>JAPMAH010000025.1:2202220-2410220 GCA_029582155.1 Panopea generosa | reverse complement strand
CCCCTTTATCGCACTTCTATAATTTGTGTAAAGTTTACTGCATAAGCTTAAATGCAGAGTACCTCGGTGATCTCTAATACAGTCGTAGTGTACACACTATAAATTGTGTATTGGTGTGTGTTATCGCATTGTTCAAAGGTGTTATTGGACTCTACAATGCTTAATTGCTTTCAATTACAGTTGTTTCATAACCTGGTTGATTCGTACTCTAGCCCTGGTCGATGATAATTTTCCATACTCGTCTATTAATTTTTTTAATTCTAACATATTTTTTTAACAGTTGATATCAGTATAAGATATGTTATATCAGGTACATATCCCTCGTAAATTAGCGATGTTTGAAATATATTTGAGAGTATTAAAACCCTTCAATTTTATTACCAATAGTTTATAATTTCTAAATTTACACTGTCGGCATTGATTTTACTATTAGATATATATTTGTGAATTGAATTGCTTGTTATATTTTTATTCGTTAACCTTCCGGCAACAGTCTCTCTGATGATTAATATAAGATGTTCAGGCTTCTCCACAGGTCATTTAAGTACTGGAGCATCCCAGCATTTAAATGGTATTCACCTAACACTTACATTCTTTAACAGAATTTTGCAAAAGATTACTTTCTTCCAAATCATGGTTTTTTCTTTGCATATATTTTCTCATTGTAAATTTTATTTAAAATGAAAAACAGTAATATGACTTAACCTGATTAATAAGTTTTATTAGTGAAATATATTTCAGTGAATGCCTTTCACAGAGCTTGAAAATGTGTTAAAGTTTACTAGGCTAGTGCTTGCATTCCTTCCTGTGGAGAATCCTGACATTATCTATCATTTTCTTTCGTCTCTCAAAGCTGATTCAAGTGGGAGAAATCATTGGTTACTTGCGAATATCAAATGCCATGAAAGATCACAATACCACCCACCCCCAACAAGAGGTCTCTCGACAAGTTATATTAGTTAAATGAAATCAACTGTAAAATGCAAAAAATGCCTGTGTATGTTGCCAATTGCTCCGAACCGAGACAACAAATAGTTTCCCAAACAGTTACAAATGAGTTGGGACTCAACATCGGTCCCAAAGTGTTAATGTAGAAATAAGAAAAGTTAAACATTAGAGAGGAAGCTGACGGAGGTTTGTTTACTAGTATGATTAATTAGTAATATTATTAGTATAATTAATATAATACACTTGCATTCATTCTCCAGTTTGGGCTGTTTCTTTATATATTCTGCTCAAATTATAACTCAATATTTACTTATATACATAATGGTTCCTGGTGTTGAGTACATCTTTATAGTGTAATGTAGCACACTTTTCTCTATGAAAAGAGCTCCAGGTTCAAGTCCTGGTGAAGACCTCAACACTTTCAATCATTGACCAACATAAACACTTAATTTTATCAGGCATAACTATGACATGAATGCTAACAGACATTGAACTAGCCTAAAGTTTCTCATCAACTGTTATGAAAACTCAAAATTGTTCTATCCTTCCTGAAATAAACATGCCCCAAATTACAGATCAAAACAATTTTACTACCTTCATTTCATTAATTCAAAAATGTATTTGCATTGCATTGTAAGAAGCCTCCAACAGATATCCGTAGTTGGAATTGAACCAACATCTTCCATCTTAAAAATGGATGTACTTCATTGTACTATAAGGATGCATCTTGAAGCTACATTTAAGCACTGCACATTAATTATAAATAAACCCTGTTTTCACTGGCTGATGAAAAAACATAATTTGTTGAGAAACAATAATTCTGCAAAAGTCATAAAATTTTGAACTAAGCATGACCCAAAAGTGATTGCAAAACCAGTACATTCCACTCATATTGATTTGGGTATAAATAATGCAAGTCCCATTTTATGAATAATTGCAGCATGCACAATAGTCATGTTACATTTGTATACATTAATATATTTAAAATGAAACTCTTGACTACTATTTTAAGGTATTAATTATTATTTCATGACTTACCAGTTGTATTCAGTGTAATTTAGTTTTGTTGCATGAAGCCATAATATGAAAAAATTATCACAGTTTACTTAATAAATAAATTTACATTAAAGTATCCAAAAAAGTTATGGAAAATGGATAGTTTTCACAAAATAAACATAGTAACAAACAAACAAATATTTTATTAGACATAAAACAGCACTTGCATGTTTTATACTCATACAACAAATATCAATGTAAACATAAAACAAAAATTAATCATAATATTGTCAATATTCATCCAAATGAACCCAGAGTTGGCCCATGCAGAATATCATTTTCCTATGATCCTCTCAAGATGATGATTGCTTATCTCTCACTGCTAAGGTTGTAGGTAAGAGTCGCGTTTGCTCCAAAAACTTCATGCGAGAAAGTTGGCCAGTTACTTGCGGAAGTGTGGTAGTTCAACTCCAATTCATTCTGTGATCTTCCTCCACCAAAAACAGCATATGTCATTATATAAACTGAATGTATTGAAAATGGCATTAAAACCCATTAAAAAAAGGTATATTTTCTGGAAATACAATCATTTTAAATACTGATAAATATTTGAACATACAAAATTATTTTGTGAAATGTAGCCAAGGTGTTTGTCTATCAAGCCATGGGTTGCGAGTTTTGTCTGCTGTTTAGCATTATGGCCTCTCAAAATCAACATCCAATACTGGATCTACCCAGGACATGAACTCAACATTAATTCACAAAAGCTGTATGATTATTTGACAATCACAGCTGAAGCTGCACTTAAAAACTTGAATAATATAGACGTTTTTTTTACAAATTTACTTGCATTAATTTTATTCATCCTGTGTCGCACTATAATGAGAAAGGCCTCAGACCTTCTTCTAAAGGACCCCTTATAAATTTCATGCATGGTTAATCATTTCCATGAGTAGGGGTTTGAAGTACAAATCAAGATGCAGGGGAGTAAAGGGGCCCCTTAAAGTTACATTACACAGGAATACTTGTGGAAAATAGAAAATATTGTCACCATGTAATAATTCTTACAATATTTTTATGAATAATATTTAATATTGTACGATATTGCTATATTAGAAATTTCTGTAATTAATACAGGTATTATGATTAGATAAATAATCACTGGTATATAAACAATCCTTAGTTTTATCAAAGCGTACAAGTAAATAAGCCTATAGTCATGAGGTGTCACATATGTTGTACATTTTGGGCTGGAAGGAAATATTAGTGCCAGAATGTTTGCACAGTAGTTATCACAATTTGGGTACATCCTGTATAGTGTAAATGATATTAAGTTGTTTGAGTGATGGGTATAAGTAGTTAATGAATGGAACTGACCAATGAAAGAAAGGATTCATTAGGTTGTTAGGGAGTTTAAAGACTATGAGAGAGATGATTGAGAGATACTAAATATGGGAGGAGTCTGAGAAGAAAGTGTGAAATATGAAAGTATGTAGGTAGTAAGAAAAGGGAGGTTGAAAGGTTAAGTAAGGAAAAAAGAGATTGAGAGGTTAAAAGATGAAAGTAGGTTGAGAAGTGAAGGTTAAGATAGTTAGGAAATAAGGAGAAAGAAAGTTAAATTGGAAACATTTGAAGTGAAGAAGAATTAAGAAGTTAATGTTAAAGTGAACTGTGAGATATGAACTTGATGATTAAATAGAAATTAAAATGATGTAAATTGAATACAAGTGTTATAGTAATAATTGAACATTCTCCGAATAGAGATAACATAAATATACCGCCAGTTATATACGGCTGATTACAATATTCTCATTTTGTCATTCTTTTCATTTGTGTAAAAAGAAATGTTCAATTTGAACCATTGTGTACTAAAAATACAAAATAATTAGACTTGGTTCAATAAAGAAGATTATATTCCCATAAATGTCCAGGATGGACCAAAAAAAAGTTACACGGCTTAAATGGGAAGGGCGATGGGCTTATGACATTATTCTGTGTATTTTGTATTGAACTTTTTCTTTTATTAAGATGTTCAATTTATAATTTTCATTATAATTATAGTTGGACATTTGAAAAAAAAATCCAGTGGATTAAAAAAAAAAAAAGTTTTTTTACAGGTTTTGTAGTTCAGCTGTTCTATATATTTAAGTAGACTTTATTGTTTCCATCTATTTTTCCCATACAATTATTATTATTATGAAAAATGCAAATATTTAGTACTTTAAAGTATTGAAAGGACATGAGAAAAAACAAGAGTTATAGCAGTTTCAGATGATGTTGATGTCTGTAAATAAGTGAATGTAACAAAATTCTTTAAATCAAAACAGATAATACTGCATAGTCTTTCTTTGAGATAAAAATATAGTATACAAGTATGTAACATACAACATATATGGTTATGATGAATACTTCAATGAAGTTATCTTATTTAGTTTTTTTTCAACGCACTGAGTGTGGGTTTTTGTTTCACCAACACCTTCTTTGAATTACTGTCTTAACTGATTTTAGAATGGTGGTTTGCCTATTCTGTAACCGGTTGGACAATTGCAATTCTACAGTATCCAGTGCAAAAACACTGTTACCTAGAATATATTTCTGTAAACTTATGTTTCCTTGAGGTACTAGTGTGAATGACCAAGTTTGTGTTAGTGAGGCGTTAGCCTGCTCTCTGCTCATATGGTTTTTGACTGAATTTAAAGAGCAAACTCTCCTTGCTAATAAATTTTTTTTTCTTAATGTTAGAACAAACTGAAACACATTGGTTTGTACAGTTATTGTATAACTTACCAGTATTTGATACAAAATAAATAAAAAAACTCAGAGTTAATTAATTTACTAAAGAACTTGGAAAGTTTGCCTCTTAATTTGCAAATATGAAAATGTTATATCAGAAATTTTGTACAGACTACATCATATTTTGTATTTTTTACATTTGATTTTGTTAAATGTTACAATGAAATAAAAAATTACCAAAAAATTGGCTTTATATTGTGAAATTGAAAAAAAACACCAATGGTTATTATAAGCCAGTACAGTATTCTTTAACTAAGATCTACTATACTTTGTACAACAACTAAGTGAATATCCATATTCATTTAGGTCAAAACAATGCCGTCATCACAATGAAATGGTATATGGCGCACATTATGATCTTGGTCATTGAAAATGATTCAATTACAGCTATATGTTTTGATTGATAGACCGGTTACCTTTGTCTAATTATTAACAACTATGACAGGGAGACAATGTGACCTTTCTAAGCAAAAGGGTCATAACAGTACAAAAAGAATGGCGTTTTCTTTGATATAGACTGTTTAAGTAACCCAACGAAAATTCAACTTGATATTCAAGGTGTAGTTTTTGCTGTAGAATCCCAGAGACCGCAGGGCCTGATTAGCTCAGTCATTAGCGCGTCTGACTATCAATCCAAGGGTCGTGAGTTTGAATCCCTTGCCAGTCTGAATCCCTATGATGGTTGATATATGACATTGCTCACTGCTGATTCAAGTGGGAAAGGTATCGGTACTTGTGGAGATGGGGTGTGCTCGAGTACTGGTTAACATTCCATGATCCCAAGAAACTGGTTAGGTTAACTAGACATAGAAATATTCATGTAACGAGACAAATATACAGCAAGTCTTGGACTAATTATAACCTTTTATAAGGCTTCAACAATATCATAGACTAGATTTATCATTATAAAAACAAATATTTACTATAGTACCTTTCATCATTGTCTTTGGCTACGCCTGACCTTCCTGTTCAAGGTGGGGGGGGGGGGGGGGGGGGGGGGGTTGGTACCGGCTATACCATCTCAGCCTTATCTTAAACCAGTGAGAATTAAACGCAAAGTGTCAGCAAGGCATTTTAAAGACTTTATCTCAACAAATATCATTGAAAATAGTGTAACCAACAATAGCCGTTGTTTCCAAACTATTACTGCAAAAACAGAAACACTCAAGAACTCTTATTTTCCCAAGACTATTATAGACTGAAACCACCTACAGGATGAACAATCATGTCTCTGAAACTGACCTTTATGGGTCAAATGGGTTAGGGTTAATACAGAATTTAAAACTGACCTTTGTGGGTCAAATGGGTCAGGGTTAATATAGATAGAAAACGTTATAAGATTTTATCTTCCATCTTAATACATAGTTATATTGGAAATGATTTGTATGTATGTATGTACATTTGAATGAATAAATATGTTTAAACCAAATACAGAGTTTAAAACTGACCTTTACATGATACCAAACACAATTCAATTTAAACAATATTAAACATTCTGGAATATATCATAGTTTATATTAATTTATTTTAACTTGATTGCAAAGTAAGTTCAGAGCTTATATTAATTACTCCATTTCCTGGGTTCAACCAGTTCTCAGTGTTGTAAGACTGTGCCTAGGATTGAACTAATGACCTCTGATGGTGAGTAGACATCACTCTATCCATGGCACTACCAACCCACTATTGTTATCATATAGCTTACACAAAATCTTCATCAAACACAAATTTGTATCCATAAAATATTTTATTTAGATGATATATCAATGCTGCATATCCTTATATATTAAATCATCGGTCCCCTCATAAAACTATTTACCACCATTTTATCCACATGTATTTTTTCTGGTGGTACCCGGCCTCCAACTTTATCCATTTCAAAGTTCTGGTAAGCATTTTCGAGAGCGTGGCATGTCTTCACATTTAGAGTCTTGTATCTCTTCTGCTTCTCCTCCCAGATGATACCAGAACTACAAGTAACAAGAAAACAAATGTACAAATTTGCAACAGATTTGAGGTTTTCAAAATTTTAAAATTGGCTAAAACATTTTTTCCCAGTATATCAGGTCTATATACTTAATGACCCCATATTGGCAAAATGATATCTATTTAAACATGCCAAAATATTTTACTGAAAAGGGAGTTCTGGACGGTCATCAAGCTTTCTACCACCTACACCTTGTATGTGAAGTCAGTACTCTACCACCTACAACCTGTATATGAAGTCAACACTCTACCAACTACAACCTGTCTGTGAAGTCAGCACTCTACCACCTACAACCTGTATGTGAAGTCAGTACTCTACCACCTACAACCTGTCTGTGAAGTCAGTACTCTACCACCTACACCCTGTATGTGAAGTCAGTACTCTTCCACCTACAACCTGTATGTGGGATAAGCACTCTACCACCTACAACCTGTGTGTGGGATAAGCACTCTACCACCTACACCCTGTATGTGAAGTCAGTACTCTACCACCTACAACCTGTCTGTGAAGTCAGTACTCTACCACCTACACCCTGTATGTGAAGTCAGTACTCTTCCACCTACAACCTGTATGTGGGATAAGCACTCTACCACCTACACCCTGTATGTGAAGTCAGTACTCTACCACCTACAACCTGTGTGTGGGATAAGCACTCTACCACCTACACCCTGTATGTGAAGTCAGTACTCTACCACCTACAACCTGTGTGTGGGATAAGCACTCTACCACCTACAACCTGTATGTGAAGTCAGTACTCTACCACCTACACCCTGTATGTGAAGTCAGTACTCTTCCACCTACAACCTGTATGTGAAGTTAGCACTCTCCACCTACAACCTGTCTGTGAAGTTAGCACTCTCCACCTACAACCTGCGTGTGGGATAAGCACTCTACGACCTACACCCTGTGTGTGAAGTCAGTACTCTACAACTGAGACCTACAACCTGTATATGAAGTCAGTACTCTACAACTGAGACCTACAACCAGTATATGAAGTCAGCATTATACCACCTATAACCTGTATGTGTGAAGTCAGCACTCTACCGCCTACAACCTGTATGTGACATCAGCACTCTACAACTGAGACCTACAACCAGTATATGAAGTCAGCATTATACCACCTATAACCTGTATGTGTGAAGTCAACACTCTACCGCCTACAACCTGTATGTGACATCAGCACTCTACAACTGATACCTACAGCCTGTATGTGTAGTCAGCACTCTACCACCTACAACCTGTATGTGAAGTCAGCACTCTACAACTGAGACCTACAACCTGTATGTGAAGTGAGCACTCTACTTCCTATAACCTATGTGTGAAGTCAGCACTCTACTTCCTACAACCTGTGTGTGAAGTCAGCACTCTACCACCTACAACCTGTATGTGAAGTCAGCACTCTACAACTGAGACCTACAACCTGTATGTGAAGTCAGCACTCTACTACCTACAACCTGTGTGTGAAGTCAACACTCTACCACCTATAACCTATGTGTGAAGTCAGCATTCTACCACCTACAACCTGTATGTGGAGTAAGCACTCTACCACCTATAACCTATGTGTGAAGTCAGCATTCTACCACCTACAACCTGTATGTGAAGTCAGCACTCTACCACCTACAACCTGCATGTGGAGTAAGCACTCTACCACCTATAACCTATGTGTGAAGTCAGCATTCTACCACCTACAACCTGTATGTGAAGTCAGCACTTTAAAACTGAGACCTACAACATCTATGTGAAGTCAGCACTCTACCATCTACAACCTGTATGTGAAGTCAGTGCTCTACCACCTACAATCTGTCTGTGAAGTTAGCACTCTCCACCTACAAACTGTCTGTGAAGTTAGCACTCTCCACCTACAAACTGTCTGTGAAGTTAACACTCTCCACCTACAACCTGTCTGTGAAGTTAGCACTATACCACCTACAAACTGTCTGTGAAGTTAACACTCTCCACCTACAACCTGTCTGTGAAGTTAGCACTATACCACCTACAAACTGTCTGTGAAGTTAACACTCTCCACCTACAACCTGTCTGTGAAGTTAGCACTATACCACCTACAAACTGTCTGTGAAGTTAACACTCTCCACCTACAACCTGTGTTTGAAGTCAGTACTCTACAACCTACAACTTGTCTGTGAAGTTAGCACTCTACCACCTACAACCTGCATGTTGAGTAAGCACTCTACAATCTACAACCTGTGTGTGAAGTCAGCGCTCTACAACCAACAACCTGTATGTGAAGTCAGCACTCTACCACCTACAACCTGTATGTGAAGTTAGCACTCTACTACCTACAACCTGTGTGTGAAGTCAGCACTCTACCACCTACAACCTGCATGTGGAGTAAGCACTCTACCACCTATAACCTATGTGTGAAGTCAGCATTCTACCACCAACAACCTGTATGTGAAGTCAGCACTCTAAAACTGAGACCTACAACATCTATGTGAAGTCAGCACTCTACCATCTACAACCTGTGTGTGAAGTCAGTACTCTACCACCTACAAACTGTCTGTGAAGTTAACACTCTCCACCTACTACCTGTCTGTGAAGTTAGCACTATACCACCTACAACCTGTGTGTGAAGTCAGTACTCTACCACCTACAACTTGTCTGTGAAGTTAGCACTCTACCACCTACAACCTGCATGTTGAGTAAGCACTCTACAATCTAAACCTGTGTGTGAAGTCAGCGCTCTACAACCAACAACCTGTATGTGAAGTTAGCACTCTACCACCTACAACTTGTCTGTAAAGTTAGCACTTTACCACATATAACCTGCATGTTGAGTAAGCACTCTACCATCTACAACCTGTGTGTGAAGTCAGCACTCTACCACCTACAACCTGTGTGTGAAGTCAGTACTCTACCACCTACAACATGTGTGTGAAGTCAGCACTCTACCACCTACAACATGTCTGTAAAGTTAGCACTTTACCACATACAACCTGCATGTTGAGTAAGCACTCTACCATCTACAACCTGTGTGTGAAGTCAGCACTCTACCACCTACAACCTGTGTGTGAAGTCAGCACTCTACCACCTACAACATGTGTGTGAAGTTAGCACTCTACCACCTACAACATGTGTGTGAAGTCAGCACTCTACCACCTACAACATGTGTGTGAAGTCAGCACTCTACCACCTACAACATGTGTGTGAAGTCAGCACTCTACCACCTACAACCTGTCTGTGAAGTCAGCACTCAATCACTTACAACCTGTCTATGAAGTTAGCACTCTACTACCTACAATCTGTGTGTGAAGTAAGCACTCTACCACCTACATGTGTATGAAGTCAGAACTCTACCAGCTACATGTATATGAAGTCAGCACTCTACCACCTACAACTTGTGTATAAAGTCAGCACTTTACCACCTACAACCTGTCTGTGACGTTTGCACTCTACTTAATACAACCTGTATGTGAAGTCAGCACTCTACCACCTACAACTTGTTTGTGAAGTCAGCACTCTACCTCCTACAACCTGTCTGTGAAGTTAGCATTTTACCACCTACAACCTGAATGAGAAGTCAGCACTCTACCACCTACAACCTGTCTGTGAAGTCAGCACTCTACCACCTACATGTGTATGAAGTCAGCACTTTATCACCTACAACCTGTATGAGAAGTCAGCACTCTACCATCACAACCTGTCTGTGAAGTCAGCACTCTATCGCCTACATGTGTATGAAGTCAGCACTCTATCACCTACAACCTGTATGTGAAGTCAGCACCCTACCACCTACAACCTGTCTGTGATCAACAGGGCCATGGTCTACAGATCTGTAATCACGGGGCCATGGTCTACATATATGTGATCAACAGGGCCATGATCTACAGATCTGTGATCTATAGGGCCATGGTCTACAGATCTGTGATCAGGGGGCCATGTTTATCAGATATGTGATCTACAGGGTTATTATATATAGATCTGTGATCTACAGGGCCATGGTCTACAGATCTGTGATCTACAGGCTGATGGTCTACAGATCTGTGATCTACAGGCTGATGGTCTACATATATGTGATGTATAGGGCCATGGTCTACAGATCTGAGATCTACAAGGCCATGGTCTAAAGAACTGTGATCTACAGGGCCATGGTCTACAGATCTGTGATCTACAGGGCCATGGTCAACAGATATGTGATCTACAGGGCAATGGTCTACAGATCTGTGATCCACAGGGCTATGGTCAACAGATATGTGATCTACAGGGCCATGGTCTACAGATATGTGATCCACAGGGCCATGGTCAACAGATATGTGATCTACAGAGCCATGATCAACAGATCTGTGATCTACAGGGTCATGGTCTACAGATATGTGATCCACAGGGCCATGGTCTACAGATCTGTGATCCACAGGGCCGTGGTCTACAGATATGTGATCTACAGGGCCTTGGTCTAAAGATATGTGATCTACAGGGCCATGGTCAACAGATATGTGATCTACAGAGCCATGGTCTACATATATGTGATCCACAGGGCCATGGTCTACAGATCTGTGATCTACAGGGTCATGGTCTACAGATATGTGATCCACAGGGCCACGGTCTACAGATCTGTGATGTACAGGCCATGGTCTACAGATTTGTGATCTACAGGGCCATGGTCTACAGATCTGTGATCCACAGGGCCATGGTCTACAGATCTGTGATCTACAGAACCACAGTCTACAGATCTGTGATGAACAGGGCCACGGTCTACAGATCTGTGATGTACAGGCCATGGTCTACAGATTTGTGATCTACAGGGCCATGTTCTACAGATCTGTGATTTACAAGGCCATGGTCTACAGATATGTGATATACAGGGTCATGGTCTACAGTTGTGATCTACAGGACCATGGTCTACAGATCTGTGATAGACAGGCCATGGTCTACATATATGTGATCTACAGGGCCATGGTCTACAGATATGTGATCTACAGGGCCATGGTCTACAGATATGTTATCTATAGAGCCATAGTTTACAGATCTGTGATCTACAGGCCACGGTCTACAGATCTGTGATCTACAGGCCATGGTCTACAAATATGCGATCTACAGGCCATGGTCTACAGATCTGTGATCTACAGGGCCATGGTCTACAGATCTGTGATCTACAGAGCCACGGTCTACAGATCTGTGATGAACAGGGCCACGGTCTACAGATCTGCGATGTACAGGCCATGGTCTACAGATTTGTGATCTACAGGGCCATGGTCTACAGATTTGTTATCTACAGAGCCACGGCCTACAGATCTGTGATGAACAGGGCCATGGTCTACAGATCTATCTACAGGGCCATGGTCTACAGATATGTGATCTACAAGGCCATGGTCTACAGATCTGTGATCTACAAGGCCATGGTCTACAGATATGTGATCTACATAACTGTGATCTACAAGGCCATGGTTTACAGATATGTGATCTATAGTGCCATGGTCTACAGATATGTGATCTACAAGGCCATGGTCTACAGATTTGTGATCTACAGGGCCATGGTCTACAGATATGTGATCTACAGGCTATGTTCTACAGATATGTGATCTACAGAGCCATGGTCTACAGATATGTGATCTACAGGGCCATGGTCTACAGATATGTGATCTACAGGCTATGTTCTACAGATATGTGATCTACAGGGCCATGGTCTACAGATCTGTGATCTATAGGGCCATGGTCTACAGATCTGTGATCTACAGGTTATGTTCTACAGATATGTGATCTACAGAGCCATGGTCTACAGATATGTGATCTATAGGGCCATGGTCTACAGATCTGTGATCTACAGGTTATGTTCTACAGATATGTGATCTACTGAGCCATGGTCTACAGATATGTGATCTATAGGGCCATGTTCTACAGATATGTGATCTACAGAGCCATGGTCTACAGATCTGTGATCTACAAGGCCATGGTCTACATATCTGTGATCTATAGAGCCATGGTCTACAGATATGTGATCTACAGGCTATGTTCTACAGATATGTGATCTACAGAGCCATGGTCTACAGATATGTGATCTATAGGGCCATGTTCTACAGATATGTGATCTACAGGTAATGTTCTACAGATATGTGATCTACAGAGCCATGGTCTACAGATATGTGATCTACAGATATGTGATCTACAGGGACATCATGACCTACAGATCTGTGATCTACAAGGCAATGATCTACACATATCTGTGATCTACAGGGCAATGATCTACAGATCTGTGATCTACAGGGCCATGGTATACAGAAACATAATTCTTACAAAGTCGTTCTAACACTGAGCCAGAATTATAAAACAAATAACCAAATAATGCAGACCATTGTATTGAATGGTTTGTATTCATAGATGATTATATTTTACCTTTTTCTTCCCAAAGTGAAAGAGAACATGACAATGTCTTTAAGGTCTGCTGGGTGTTCCACAGGTTCATCAACACCTGCCTGCAAGGTCAAAGTTCAAGGTCATTGTTTAATATACACATAAACCAGGTCAAACTTTATTACAAAAGGCTTCAGTTTATATCATAAATTAGCTCTCCTTTTTTAAAGCATCTTTTAGAGTATTTTATTCAGTAAATGGAAATGATTCACTGATCTGGCAAATGTAGCTCCAATTAGTTGCAACACATGTTGAAAAAATATGCTTTAAAGCAAGGATAGGAAACTTGCATCTCCTGACTAAACATTGATAAAACAGCACACAACGGCAAATTAATCATTCATAACTCATTGGCAACTGATTTCTTAACATAAACTGTAAGTTGTATGCAATCTTAAATGTTTAAACATGTGTAGTATAATGATACCAGACAAACACAAGTTAGTTGAGTTTTTTAAAGTTTATTAAAAGTTGTTCATTAAAAGTTTGTTAATTCTAATCTAAACACAAGTAACATAATCTAGCTAAGTTTCATTTTATACAATTTATATAAAACTCATCTAGACTTCATTACGTTTCGCCCCAGTTCTGTTACACCTCCCTAACCACATCTACAGAGCCATGGTCTACATATATGTGATCCACAGGGCCATGGTCTACAGATCTGTGATCTACAGGGTCATGGTCTACAGATATGTGATCCACAGGGCCACGGTCTACAGATCTGTGATGTACAGGCCATGGTCTACAGATTTGTGATCTACAGGGCCATGGTCTACAGATCTGTGATCCACAGGGCCATGGTCTACAGATCTGTGATCTACAGAACCACAGTCTACAGATCTGTGATGAACAGGGCCACGGTCTACAGATCTGTGATGTACAGGCCATGGTCTACAGATTTGTGATCTACAGGGCCATGTTCTACAGATCTGTGATTTACAAGGCCATGGTCTACAGATATGTGATATACAGGGTCATGGTCTACAGTTGTGATCTACAGGACCATGGTCTACAGATCTGTGATAGACAGGCCATGGTCTACATATATGTGATCTACAGGGCCATGGTCTACAGATATGTGATCTACAGGGCCATGGTCTACAGATATGTTATCTATAGAGCCATAGTTTACAGATCTGTGATCTACAGGCCACGGTCTACAGATCTGTGATCTACAGGCCATGGTCTACAAATATGCGATCTACAGGCCATGGTCTACAGATCTGTGATCTACAGGGCCATGGTCTACAGATCTGTGATCTACAGAGCCACGGTCTACAGATCTGTGATGAACAGGGCCACGGTCTACAGATCTGCGATGTACAGGCCATGGTCTACAGATTTGTGATCTACAGGGCCATGGTCTACAGATTTGTTATCTACAGAGCCACGGCCTACAGATCTGTGATGAACAGGGCCATGGTCTACAGATCTATCTACAGGGCCATGGTCTACAGATATGTGATCTACAAGGCCATGGTCTACAGATCTGTGATCTACAAGGCCATGGTCTACAGATATGTGATCTACATAACTGTGATCTACAAGGCCATGGTTTACAGATATGTGATCTATAGTGCCATGGTCTACAGATATGTGATCTACAAGGCCATGGTCTACAGATTTGTGATCTACAGGGCCATGGTCTACAGATATGTGATCTACAGGCTATGTTCTACAGATATGTGATCTACAGAGCCATGGTCTACAGATATGTGATCTACAGGGCCATGGTCTACAGATATGTGATCTACAGGCTATGTTCTACAGATATGTGATCTACAGGGCCATGGTCTACAGATCTGTGATCTATAGGGCCATGGTCTACAGATCTGTGATCTACAGGTTATGTTCTACAGATATGTGATCTACAGAGCCATGGTCTACAGATATGTGATCTATAGGGCCATGGTCTACAGATCTGTGATCTACAGGTTATGTTCTACAGATATGTGATCTACTGAGCCATGGTCTACAGATATGTGATCTATAGGGCCATGTTCTACAGATATGTGATCTACAGAGCCATGGTCTACAGATCTGTGATCTACAAGGCCATGGTCTACATATCTGTGATCTATAGAGCCATGGTCTACAGATATGTGATCTACAGGCTATGTTCTACAGATATGTGATCTACAGAGCCATGGTCTACAGATATGTGATCTATAGGGCCATGTTCTACAGATATGTGATCTACAGGTAATGTTCTACAGATATGTGATCTACAGAGCCATGGTCTACAGATATGTGATCTACAGATATGTGATCTACAGGGACATCATGACCTACAGATCTGTGATCTACAAGGCAATGATCTACACATATCTGTGATCTACAGGGCAATGATCTACAGATCTGTGATCTACAGGGCCATGGTATACAGAAACATAATTCTTACAAAGTCGTTCTAACACTGAGCCAGAATTATAAAACAAATAACCAAATAATGCAGACCATTGTATTGAATGGTTTGTATTCATAGATGATTATATTTTACCTTTTTCTTCCCAAAGTGAAAGAGAACATGACAATGTCTTTAAGGTCTGCTGGGTGTTCCACAGGTTCATCAACACCTGCCTGCAAGGTCAAAGTTCAAGGTCATTGTTTAATATACACATAAACCAGGTCAAACTTTATTACAAAAGGCTTCAGTTTATATCATAAATTAGCTCTCCTTTTTTAAAGCATCTTTTAGAGTATTTTATTCAGTAAATGGAAATGATTCACTGATCTGGCAAATGTAGCTCCAATTAGTTGCAACACATGTTGAAAAAATATGCTTTAAAGCAAGGATAGGAAACTTGCATCTCCTGACTAAACATTGATAAAACAGCACACAACGGCAAATTAATCATTCATAACTCATTGGCAACTGATTTCTTAACATAAACTGTAAGTTGTATGCAATCTTAAATGTTTAAACATGTGTAGTATAATGATACCAGACAAACACAAGTTAGTTGAGTTTTTTAAAGTTTATTAAAAGTTGTTCATTAAAAGTTTGTTAATTCTAATCTAAACACAAGTAACATAATCTAGCTAAGTTTCATTTTATACAATTTATATAAAACTCATCTAGACTTCATTACGTTTCGCCCCAGTTCTGTTACACCTCCCTAACCACATCTAAACACAAGTAACATAATCTAGCTAAGTTTTATTTTGTGCAACAGTAACGCGACCTGACCCCAGTAAAGCCTAGAAGTTTCTCCTGACTATTCAAAATATCTCAGTTTAAATAGGGTTTCTATCTACGCTTTCGTAGAGTTTCGTGATTTATCCATGACTTTTATTGATTATTAATTACCCAATGTACCTAGCTAGCTCGCTTTTAGCCCCATACACCTGATCATTTTATTAGTCATTTAATTGCTAATTACAGATTACTTCCTACGTCAGCCATCGGGATGTGATAATTCATCAACCCGCCTGACCTCCTTTATTCACCCCTAAGCATGTTCCATGGTTTATACAATTTATATAAAACTTTTCTAGACTTCTTTACGTTTCGTCCCAGTTCTGTTACACATGTTTGCATCATGCAAAGTGATCTTGAATTAAAGACATTGAGGTTTGAAGGAAAATTTCTCGTAATTTGTCGTTACTTTAGCCAGATCACAATATTTTGGTATGAATATTTTACTATGGATGTGTGTTCATAGGTTAAAGATAAATTTGATGCACAAACGTGAGAAAAGTATGATTTCAATGTTGCCAATTGTCCCTGTAAGATCCTTATTACAACTTATTTATAATCCATAATACAATTTATTTATAATCCATATTACAACTTATTTATGATCCATATTACAACTTATTTAAAATCCATATTACAACTTATTTAAATTTACTTATAATCCATATTACAACTTACTTATAATCCATATTACAACTTATTTATAATCCATATTACAACTTATTTTTCTATTAGGCTTAAAACATTCAGATAACATATTATTATATCAACAATTCATAAAATAGAAAGTTAAACACTGATAAAAATTTTTTAACATGATTTTTCTTTTAGTTTCCTACTTTGTATTCCAGTCTCAGGTCAGCTTTGCTGATCATCCAGTAGGAGCTGTACACGGACATGTCCAGGATACCCATGCCCTGTTTGAAGTGTAGCCTCAGATCCTGAAATACACACACAACCATATTGTTTTGTTTTTTATTTAAATTTTTAATTTTAAATTATTGTTTTTACATTGATTGTGAAACAAGTTCTTACAACTTAGATAATTCACTCAAAGTCTTCCTAGGAAGAACCAGTCCAAAGTACAAGTAGATAAAGTGTCTAACTGAAGGACAACACGTGTAGCCGTGGCAGAGGATCAAATCCACCACCCCTGATCTTGGATCCAACCCCCTTACATTGGACCATGTGGAGCCATATGTCAAGTTATGTTATAACTCTTTCATTTTACATTACTGCAATGCTGTCTTGTTTTTATGTTTTACACAAACATTAAAGATACAGCTTCATTGCAAAAATATTTTTTCTTATATTTCAGAGAAATTGCAACTTAAACTTAACATATTTTTCTTAAAGTTTGGGATGGCAGGTACTTTTTGGGGGGGAACATTACCCTTACCCCTGGAATTGGGAATTTTCGCAAAACATTTTATACCAGTATTGCTATTCCTATAACAAGAGGGCCACAATGGCCTTAAATCGCTCTCCTTTGGCAGCAAAGACAACAGCTAGAGTGCACACATGGTTAAATATTGCATTTTTTAATGTTTCAAGGACCTTAACTCTGCCATTAATACTCAGATTTAGCCAGTTCAAAAACTCGTTCGAGATATTATGGTTATATAACTGTGCCAGTTTGGTGAGAATCAAATGAAAAAAACTGCAATTTTTGCAGGTGCTAGAGTGCACACACAGTCAAATAGTGCATTTTTTAATAATTCAATGGCCATAACTCTGACATTAATTATCCTATTTGGCCAGTTCAAGAACTTGTCCGATATATTATGGTTATGGATGTCCACCCATGGGATGTGTGTCCCATTGACCACACTGAAGTAGCTGTGACAATTCCCAATGATAACAAAATACAATTTCTGTCAGTAAAATCTTCCTTGTTTAATAGCATGAACTTATCCAAAAGTCGTGAAATAAAGGTCAAAGGTAAATGTTATGGAATAGTGAGTAACAATGATACACTTATAGTGACATTTGTGGATCCCAGGAAGGTGGAGATAATCAATATGAGTGGTACTGTGTTGAGAAGTTTGATAAATGATCACCTTGGTAAACCACTGTTCAGCAGACCTCAGAATGTAGTCATCAGTTCAGACAGGGCAGCCATATACGTGTCTGATTACAACAACACCGTGACCTGTATGACCCTGACTGGTACTGTGATGGCAGTCTACAAGAATGACACATCGACTAGTCCATGTGGTATGGCTATATACCAGACAGGGATGATATATGTATGTGGCTTGGATTCCAACAACATCCACCAGATTACGGCCGAGTGTACCAAGATACAGATAGTACTACAGGATAAAGTATGGCGTCAGTGTTCTCTCACTTACTGTGACAATGAGGACAAACTATATGTGGGAATGTGGTACAGTGACATTATAAAAGTGTATCAGATTAAGTAGTTTAACGTTGATCACTATGTTTATGTCGTAGACGTGTAACACGTTCCCTCACCTTACTACATTGTAACTGATCTCTACTGGGGCCTCCAATATAACTAAGGGAGTCAACTACAATATCAAGTTACTGAGAAATGTGTAAACAATCAAGAGACACTTAACCCTGTTTTATCATAATTTCATAAATAGAATTCATAAACAAATTTAAGGCCATAATAAATTAATTGCTAGATTATCATCCCTGCCCAGCCCTAATTTTCATGCCACACCGACCCTTTTTATTTTCATGAATAAAAATCTTTTAAAAATTAAAAAATAAACTTCCACCTCATCACACTTTTTAAGAAAAAAGGGCTAACAGATGGTCAGTTAACCTATTAACCACTTTTTCCTGGGATCCTGGAAGATAAACCAGTACTCAAACACACTCATCTCTGCAAATAAGTGATATCCCACTTGAATCAGTGGTGAGATATGAATGACAAAGAGATGCAATGTCATATATATCTAGAAACTGTTGCCGGGTGGGGATTCAAACTCATGGCCCCTGGACTGATATCAGATGCATTACCGACTGAGCTAACTTGGCCTGGCACAGGTGAAATTGAAACAAGAGTATCTCCTATGTTTAAAAAAAAATTACATACTCATATTGACCATTATAGAGCAATTCTTTATAGTAAATCTTAGCTAATTTAATTAAAAAAACATAGATACATTGCAGGAATTTCCCGAGGAATTTCAAAAGGCATGTTACAAGACATGAAATGGGGTTGGTACAGGATGGATATTTACTATTGTGTTAAAATGTTTAAGTTTGTTATTTATTAATGTTGCATTTCCATGTATGGGTTTCAATTCTATATAAGATTATAGTTGTCATAAAAATGAATAAAAATATATAATAAGGAGTGTAGTGTTTTTGTAATGGACGATAATCATATTTAAAATAAATAAATGATATTCATAGTTCCAAATGAATATCAATTTTTAAAAAAATAATACCTGTGTTCAGTATTACTTGAGAAAATAAAAAAATAGGGTAGGTAGGCGATTTTTTTGTTCTAATTTTTATTTTATGGAGAAAACGTCATGATAATGAACTATTGTAAACAAATTGATTTTAACTTGTTTTTCTGTTCTATAAACAAAGGAAATCAATAAAGAACAATACAAAAATAATTTTCTTGACAAATCAAACAGATTTTCCAATATTGTTCATTCTTTTTCATTTAAAAAAAAATATATATATAATATAACATTCGAGTCAGTCGGTTAACCCTAAACACAGGTATTTTTTGTCTGGCCTAAACATTAATAGTAAATTCTTCAAAATTTATTTTTGTGTGGGTTCCGTTTTTGCAATCTAGCCAAAACTTGAAAGTGCTGTGGTACTCATTAAAATATAAGCATTAACCGTCATGTCAGCAACAACAAATCGCACCAAACACCATTCAAATGAGTCTATTTAGTCATCAGAAATGACGATTTTTGTCATTTTCTCTTATATAGATTTGGCCTCACTCCAAACCGTGAGAAAATAATGGTCAATAATCATGCTCAACAATTGTTTTCTGAATGATTCTTATAATAAGAAGAAGATTTTTTAAAGTTTACCTTTAATTTGACTGTTTTGGCCCCATCCCCAAGGCCCCAATGAGGTGGGGACCATGCAATTTACAGAGGTATTAACAGTCATGTCAGCAACAACAAATCGCACCAAAATACATTCACAGAAGTCTATTCAGTCATAAGAAATAACATTTTTGTCAATTTCTCTTATATAGATTAAGTAAAGTAGGCCCATCCCAAAGGCCAAACCGTGAGTCCCAGGGGCATGAAATTAACAATTTTCAAAAAGTCATCAATAATCATGCTCACCATGCTTAGTTTAGTTTAATTTTATTTATTTCACATCGATGTGAAACAAGTTCTTACAACTTAGACAAATCATGCTCGACGACTTCCTGGGTAGAACATGTGTCTTGCTCAAGGACACCACACAAAGCCGTGACGGAGAATCGAACCCAAAGTGTCAGGTTACCTAATAAGATGCTGATATAACCCTTTGCGATTTCATTGTTTTGCTTGATGTCTCTACATTTCACTCAGTCTTTGCTTCTCTCTATTAAATAATGATCTTGCACAGACATCTTACATCAAAAAGTTACTTTCCTCTGACAAATATATAAAAAAAACAACTTACGGAAACCTTTTAGATGTGACATATATAAGAAAGTTATAAGGCACATATATGTGCCTTAAATGTCCTTTATACTACATTTCATATATGTCCAATATATGGATTTTAATGCAAATGAGATATAAGACCCTTATAAACAACATATGTGGGTTATAAATATGTTTCACATATATGCCCCATATATGTGTCATATATGTCTCTTATAAGTCTTCAGACATATATGTGACCTACATATAAGAATGTCTCTTATAAGGCACATATATGACAACCACATATTTGTGACAAATATATCCCATATAATCCAATATAGGCTTAAAAACTGTTCGTTCAATATGTCAATACTTCTGCCAGCATATATACAGAAGATATTGTAGTATAGATTTGATAACAATGAATACCTTCAGATGCATGCATATATACATTAATTCTCAGCCCCCGTCTTGATCACAATGACTTTCCGCTGTACAGTGGGACCACCACAAATATAATACAAACACTGGATTTTTTTACATTCATAAGATATGTATTTTATTTCATGTCAAGATATTTACATATCTATATTAATGTGCTTTGATTTAAGAAAGTAAATTCCAAGAAAATTATTGTTATTGAAATCTTTCAATTGTTAGCTTGATATTTGTGGATGATTTATCAAGTCCCCTTTGATCCTTGAGTAAAATTGCTTTTGTAAACATTTACAATAAGTATACATGTAAAAGAGACAGTTACCAATTAACATCAAAACATTCTTATAGATCAAGAAAAAGAGAGATAATAATGTATATAGTACAACCATAGTTTCCAATATTGTAATCAAATCAAATCAAACAAAATTTTACTTGCAATATAAATGTTTTAACTCTTTATCTCTTATAATCCAGCATAATATTAGATATAAAACATGTTTCCTCTTTTCCTTTGTGAGTAACTCTTCCATGAATTTGAAATAGCCGTTGTATCAGCATAATCATGGGCTCACAGTATCATATTACCAGTTGTGGCCAGTATGTATGTACCTTACAGACAATATTGTCTGAACTTATAACTGCCTTATACTGGACTTACATGTGCTCCATTCCCATACAACTGTCATATATGGGACATATATGAGGAGATGAGTTAGACATATAGTGGCCTTATACATATAACTCACATAGTCAGGATTTCATGGCAGTTATATGTGCCTTATATGTCTCATATATGTCCCATATAGGACTCATATAAGGCACATAAAAATTACATATATGTTGGTGACTTTAGATTCCATAAGGGAATTAACACACAAATTACTTTCTCTTGAGTAGTTTGAAATGATTAGGAAGCAGTTTCAGGTTGAGCTCCATTTTCAGTATACACCAAAAACTATTTGGAAAATCGGTTTAATGAAAGTCATTTTGAGTCCAAACAGGTTTCAACATAAAAAATTTGCATTTTTTGACAATTCAAATGCAAAACTCCAACATTAATTATCTGATTTGGCCAGTTCAAGAACTTACCCAAGATATTATAGTTATATCAAATGAGAAATTCCACTGCTATAGTGCACACATGATCATAAAACACAATTTTCGATGATTAAATGGTCATTACTCTGACGTTAATTATACAATTTGGTGATAATAGTATATGATTAAGTGATATTTGCATTTGTGTTTATCAAAACGTGCAGTGGTGCTGTATGGGATATCTGTGTTTATCAAAACATGTATATGGTTTGAGAGAATGTAACAATACAGTATTCAGTATATAGATTATACAGTGTCTAAACTTTCCATATTAATATACTAACCCCTTGCCGTTGACATATGACTTGAATGACCAGACAGACAACTCCTGCATATTCACTTCTAAACATCTGCGCCCACCCACTCCACCCGTAGGTAGTCTTGAATCTGTAGAAAAATGAAATTTAAATAATGACTGTTAGGTCATTATAAATCAATTGTTACATTATCATCCAAAGTTTTCTTAAAAAGGGGGAGTGGGAGAATTTCATTTTTTATTGTATATTTTTGTTGTTTATATATAAAAAATTAAATATACATATTATATTTATGTTTTTTTTATTTTTTCAATTTTTTTACAAAAATAAAAAGGGTTGGGGTGGCATGAAAATTAGGGGCTGGGTGGAATGATAATCTAGCAATTAATTTATTTTGGCCTTAGAGAATTACAGTGAAACTCAAGGAAACTACAGGTCTCACTACACAGTTGATTTTTGCTCTTTGATTCTATATAAAATAAGGTCTCAGTTGTCCACAATAACAAACAAGAATGTCACTAGTAAGTGTCACATGTCCCCCAAATGGTCTGTGAAAATAACAATATATGTTATAATAGGTAGCGATGTAGCATGAATATCAAGAGAATTGGACTGACGTTTCAGACTAGACATGCAATTTCATGTTGTTTTTTTTTACATTAAAGCATGACCTTCACCTTTGTATAACCTTGACATCTGATGTAACAGTCTGGGTATTTCTACAGGTAAATGCAGGTGACACATCATCATGGCATGCTGATCACTTGTGTCAAGCTATTTTAAAATCCCTCCATGTAAGACAATGCTACAGACCAGACATGAAATATCAAAAAACTACTGAAAATGTGACCTTGAGGTAAGGTTCCGGGTCTTAATGCGACACGTCATCATGTCATGTTGACAAATTGAGCTAAGTGTTTTTAAAATCCATCCATGTCTGATAAAGTTATAGGATGGACTTGAAACCTTAAACAGACTCAAAGTATTGTCATACAAACTCAAAGTGTGGCCTTGACCTTTGAGGTATGGGTTTAGGTCTTACATGGGACATGTCGTCATGTCATTTTGATAAATTGAGCCAAGTTAAAGACAAAGTTACAGACCAGACACGCAATATCAAACAAATTGAAAGTGTGACCTTGACCTTTGAGGAAAGGTTCTGGGTCTTACATGCAACACTTAATTATGTCATGTTGATCAACTCAGCCAAGTGTTTTTGAAATTTATCCAAAGGTGACAAAGTAACAGATCAGACACGAAATCTCAAACAGACTGAAAGTGTTGCCAAACAAAATCAAATTGTGACCTTGACCTTTGAAGTTGGAGTCTGGGTGTGACATGTCGTTATGTTATGTTGATCATTTGTAGCAAGTATTTAAAAAATCCATATATGCATGACAAAGCTACAGGCCGGACACGAAATCTCGAACAGACTCAAAGTGTTGTCAAAACTTCAAATTTCAAATTTCCTTACTATCATATATCTTTACTGTGACATTTTCTTACTGTCACATATCTTTTCTGTGACATTTTCTTACTGTCATATATATTTACTGATATTTCCTTACTGTTATATATCTTTACTGTGACATTTTCTTACTGTCATATGTCTTTACTGACATTTCCTTACTGTTATATATCTTTACTGTGACTTTTCTTACTGTCATATATCTTTACTGTGACATTTTCTTACTGTCATATATCTTAACTGTGACATTTCCTAACTGTCATCTATCTTTACTGTGACATTTTGTTACTATCATATATATTTAGTGTTACATTTCTTTACAGTCAAATATCTTTACTGTGACATTTCTTTACTATCATATATCTTTACTGTGACATTTCTTTACTGTCATATATCTTTACTGTGACATTTTTTAGTGTCATATACCTTTACTGTGACATTTCTTTATGGTCACATATCTCTACTGCGACATTTCCTTACTGTAACATATCTTTACTGACACATTTCCTTTATGTTACATTTCTTAATTATGACATTTCCATACTGTCATATATCTTTACTGTGACATTTCCTTACTTTCATATATCTTTACTGTGACATTTCCTTACTGTCATATTTATATTTACTGTGATATTTCTTTATTGTCATATATCCTTAGTATGACATTTCTTTACTGTCATATATCTTTACTGTGTTAATTCTTTACTGTCATATATCTTTACTGTGACATTTTCTTACTGTCATATATTTATATTTACTGTGACATTTCTTTATATCTTTACTATGACATTTATTTACTGTCATATATTTTTACTGTATTATTTCTTTACTGTCATATATATTTACTGTGACATTTCTTTACGGTCACATATCTCTGCTGCGACATTTCCTTACTGTAACATATCTTTACTGACACATTTCCTTTCTGTTACATTTCTTAACTATGACATTTCCTTACTGTCATATATCTTTACTGTGACATTTCCCTACTGTCATATATCTTTACTGTGACATTTCTTTACTGTCATATATCTTTACTGTGTTATTTCTTTACTGTCATATATCTTTACTGTGACATTTCTTTACTGTCATATATCTTTAGTGTGACATTTCTTTACTGTCATATATCTTTACTGTGTTATTTCTTTACTTTCATATATATTTACTGTGACATTTTTCACTGTCACATGTTTACTGTCACATGTCTTTACTGTCACATGTTTACTGTCACATGTCTTTACTGTAACATTTTTACTGTGACTTTTCTCCACCATGACATTTTTTTACTATATTTCTTTACTGTCATGTGTCAACTTTTCTTTCCAGTCACATTTCTTCACCAACATGTTTTACTCTCAGATTTAATGTAGTAACAGATTTAAAGAGAAAATATTCACCTACTGTGACCTCTATGTGACTTTTACCCACACAGGCAAGGTCCAGGGGTAGATGACTTCCCCTCTCAAGTTTCAATGCAGAATCTGTACCCTGAAGTAGACAACACAAGTAAATAACAGAATCTGTACCGTGGGTAGACAACACAAGTAAATTACAGAATATGTACCCTGAAGTAGACAACAAAAGTAAATTACATAATCTGTACCCTGAAGTAGACAACAAAAGTAAATAATAGAATCTGTACCCTGGGTAGACAACACTAGTAAATTGCAGAATATGTACCCTGAAGTAGAAAACAAAAGTAAATTACATAATATGTACCCTGGGTAGAAAGTACAAGTAAATTACAGAATCTGTACCCTGGTGTAGACAACAAAAGTAAATAACACGATCTGTATCCTGGGTAGACAACACAAGTAAATTACAGAATCTGTACCCTGGCATAGACAACAAAAGTAAATTACACAATCTGTACCCTGGGTAGACAACACAAGTAAATTATAGAATCTGTACCCTGGGGTAGACAACACAAATAATTTATAGAATCTGTACCCTGGGGTAGACAATACAAATAATTTACAGAATCTGTACCCTGGCTTAGACAACACAAATAATTTACAGAATCTGTACCCTGGGTAGACAAAATAAGTAAATTACAAAATCTGAACAAGCTAAAGGACACAGATAAATAATGAGATCATTCACAAGGCCTTTAATACAAAGACAAACTGAATTATATTTGAAATACTTAAAGTATTAACTTTAATAAAGTAGTGCTTCAGATAAGCACTATTTTGGGTATTAAAGCATTGAAATTTCTAAAAAAAAAAAAAGCACCAAATTTTAATTAAGGGGTCAAATAAGCATTGGATGCTGACAATTTCAGTGCTGATTGTTTTATTTTAAATAGTGCAGTCAAATCTGTCTTAAGCAGCCAGTCATGGGAAGAAGAAAAAGTGGCCTTTAAAGACAGGTTGTGTTTAAAGCAGGTTAATTCGTCAGAAAGCATATTAATGGGAAACAACAAATGTGACTGCTTAGAAAAGTGACTGCTTAATAGAGGTATACAGGTTTAACTGTAATTTGATTAAAATGTGTTCATATTTACCCATAACATTTTAAAAACAAGAGGTCCAAGAGGGCCTGAGGACGCTCTACTGACTCATAGAGGCCACAGCAATTTTTGAAATTCTACTATGCAATAGAAACATCGGGGCGGGGTCATTTTTAACTCTAGGGACACCATTTGAACAATCTAACAAAACTATAGTTGGTCATCATTACTACATAAGTATTTTGAAAATCTGTTGGACCGTTCATCAGAAGAAGACTTTTTAAGTTTGGGACTATTTTTAGTAATGGTGGCCATCTTGAATTTTAGATAGAAAAAATAAATCTTTTGTATAGTCTTCTATGCAATAGAAACATCCATGTGAAGTTTCAGTTTAATTGGGCTAGTGGTTTCAGAATAAAGAAAAAAAAAGAGAATTTTCTGTTTTCCCTATAGTATCCCTATGTAAAATTCTAAGTCCCCTTACAGGGCCCCTATATATTTTAACCCCTAAATTCTTATCTTCAATCAAACCTCTACACATAGGGACAATTTATATTAAATATGTACAAATCTGACATACCGGTTCTTAAGGAAACAATTTTACTAATTCCCAATTTGTACCCTTATTGCATACATGTACTAAATTTTTTTTTTTTGATTCATTTTATATTTTTCTAGTAAAATTTAACTATATTTGAAAATCAGAAAACACAAAAGAATCACCTATTTCTTAAATTTTATAAAACATGTGTTTTCAGTTTTTGGATTGGTTGAATATTAGTGTTATATATTTCTCATTTGCATATATTACATAAAAAATTAAGCAGATTCACATATAAACTAAAATATTATGTCAATTATATATATAAATATACAGTAAGAATAAGTAACAAACTTATATGTGAATTCAAGAGAAACAGGTGTGTAGTGCAAGGATCTTTTTGTTGTTGATTTTTAAAAATCAAATATTAAAAAATAATAAAATGAAACAATTGTTTTGAAAGCAACATGATTAAGAGTGTACATGTGTAAACACTATTTCTAAGCAGATATTTATAGTTTAACAGGGTCCCTTATAATTATAATGATTCCATTTGTGACATAAAAAATATAGGCTATACTATTGATGTAAACAGTAATTAAGATCTTATATTATTGCAAAATTTGCTTTCACAAATAAGATAAACTCTAGTTAGAATACACATGTGTTCTATGACCAGATGTAAAATTGTTATAATCACTTAATACCTTTTCTTTTAATGAGAAATAAAACAGAAGTTGGATCATTATAAAACAATATATAAGTAGAAAAAGAAAAAACAAAAACCATAGAAAAAATCGAGGCAGCAGGAGATTTTCACTCAAGTACTGTCTCAACAAAATAAGCAAAGAGGCCATCCTGGAGGGCAACTTTTATCATACATAAATCTGAAAAATGTAAAATTAATAGTCTTTATTTTTAAGATATAAGGGGAATGTACAGGTTCCATAACAAATCAAATTTTTCCACCTCAATGTTATTTTTGGCAATACATCGTTCTATTTCATACAACATTTTAATATAGTGTTTGAATGGTTCAAAAATAATTTAAGGTGCACAATAATCATTCGAAAAAACAGCTTATCTGGAGCACTGCTTTATGCTATGTTGATTTTTGAAAAGTCAGCATGGAGTATCATACAAACACATACATCTATGTGTGCAACCAAGCTCTGATGGTTTTCTATAAAGGAAACTAATATTGCATGAAACAAAATGGAGTTATATACAAATATTGTTATATTAAGGAAGAAAAATCCTTTTAGTTGTTAGAAGTTTGCTGCTCAACTTTCTTGTTGGCATATGAATAAAAGCTTGACTCTCATGTAGTTTGAGCATGAGAATACAAGAATATACTCACCTCCATAAAGATACTAATATCATATGGCAGGAGGTTGTGGAGAACATGTAAAGGTTGAAAGTTGTAGACTTGGCACTCGGCACATCTCCCGTCTCGTAAAACACGTCCTCAATGGCTGCCCAACCCTAAAGGTACATAATATAGGATACTTGAACTTGCTACAACTAAGGTGATATTTATCAGTAAGGCCATCATGAATGAACTAATTGCTAGTTAATCATCCCCCCAACCCTTTTTACAGTATAAATTCCATAAATCAAACTTCAATATATCGAAGTTCCAACTTTTTTCCTTCTAAATCTATATGGAAAAAACGCAAATATATCGAAGTTATACATATTGAATTTTTCAGTATATCGAAGTTTTTTCACGGCCCCAAAGAAACTTTTTACACATCATTAACCATTTATGTATTGAATATCGATTGCCTGTTCAAAATTTCTCGCGGGAGTGATGTACATGTATTTCACACCTGCGGTGCACTGGTGCAATGATTGTAGGAACAAAGGCCCCGCTGATCATATAGCGTAAAGTCCCTTCGAGTGCTCGGATAAATGTTTGTAAGGAGTCATACTTTAATAAACATTTGATTACTTAAAGGCAGAATGGTGATAATTTACTGATAAAACACATTTACTTTGTGTATGCAAATATGGCGGCTGCGTCTGTCATGATTACATATCACCAATTTACCGAAAACGGCTAATTACCGACAAGCGCTGTTAACTACCCAAATTATGACTAATATTCAATTTAAAATTAAGCATTAGGCTAATTGATAAATCTTCAATAATGGATTGTACTCGACTTGTCATCTCACTTGTATATATAAGCGTATGCTTAATACTACCCATCGTTCACTGATGTTACTCCGTTACTGATCACGCTTTGACTAGTGAAGGACCCGAATGTGCTTATTTTCGTATACCAGAAGTGCTCCATGTAAGTTTTTATGTTTGTACATGTTTGTAGTGCTTTAGTTATACTGATTTTTAAATGACATGCAGGGATTCAATAAATAATAAACACGATTTAATTTATGTGTTTTTTTTTCAACTTACCTTAACTAGTAAAAGTATGACAGGTAGATCTACAGTCATATACATGTTGTGATCTCATTACCAATGAAACTTTTACCATTACTATCGAGTGATCAAGACATGCACATATATCGAAGTCCCGGTATATCAAACTTTTCATGATGGTCCCCTGAACTTCGATATATGGAAGTTATACTGTATTTTCAAAAAATAAAATTCTCCCCAAACTTTGGATGAGAATCTAGCATTAATTGATAATGGCCTAATTTGTAGGTTTTAATCTATTTTTGCAGAAAACCACTTTTTCCTGGAAGGTTAACCATTACTCAGGCACCCTCTCCCCAAGTAACTGATAACTTTCCCACTTAAACCAACGGTGGGAGACAAATGACAATGAGATGACTGTGGTATATCAATCATCACAGAGACTGTAGACAGGCAGGGATTCAAACTCATTCGACAACTGGGTTGATTTTTTCAGACATGCTAGTGACTGAGCTAACACGGCCCAGCTAAGTACTGTGTTAACCTGTACAATTACAGGAAATTTATGAAGAGTATTGGAATTGTTATTGTAGATTACATACATAACAGAAAACTTCTTCACATAAATATTTATTTAAGCTGGAGATCAAAGCTACACATCCTCAGCGATGGGCTTGAACCTACACTACCTCAGCAGTGGGCTTGAACATACACTACCTCAGCAGTGGGCTTGAACCTACACTATCTCAGCAGTGGGCTTGAACCTACATAACCTCAGCAGTGGGCTTGAACCTACACTACCTCAGCATCTGGCTTGAACCTACACTACCTCAGCAGTGGGCTTAAACCTACTGTCACAAAATGTCACCAGTAGAGTATACTGGTCGTACATAGCTCTTGTAAGTTATCAGGTACACCCAAATATATTGTTCGAGTTGAAACAATTTCACAATAGTCATGATATATTCATTTAACACGTAAAAGCGTGCACATTTTAAGTGGCCGCCAGAGAGGCCGTGTCATAAGTTTAGTTTTGTGCTAATGCATGTAAACGTATGGGTATATCTTCCTTACACGGCAAAAGTGTACAAGGGGCCTCTCTTGTAGATTCAATACTGCAGATTTAGCCGCGTTTGTCACGGATTGAACGGGGGAAATAGGGATTTGGGCGTAATGTTTGCTATAAAACCCATTGTCTTCTAGCTCTCGCCGGAATAGTCGATAGTACGTTGTTGGAACAGAGATTGGACGGCAAACTCACAGGCAAAATGTGCCTAAGCCATCCAGGATCTAAGCCATCCAGGATCTAAGCCATCCAGGATATAAGCCTCCCGGAGTGGAGCTAAGCCTTTAGGGTGTGTAAGCCCTTCAGGTGATTCTACACGAGAATCAACATAACGTTTACGAGCGGTGGAGACGGTCCCCGTACCTGCGCAACAGGGCCAGGTCATAGTATCGACACCCCGGGACACGAGGTGGGCCCGTTATCAGTCCTCACTGGAGGAACGTCATCCACAACCTCATTGGAGGTTAACCATCATTAGATCACGTCATCAACCCTTATAGAAGGCATTTGATGACAATCACCCATTGAATTCGCGCATCATCATCTTCATGAGCTCTCGCGCATCACAGTTATCGCGCTAGATCATAGATCAACATTGGTTTAGCTTTAACAACATTTTAGTGTCTTATAAATTAAGTATTTAGAACAATACTAAGAACGTCTTAAACGTTCATAAGAACATTCTTTTCATATTTCATTTGTGTATTCGCTTGTTTTTTTTTATATATAATTGTATATATATTGAACATATTTTTAAAGTTGTATTAAACTTATGTAAATGTATTCTCCGTCATTGATTCTTTCGTGAGTTAGCCCAACACTAAGGTCATCCTGTGACAACTGGTTTTCAGAGTAGTGGGATTTTGGGCGACTACGAAGGGAAAGAATCAATAAGTGATCTTTATTATGATATACTAAATCTCTACTTATTATTTTAGAATTGTGTACCACCCTCTGATCCATCAAGGCGACTGTCGACGATCACGGCCAAAGCTTGGAAGACAAGTCAAGACACGACAAGGGTAGGGTGAGTCCAAACTTTTGTTTTGTCCGTTCTTTCCTTGGCGCGAGGTCGCAGTGGTCTACACGAGTGGGTCTGAGGCACTTTTTGCTAAATAATTTGTTTTACCTCCCTTGATATACCAATAGTATCCAATCAGGTTGGCGAACAAGACGTTCTACTCATGTTGTGACACTCGAGTAAACTTATATTGATGGGGGAGTAAATAAATATGTTCATGTCATACACATTTCTATGATTGTTTAAGGTTTATGTCTAATATCAAATATAGATATTTTATGTAGTGTATATGTTTGTGGAAGCTAGATACTATCTATACATAACCGTTAGTAGTTAGCGCTAGTACAAATGTGTATGTAACTTGTCCTATGATGATGCCCAGGTATTTACTGAGGACACAGTGACTTGCCAGTAGTAGTTAGTTGAGTAGGATTATTAGTGACGTGTGTATTGTAATATTGTAGTGTGTAGTCCACAATGTCTATAACCATGACGTCCATAAAGGATCTTACGGAAATGGGTAAGGAGTTAGGGTATGCTGGAGAGGAGCTTAGAACCTTTGTTAAAGACGAACAGGCTAGGGAAAGGGAATTTAGAATTAAGGAAAGAGAATTAGCAAAGCAGGAAAGAGATGAAGAAAGTAGATTAGCTAAAGAGAAGCTAGAAGCTGATAAAGATAGGTTAGAAGTAGAAAGTAGATTAGCTAAAGAGAAGCTAGAAGCTGATAAAGATAGGTTAGAATTAGAAAGTAGACTAGCCACAGAGAAGTTAGAATTAGAAGGTAGGTTAGCTAAAGAGAAGCGAGATGATGAAAGTAGATTAGTAAGGGAGAAGCAAGCGTTAGAACATGAGAGGTTCGAAACAGATGGTAGACTAGCTAAGGCTAATGCAATGATGGAGAGGGAGCAAAAAGAGTATGAGCATAAGTTAGCTTTAGAGTTGGAAGCGGCTAAGGCACATAGTAAGGATAGTAAAACTGAAGAGAAAGGTAGTTATTCTGGGAAGTTAAAAGGTTCTAAGTTACCATACTTTGATGCTGACCACGATAACATGGACAGTTACTTGTTACGGTTCGAGCGTTATGCTGAGTTACAGGAATGGACCAAAGCTAAGTGGGCAGTTCATTTAAGTGCGTTATTGAGAGGCAAGGCCTTAGACGTATTTTCTCGATTGCCTAGTGTAGATGCTCTTGACTATGACAAGTTAAAGGATGCTCTTTTAAAGAGATTTGAGTTAACTGAAGAAGGTTTTAGAAAGCGGTTTAGAGCTTGTCTGCCTGAGAAAGGCGAATCATTTATTCAGTTTATTAGTAGGTCTAGAAATTACTTAGATAGGTGGTTAGAGTTAGGGAAGGTAACGCAGACTTATCAGGGCCTCATAGATTTCTTGTTGCGGGACCAGCTATTCAATGTTTGTAGTAGAGATCTGTTCTTATTTCTAAAAGAAAGAAAACTAACTAGTGTAGATGAAATGGCAACACAAGCAGATCAGTTTGCCGAGGCTAGAGGTGGAGCTCATAATGTAGTGTCGAAAGACAGAACTTTTAGGGATAGGCAAGGGAATGATCATAGTCATAAACAAAAAGGCCAGAGTGGAAACTATAGAGGTGGAGGTAGTTCGATGGGTACTAGAGGAGGTAGCAATAGTGGTAACATAGGGAGACCTTTTATTCGTTGTCGTCACTGTAATGGGAATCATGCTTCACATGAGTGTAGGAAAGCGGTAAACGTGTCCGCTGTCGTAGACAATTTTAGTGACCATAGTAGAGTGGACAACAATGGAGGGAGTCGGAACCAAGGTTTTAACAACCCATGGAATTTCGGTAGAAGTAGAGGTGGTCAAAACCGAGGTAGAGGTAGAGGTAGAGGTAGTAATAGTCCGGTTATTAAAACCGAGAGTAGTAGCTGTTGTGTTAAAGCGGAAGGTGCAATGGCGAAGATCGGAACATGTCTCTTTCCGTACGCAAATCTTCCAACGGCAGATGGTAGAGTGAATGGTACGGACGTAACTGTAATGAGGGATACAGGGTGTACAGGTGTGGTAGTTAGGCGTAGTTTAGTTACGGATGACCAGTTGGTAGGTAAACAGGCACCGTGTATGTTGTTAAATAAGTCGGTAGAACACGTGCCAATAGCGAGAATAGATGTAGATACACCTTTCTTTAACGGGACTACAGAGGCACTATGTATGGACGACCCGATGTATGATATAACGATAGGGAACATAGAAGGTTCAGTACTTCCGGTAATGTCCGATTTTAGAAGTAGCATAAGTAATGCAGTAGAGACTAGAGCGCAGGTTCAGAAGCAAGCTCAGGCTTATAGAAAATTAAAGGTTCCTGCAGCCATAGGTGACATATCCAAAGCGGAGTTCATAGAAGCACAAACTCAAGACGAGTCGTTAGAGCCTTATAAAGTGAAGGCCAAGGATGGTGTAGTGAAGAAGTATAAAGGGTCCGGTAGTTGTAAGTTTGTACATAAGAATAGGTTATTGTACAGAGAATTTGAAGATAGTGGTAGTAGACAGTTTCACCAATTAGTGGTACCTACCCAGTATAGAACGACAGTGCTTAAGGTAGCTCATGAGTCAATTATGGGAGGTCATTTAGGCGTAAAGAAAACGTCAGATAGAGTATTGGCAGAATTTTATTGGCCAGGCGTTAGTGGAGATGTAACTAGGTATTGTAGGTCCTGCGATGTATGCCAAAGGACAGTACCAAAAGGTCGAGTGACCAAAGTACATTTAGGTCAGATGCCACTGATAGATATACCATTTAAGCGGGTAGCCGTAGACATAGTGGGACCAATTTTTCCAGTGTCGGATAGGAAAAATAGGTACATTTTAACCATGGTCGACTATGCAACTAGGTATCCGGAGGCAGTGGCATTGCCCTCAATTGAAACTGAGAGAGTAGCGGAGGCATTAGTTGATATATTCAGTAGGCTAGGTGTACCAGAGGAAATGCTGACTGATTGTGGGTCACAGTTTACGTCAGAACTTATGGCTGAAGTAAGCAGGTTATTGTCTTTGCGTCAAATCATGACAACACCATATCACCCTATGTGTAACGGGTTAGTCGAACGATTTAACGGGACGTTAAAGCAAATGTTACGGCGTATGTGTACAGAGAGACCCAAAGATTGGGACAAGTATCTCAATGCTTTGTTGTTTGCATTTAGAGAGGTTCCACAAGAAAGTTTAGGGTTTTCTCCGTTTGAGTTATTGTACGGAAGGTCAGTTAGAGGTCCCATGAGGATTCTTAGAGAGATGTGGGCAGATGAAGTAGATAGCGATGAGGTTAAGACTACATATCAGTATGTTTTAGATCTTAAGGAGAAACTAGAGGAGACTTGTAAGATAGCTCAAAGTCAGTTAGTTAAGGCAAGTACCAAGTATAAACGGTACTATGACCAGAAAGCTAGAGCTAGGAAGTTTAAGATAGGTGACCAGGTGTTACTGTTACTCCCGACCGACAATAACAAGTTGTTATTACAATGGAAAGGTCCGTTTTACGTTACAGGGATAGTGAACACTATGGATTACCGTATCGAGATAAACGGAAAGTTAAAGACCTTTCATGCGAATATGCTGAAAGAGTATATCAGTAGAACCGATAATGTGCAACAAGGGTTATTAACCGTAGTTAATGTTGCAGTTATTGAGGATAGTGAGGAAGACAGTAGTGAGGACACTAGTCCCATGTATTTTCCCACTAGTGTAGGTAGGGAGACAGCAGCCGATGTAGACATATCGGACATGCTTAGTGTAGAGCAGCAACGAGAGGTTGGCAGTTTACTCTCGGAGTTCAGTGATGTCTTGTCCGAAAAACCGGGGCAGACAGATGGAGTGCAACATGATATTGTCCTCACATCAGGGGAACCAATTAGAATTAAGGGGTATCCCATTCCATTTCACTCCCGATCAATTGTTGATGAGGAGGTGAAAGACATGTTGAAATTGGGTGTCATCGAACCTTCAAACGCCCCATTTTCATCCCCAGTCGTACTTATTAAGAAGAAAGATGGGTCAATTCGATTCTGCATCGATTTTAGGCAGATCAATAAACGTACCATCTTTGATGCCGAGCCAATGCCTAATATTGAGGAGGTATTCTCTAAACTTGCGGGATATTCGTATTTCTCCAAGTTAGACCTCAGTAAAGGTTATTGGCAAGTCCCACTTTCAGACCGAGCTAAAGAGATGACCTCCTTCGAAACTTCGGAAGGACTTTTTAAGTTCAAGGTCATGCCCTTTGGGCTCGTCAACGCCCCAGCAACATTCTGTAGGTTGATGAGGAAGGTCCTGAAGGATTTGTCCAACTCAGACAGTTTTGTAGATGACATCCTGGTGTTTACAACAACATTTGACGACCATATTAATGCTCTACGTAATCTGTTGGAACGGCTACGCCGGTTTAAACTGACTGCAAAACCTAGCAAATGTCACATAGGTTACGCAGATATAGAGTGTCTGGGTCATGTTGTCGGGAGGGACCAGAAATTGAAACCCAACCCCGACAAGGTCAAGGCAATTCAGGAAGCACCAAGACCCGAGACAAAGAAACAAGTTAGGTCATTTTTAGGGTTGGCGGGTTTTTACAGGAAGTTTATTCCAAACTTTTCGGCTATAGCTGCACCTTTGTCAGACTTAACAAAGAAAGGTCAACCCAATAGTATAACTTGGGGGGAAAGCCAGGAGCGAGCTTTTGTATCTTTAAAGGGGAGTCTGGTCAAAACCCCAATACTAAAATTACCTGAACTTGACCAGGAGTTTATCCTCAGAACGGATGCCTCCGATATCGGGGTGGGTGCAGTCCTACTGCAAGAGCAAGATGGGTGTAGTCTCCCCGTGGCTTACGCAAGTCGGAAACTATTACCCCGGGAATGTAACTACTCTGTTATCGAAAGGGAGTGTCTTGCAGTAGTGTGGGGTGTCAGTAAATTCCACCGGTATGTTTTTGGTAAGGAATTTGTCTTGGAGACTGACCACCAACCGTTAGCTTATATGAATAAAGCAAAGGTAGCTAACAGTAGGTTAATGAGGTGGGCACTGACTCTGCAGCCTTACCGGATGAAAATTAAAGCGATCCGAGGAAAGGACAATATTGGGGCAGACTATTTAAGTCGCCGCACATAATCACCGGTTTAATATAATAGTGTATTGCAGTGTAGTGTACAATTGTAAAATAGTGTTGAAATTGTAATTACATATTATAGTTAGATTATAACTGCAGTGGATGAGCGATCAGCTTGTACGTTTTGACTGGTCAGTTGCTAAGAAGAATTAATAGTTTCTTAACGTGTTAATATTAATTATCATTTTGTTGAATTTTAAAAAGTGTAGCACTTTCTTTAAGTGGGGAGATGTTGTCACAAAATGTCACCAGTAGAGTATACTGGTCGTACATAGCTCTTGTAAGTTATCAGGTACACCCAAATATATTGTTCGAGTTGAAACAATTTCACAATAGTCATGATATATTCATTTAACACGTAAAAGCGTGCACATTTTAAGTGGCCGCCAGAGAGGCCGTGTCATAAGTTTAGTTTTGTGCTAATGCATGTAAACGTATGGGTATATCTTCCTTACACGGCAAAAGTGTACAAGGGGCCTCTCTTGTAGATTCAATACTGCAGATTTAGCCGCGTTTGTCACGGATTGAACGGGGGAAATAGGGATTTGGGCGTAATGTTTGCTATAAAACCCATTGTCTTCTAGCTCTCGCCGGAATAGTCGATAGTACGTTGTTGGAACAGAGATTGGACGGCAAACTCACAGGCAAAATGTGCCTAAGCCATCCAGGATCTAAGCCATCCAGGATCTAAGCCATCCAGGATATAAGCCTCCCGGAGTGGAGCTAAGCCTTTAGGGTGTGTAAGCCCTTCAGGTGATTCTACACGAGAATCAACATAACGTTTACGAGCGGTGGAGACGGTCCCCGTACCTGCGCAACAGGGCCAGGTCATAGTATCGACACCCCGGGACACGAGGTGGGCCCGTTATCAGTCCTCACTGGAGGAACGTCATCCACAACCTCATTGGAGGTTAACCATCATTAGATCACGTCATCAACCCTTATAGAAGGCATTTGATGACAATCACCCATTGAATTCGCGCATCATCATCTTCATGAGCTCTCGCGCATCACAGTTATCGCGCTAGATCATAGATCAACATTGGTTTAGCTTTAACAACATTTTAGTGTCTTATAAATTAAGTATTTAGAACAATACTAAGAACGTCTTAAACGTTCATAAGAACATTCTTTTCATATTTCATTTGTGTATTCGCTTGTTTTTTTTATATATAATTGTATATATATTGAACATATTTTTAAAGTTGTATTAAACTTATGTAAATGTATTCTCCGTCATTGATTCTTTCGTGAGTTAGCCCAACACTAAGGTCATCCTGTGACACCTACACTATCTCAGCAGTGGGCTTGAACCTACAATATCTCAGCAGTGGGTTTGAACCTACACTACCTCAGCAGCGGGCTTGAACCTACACTATCTCAGCAGTGGGCTTGAACCTACACTACCTAAGCAGTAGGCTTTAACCTTCACTACCTCAGCGATGGGCTTGAACCTACACTACCTCAGCAGTGGGCTTGAACCTACACTACCTCTGCAGTGGGCTTTAACCTACACTATTTCAGCAGTGGGCTTTAACCTTCACTACCTCAGCGATGGGCTTGAACCTACACTACCTCAGCAGTGGGCTTGAACCTACACTATCTCAGCAGTGGGCTTGAACCTACAATATCTCAGCAGTGGGCTTAAACCTACTCTTCCTCAGCGATGGGCTTGAACCTACACTACCTCAGCAGTGGGCTTGAACCTACACTATCTCAGCAGTGGGCTTGAACCTACACTACCTCAGCAGTGGGCTTTAACCTACACTACCTCAGCAGTGGGCTTGAACCTACACTACCTCAGCAGTGCGCTTTAACCTACACTACCTCAGCAGTGGGCTTGAACCTACAATATCTCAGCAGTGGACTTGAACCTACACTACATCAGCAGTGGGCTTGAACCTACACTACTTCAGCAGTGGGTTTGAACCTACACTATCTCAGCAGTGGGCTTGAACATACACTACCTCAGCAGTTGGCTTGAACCTACACTATCTCAGCAGTGGGCTTGAACCTACACTACCTCAGCAGTGGGTTTGAACCTACACTACCTCAGCAGTGGGCTTGAACCTACACTACCTCAGCAGTGGGCTTGAACCTACACTACCTCAGCAGTGGGCTTTAACCTACACTATCTCAGCAGTGGGCTTTAACCTACACTACCTCAGCAGTGGGCTTAAACCTACACTTCCTCAGCAGTGGGCTTGAACCTACACTACCTCAGCAGTGGGCTTAAATCTACACTTCCTTAGCAGTGGGCTTGGACCTACACCATTAGCAGTGGGCTTGAACCTACACTATCTCAGCAGTGGGCTTGAACCTACACTACCTCAGCAGTGGGCTTGAACCTACACTATCTCAGCAGTGGGCTTGAACCTTAACTACCTAAGCAGTGGGTTTTAACCTACACTACCTCAGCAGTGGGCTTGAACCTACACTATCTCAGCAGTGGGCTTTAACCTACACTACCTAAGCAGTGGGCTTAAACCTTCACTATCTCAGCAGTGGACTTGAACCTACACTACCTCAGCAGTGGGCTTTAACCTACACTACCTCAGCAGTGGGCTTGAACCTACACTACCTCAGCAGTCAGCTTAAACCTAAACTTCCTCAGCAGTGGGCTTGAACCTACAATATCTCAGCAGTGGGCTTGAACCTACACTACCCTAGCAGTGGGCTTTAACCTACACTACCTCAGCAGTGGGCTTTAACCTACACTACCTCAGCAGTGGGCTTAAACCTACACTTCCTCAGCAGTGGGCTTGAACCTACACTACCTCAGCAGTGGGCTTGAACCTACACTACCTCAGCAGTGGGCTTTAACCTACACAACCTCAGCAGTGGGCTTTAACCTACACTTCCTCAGCAGTGGGCTTGAACCTACTCTACCTAAGCAGTGGGCTTGAACCTACACTACCTTAGCAGTGGGCTTAAACCTACACTACCTCAGCAGTGGGCTTAAACCTACACTTCCTCAGCAGTGGGCTTGAACCTACACTACCTCAGCAGTGGGCTTGAACCTACAATATCTCAGCAGTGGGCTTTAACCTACACAACCTCAGCAGTGGGCTTTAACCTACACAACCTCAGCAGTAGGCTTGAACCTACACTACCTCAGCAGTGGGCTTGAACCTACTCTACCTAAGCAGTGGGCTTGAACCTACACTACCTTAGCAGTGGGCTTTAACCTACACTACCTCAGCAGTGGGCTTGAACCTACACTATCTCAGCAGTGGGCTTAAACCTACACTTCCTCAGCAGTGGGCTTGAACCTACACTACCTTAGCAGTGGGCTTGAACCTACACTACCTCAGCAGTGAGCTTGAACCTACACTATCACAGCAGTGGGTTTAAACCTACACTTCCTCAGCAGTGGGCTTGAACCTACACTACCTCAGCAGTGGGCTTGAACCTACAATATCTCAGCAGTGGGCTTGAACCTACACTACCTCAGCAGTGGGCTTTAACATACACTACCTCAGCAGTGGGCTTGGACTTACACTACCTCAGCAGTGGGTTTAAATCTACACTTCCTTAGCAGTGGGCTTGAACCTACACTACCTTAGCAGTGGGCTTTAACCTACACTACCTCAGCAGTGAGCTTAAATCTACACTTCCTCAGCAGTGGGCTTGAACCTACACTACCTTAGCAGTGGGCTTGAACCTACAATATCTCAGCAGTGGGCTTGAACCTACACTACCTCAGTAGTGGGCTTTAACCTACACAACCTCAGCAGTAGGCTTGAACCTACACTACCTCAGCAGTGGGCTTTAACCTACACTACCTCAGCAGTGGGCTTGAACCTACACTATCTCAGCAGTGGGCTTAAACCTACACTTCCTCAGCAGTGGGCTTGAACCTACACTACCTTAGCAGTGGGCTTGAACCTACACTACCTCAGCAGTGAGCTTGAACCTACACTATCTCAGCAGTGGGTTTAAACCTACACTTCCTCAGCAGTGGGCTTGAACCTACACTACCTTAGCAGTGGGCTTGAACCTACAATATCTCAGCAGTGGGCTTGAACCTACACTACCTCAGCAGTGGGCTTTAACATACACTACCTCAGCAGTGGGCTTTAACATACACTACCTCAGCAGTGGGCTTAAATCTACACTTCCTTAGCAGTGGGCTTGAACCTACACTACCTTAGCAGTGGGCTTTAACCTACACTACCTCAGCAGTGGGCTTAAATCTACACTTCCTTAGCAGTGGGCTTTAACCTACACTACCTCAGCAGTGGGCTTAAACCTGCACTACCTCAGCAGTTGGCTTGAACCTACACTACCTCAGCAGTGGGCTTGAACCTACACTACCTCAGCAGTGAGAAAAAAAGGATCTTGACCACTTAGCCAAGGAGGACTCCACAATGCAGTTGAAATTAACATTCATAAGACACAATGTATTCTATCATTTTTTTTTTAGACATGAATTTCACAAATTTGCTTGTTTATGTAAGTTCACTATATATAATACACTTTGGAGGAACATTGTACTGACCTTGAAATAAAGGGGTTCATGACCTTGGTCACCTTTGCATGACAACTGTTTCAGTCCCAAGTTTTGAGCACCTTTCCAGCTTACTTCATCACTTATTCCAGTTATTCTGAAATTCACAAAACACAGAGCAAATATTTAATATATAGATAACATGTAACATAGAGCTAATATTTGATAGAGAGATAACATGTCACATAGAGCTAACATTTGATAGAGAGATAACACATAACATAGAGCAAACATGTGATAGAGAGACAACATGTCACATAGAGCTAATATTTGATAGAGAGATAACATGTAACATAGAGCTAATATTTGATAGAGAGATAACATGTAACATAGAGCTAATATTTGATAGAGAGATAACATGTAACATAGAGCAAATATTTGATAGAGAGATAACATGTAACATAGAGCTAACATTTGATAGAGAGATAACATGTAACATAGAGCTAATATTTGATAGAGAGATAACATGTCACATAGAGCTAACATTTGATAGAGAGATAACACATAACATAGAGCAAACATGTGATAGAGAGACAACATGTCACATAGAGCTTATATTTGATAGAGAGATAACATGTAACATAGAGCTAATATTTGATAGAGAGATAACATGTCTCATAGAGAAAACATTTGATAGAGAGATAACATGTAACTTAGAGCTAATATTTGATAGAGAGATAACATGAAACATAGAGCTAACATTTGATAGAGAGATAACATGTAACATAGAGCAAATATTTGATAAAGAGATAACATGTAACATAGAGCAAACATTTGATAGAGAGATAACACATAACATAGAGCAAACATGTGATAGAGAGACAACATGTCACATAGAGCTAATATTTGATATAGAGATAACATGTAATATAGAGCAAATATTTGATATAGAGATAACATGTAACATAGAGCAAACATTTGATAGAGAGATAACACATAACATAGAGCAAACATATGATATACAGATAACATGTTACATAGAGCAAACATTTGATATAGAGATAACATGTTACATAGAGCAAACATATGATATACATATAACATGTTACATAGAGCAAAAATTTGATATAGAGATAACATGTAACATAGAGCAAATATTTGATGTAGAGATAACATGTAACATAGAGCTATTATTTGATAGAGAGATAACATGTAACATAGAGAAAACATTTGATAGAGAGATAACACATAACATAGAGTAAATATTTGATATAGAGATAACACATAACATAGAGCAAACATGTGATAGAGAAATAACATGTCACATAGCGCTAATATTTGATATAGAGATAACATGTAATATAGAGCAAATATTTGATATAGAGATAACATGTAACATAGAGCAAACATTTGATAGAGAGATAACACATAACATAGAGCAAACATATGATATACAGATAACATGTTACATAGAGCAAACATTTGATATAGAGATAACATGTTACATAGAGCAAACATATGATATACAGATAACATGTTACATAGAGCAAACATTTGATATAGAAATAACACATAACATAGAGCTAACATTTGATATCAAGATAACATGTAACATAGAGCAAATATTTGATAGAGAGATAACATGTAACATAGAGCAAATATTTGATAGAGAGATAACATGTAACATAGAGCTAATATTTGATAGAGAGATAACATGTAACATAGAGCTAATATTTGATATAGAGATAACATGTCACATAGAGCTAATATCTGATATAGAGATAACATGTAACATAGAGCAAACATTTGATAGAGAGATAACGTAGTTGAAACGTAGTTGGCCTTTTACGCATGAAACTGATATATATGGAAAACATCAAATGCGAATCCAAGTGATATAACACTAGATTAATATCAAAAATATGTTTTTGGTTTATTACTCTCATGTACCAATATCTGCATAGTAACCGGGGTTGGATATTATAATCTCACCCAAGGGCCGAGTTAAACTTAACCTGACACAACTATCCGAGTGATATTTGTTCTTGTGTTACGTCAAGTTTATGAATGGTCATGTGACATTTTTTATCCGTAAGTAAATACAATGTAGTACTTACTTAATAAATGTAAATTTGTCTAACAAAAAAGGCAGCGCTCAAACTCGGTGACGCGTTCAATTTTTCGCATTGTGATGTGGAACTATCTATAATGTTACGCAAAGATACATGTTCTAGACTACCCCACCCACTTTAGTAACTACATTTTATGAATTATGCTTAACGTTGCATTATTGGTTTGAATGGCAACTAAAATGTAATGCTTGCAAATAAAACTATTATATGTGTTACAAATGAAAGTAATAATTTATCACATTAACTTCTATCATGATAAAACATGCTTTCACATGAAATTCTACCATATAATGTTTAAATTTTATCACATCAAAGTAAATTCTATCACTTTAAATACTATGTGTTACCAGTATTTTTTTTCTTTGTTGCATATCATATAACTATATCTGCATTTTTACTGGGGTTGGATATTATTACCTCACCCAAGAGTGGAGTTGAACTTGACCAGACACTGAATAACTGGTCACTGGTCACGTGACATTGTTTGTCGACTCAGCGACCGTAAAATTGTCTTGTGAAAATTGTGGCAAAATTGCCGCATTGGAACTCTGCATCAGGTCAATTCTCGCACTGTGATATGGAACCATCTATGACATTTAGGTATACAGTAGAACCTGCGTTAGCAGTCACCTCTATAAAGCAGCCATGTTTTAAATTTCACATTTATATGCTTTCAGAGTAAATTAACCTGTATTAAGCAACAACCTGTCTTAAAAGGTCACCTTTGCTCTTTCCCTTGACTGACTGCTTAAGACAGGTTTGGCTGTATATGACATCAATGAAATAAGTTAACATACTAAAAACAATCGCAATAAAAATCATAATTAAATTAAGATAATAATTCAATACATTTGGTATGCAAGAAAAGAAAACAAGTGTTGCAAAATTATTAATTTTATTACGTAATAACAACTTTAAACAAATCATGTTCAAGACTTTCCGTAAGTGTTGAGTAAGAAAATTGAGAGTCGATAGAGAAAGCCGAGTGTCAAGTATTAAAGTTGAGTATTGATTAAGCAAGTCTTGTGTCAAGTAACAAAATCGAGTGTCAAATAAGGATGTCGAGTGTCGAGTAAGAAAATTGTGTGTCGAGTCTAATATCGAATATCAGTTTTTTTAATTTGGCGCATCTTTTATAAGTGAGTTAAGTATTGCAGTCTGCAAGGTAGACTCCGTATGGTAGACTGGACGGTTCAGTATGGTAGTCTGTATGACGATTTCAATATTGCTGTTAATATGGTGGGTTCAGTATGAATATCTGTATGGTAGGTTTAGTATGGCAGTCTATATGTTGGATTCAGTATGGTAGTCTATATGGTGGATTAAGTATGGTAGTCTATAATATATATTCAGTATGGTATAGTCTATATTGTTGGTTCAGATGGTAGTATATAATTATGGTGGGTTCAGTATGGCATTCTATGTGGTGGATTCAGTATGGTTGTCTATATGGTGGATTCAGTATGGTTGTTTATATGGTGGATTCAGTATGGTTGTCTATATGGTGGATTCAGTATGGTTGTCTATATGGTGGATTCAGTATGGTAGTCTATATGGTCGGTTCAGTATAGCAGTCTAAATGGTGGCTTCAGCCTGGTAGTCTATAATGTTATGGTGGGTTCAGTATGGCATTCTATATGGTAGGTTTTGTACGGCATTCTATATGGTGGGCTCAGTAGGATAGTCTGCATGCTGGATTCAGTATGGTAATCTATTATGGTGGATTCTGTATGGTAGCCAATATGGTAGGTTCAATATGGTAGTTTGCATGGTTGGTTCAGTGTAGTAATCTATATGGTTGTTTCAGTATGGTAGTTTGCATTGTAGATTCAGTATGGTAGTCTATATGGTGGGTTCAGTATGGCATATTATATGTCGAGTTCAGTATGGCAATATATTTGATTGGTACAGTATGGTAGTCTATATGGTGGATTCAGTATGACATTCTATATAATGGGTTCAGTATGGTAATCTATATGGTGGGCTCAGTATGGCAGTCTATATGTTGAGTTCAGTATGATATTCTATATGGTGGGCTCAGTATGATAGTCTGCATGGTGGGTTCAGTATGGTAGTTTATATGTTGGGTTCAGCATGGGAGTCTACATGGTGGGTTCAGTATGGCATTCTATATGGTGGGTTCAGTATGGTAGTCTATATGGTGGGTTCAGTATGGCATTCTATATGGTGGGTTCAGTATGGTAGTCTATATGGTGTGTTCAGAATGGCATTCTATATGGTTGGTTCAGTAGTTAGTCTAAATAGTGGATTCAGTATGGTAGTCTATATGAAATTTTATGGTAGTCTATATGGTGGGTTCAGTATGGCATTCTATATTGGTTCAGTATGATAGTCTGCATGGTGTGTTCAGTATAGCTTTCTTTATGGTGGGTTCAGTACGGTACTCTATAATTATGGTGGGTTAAGTATGGCATTCTATATGGTGGGTTCAGTATTGTAGGTTCAGAATGGCATTATTTATGTTGGGTTCAGTATGGTATTCTATATGGTGGGTATGGTAGTCTATATGGTGGGTTCAGTATGGTAATCTGCATGTTGTGTTTAGTATGGCATGTTTATGGTTGGTTCAGTATGGACATTTGAATGGTGGGTTTGGTGTAGCAGTATGCACTCGACTTACTGGACACTAGACTTCATTGTCAATAAATATGAAAATGTAAAAAAACATATAAAATAATCTGATGCTATATGTAAGATTAAGTTGATTTTAAAAGAACATACACAAATTTTTCTGACCAAAATGTATGAGTTTATTTTGTTTATTTTTGAAAATCAGAGAATGGTTTTAGTTCAAACAGGTGTTGTGAAAACAAAATTAAGTTTAATGATGAATGAACATGTTTAAATCTTAAACTGATAGTCAAAACTGTCTTAACAGTCAGTCATGTGAAGGAGCAAAATTGACCTTTTAAGACAGGTTGTTCCTTAATACAGGTTAAATGGTTTGGAGAGCATTGATGCTGCTTAAATCAAGTGGCTGCTTAAAAGAAGTGACCACTTACACAGGTTTGACTGTAATAAGAAAAATACAAAAAGGTTTTAAAAACAACATTTTTTACCAAAACCCGAAAAATTTATGTTTCAATCAGAGTGGTAAATTTGAGACAAAATTCCTTTTCTACAAAAAACAGCACTTAAATACTGCTTGACAACCTTAACATCGTCATTTGAAACAAATTTTACGTGTGTGTGACACGTGAATTGAATATATCACAAAATATGTTGCAATTTTAAGTAGGATATATATTTTAGTGTTACCTAGTTAGGAAACTCATTTTCAATATAGTATTTTGACATCATTAATAAGATATCATTTGGCAATACGGGTTCAATGGGTCTATATGGGCATGATATAATGTTAGAACTATTTAAACATGACAAAATAGTATATTCAAATGGGATTTCGTAACAAGGGCTACACACACACCAAAGATTATTTTTTTTATTTATATTTACCACTTAAAATATCACATGTTACAAAAAGAGTCAGAAAGGAATTCGAAGGTCATCCATCAATATTTAAGTGCTGTCAATTTTAGATTTTGTTTACAACTTGTTTGTAATATTGAGCATAAAATATCTGGATTTGTGTACAGTCCAACCTGTGCAAGTAATCACCTCTGTTAGGTAGCCACCTGTCTTATGCAATATTTTCTATTTCCCATTTCTATGCTTTCAGAGCAAAATTAACCAGTATTAAGCAACAACCAGTCTTAACCCTTTATTCCATAGGTATACGTTTTCACACACCAATCACAGAAAGCCTTTAAAAACAGTGTGAGCAATCTTAACACTTCCTGCACTGTTTTTCACTCTGTCAGTTAATAAACATAATTCACTCAATATTTCAAAAGCCTTCTATATCAGGTGTCCAAAGGCGTCTATATGAAGTAAAGGGTTCAAAGACCACTTTTGCCCTTTCCCTTACTTAGCTGTTTAATGCAGGTTTGACTGTATAGTGCATAGCCATAGCTATGAATTACCACTCCAGTGCTCCAATGATAAAAATTATGTTGTTTTTTTTTGTTAATTTCCTAATAACACTTAATTACAGTGCTCCATGGATGCTTTCTATCCAAAAGAAATTAACTCATAAAATGAGGATTTTTCCCCTCCAAATATGCATTTATACCTTTGAAGATATCTTACGACCATTCTATAATGAAGGTTGATGGAATTGGCAGTGTACATGATTGAAGAGATTGTACATTATTGAATCATTGATATTATAATATTTTTGGTCAACAGGGCAATAGACATTCAATTCACATTAATTTTATAAATGCATTGAGAATTCATTCTCTTTATAACAGAACTTTTTGAGATTATAACTGCTTTAAATATGCAGAGAGAGAGAGAGAGAGAGAGAGAGAGATAACATTAAAGAAGTACAGGTAGTTTATCATGTTAAAATGTTAGCATTTAACTTAATTTTTACATTGACAGCTCGATTGAATTAAGCACTGATGGTCTTATATGGTTATTCATTTATTAAGGAGAATCATTTTCATGACTTTTAAATAATAAAATGAAGGGCCACATCTCTTATTATTTATTTGGTAAATTCAGGAACTTGTCCCAGAGACATTATGGTTATACAAAGTGCATGTTGAACAATGAAAAAACAATAACAACTTCTTATAACTTAATTTTATGCAATAATCGATACAATAATTACATTTATACAGAAAGAATGAATATATCTAAAATCTAATACATGTCAGTATATCCGAGGTTATTAAATGAATATATCATTGTACACCTGGAATTTCCATAAAAACGGAGATTTCTATTTGCAAAACATTTGTCAGTGCACCACAATAACTCAAGGAATCACACATCGTAAAGTACAAATTAATAACATATATTATACATCCAACAAATTAACAGTTAATATTTATCTGTATAGCAAGAAAAGCTTTTTAGACGATTACGAGGCTGGCAATATAGCTTCATGTTACAACTGTTTCTAAACAAAACATAAACAACACTCTCTTCTGACATTAATGACTTATAACAATATATAGGGCAGCCTTTCATACTCTGATCCTCTGGATCTCCATAACTGGTCTGTATACTTATGTCTGGTTACAGAGTACAACTTACCTCATCCTCTGGATCTCCATAACTGGTCTGCATACTTATGTCTGGTTACAGAGTACAACTTACCTCATCCTCTGGATATCCATAACTGGTCTGTATACTTATGTCTGATTACAGAGTACAACTTACCTCATCCTCTGGATCTCCATAACTGGTCTGTATATTTATGTCTGATTACAGAGTATAACTTATGTCATCCTCTAAACTTGAAATGACATCACCAAAAATTGAATGAATCCTCCTCTGGCATTCCTGTCAAATAAACAACACCTCCTTAATATAATGTTTTATCTCTTAATTAACTTCAATACACCTTTTTCTGATTATCCTTTTTCTATATTAGTACACTGCACTTCCTCTCATTATATTCTACCATTGTATGAAGTCTGATGAAATTCCAACCAGTACTTTAAAAGTAATGCTCCGGACAAGGGAAATATATCAAAGGGCAATAACTCTGTAATTAGCAAGAATAGAGTTATGTTTCTTGTACACTGCACTTCCTCCCATTATATTCTACCATTGTATTAAGTTTGATGAAATTCCATCCAGTACTTTAAAAGTAATGCTCCGGACAAGGGAAATATATCAAAGGGCAATAACTCTGTAATTAGCAACAATAGAGTTATGTTTCCTGTACACTGCACTTCCTGTCATTATATTGTACCATTGTATGAAGTTTGATGAAATTCCATCCAGTATTTTAAAAGTAATGCTCCGGACAAGGGAAATATATCAAAGGGCAATAACTCGGTAATTAGCAAGAATAGAGTTATGTTTCTTGTACATTGCACTTCCTTTCATTATATTCTACCATTGTATGAAGCTTGATGAAATTCCATCAGGTACTTTTCAAGTTATGCTCCGGACAAGAAAAAATATCAAAGGGCAATAACTCTGTAATTAGCAACAATAGAGTTATGTTTCTTGTACACTGCACTTCCTGTCATTATATTGTACCATTGTATGAAGTTTGATGAAATTCCATCCAGTACTTTAAAAGTAATGCTCCGGACAAGGGAAATATATCAAAGGGCAATAACTCTGTAATTAGCAACAATAGAGTTATGTTTCTTGTACACTGCACTTCCTGTCATTATATTGTACCATTGTATGAAGTTTGATGAAATTCCATCCAGTACTTTAAAAGTAATGCTCCGGACAAGGGAAATATATCAAAGGGCAATAACTCTGTAATTAGCAAGAATAGAGTTATGTTTCTTGTACACTGCACTTCCTTTCATTATATTCTACCATTGCATGAAGCTTGATGAAATTCCATCAGGTACTTTTCAAGTTATGCTCCGGACAAGAAAAAAAATATCAAAGGGCAATAACTCTGTAATTAGCAATAATAGAGTTATGTTTCTTGTACACTGCACTTCCTGTCATTATATTCTACCATTGTATGAAGTTTGATGAAATTCCATCCAGTACTTTAAAAGTAATGCTCCGGACAAGGGAAATATATCAAAGGGCAATAACTCTGTAATTAGCAAGAATAGAGTTATGTTTCTTATACACTGCACTTCCTGTCATTATATTCTACCATTGTATGAAGTTTGATGAAATTCCATCCAGTACTTTAAAAGTAATGCTCTGGACAAGGGAAATATATCAAAGGGCAATAACTCTGTAATTAGCAAGAATAGAGCTATGTATCTTGTACACTGCACTTCCTCTCATTATATTGTACCATTGTATGAAGCTTGATGAAATTCCATCCAGTACTTTTCAAGTTATGCTCCGGACAAGAAAAAATATCAAAGGGAAATATATCAAAGGGCAATAACTCTGTAATTAGCAAGAATAGAGTTATGTTTCTTGTATACTGCACTTCCTCTCATTATATTTTACCATTGTATGAAGCTTGATGAAATTCCATCCGGTACTTTTCAAGTTATGCTCCGGACAAGAAAATATATCAAAGGGCAATAACTCTGTAATTAGTAAGAATAGAGTTATGTTTCTTGTACACTGCACTTCCTCTCATTATATTCTACCATTGTATGACGTTTGATGAAATTCCATCCAGTACTTTTCAAGTTATGCTCCAGACAAGGAAAATTGCGGACAGACCGACCGACAGACCGATAGACCGACCTCAGGGTGACTCCAGTATACCCCCTCAAAACTTCGTTTGTCGGGGGTATAAATAAAACAAATACACCAGCATCCTGCATTATCTTAAATGCTGCGCAAGTATCCATTTCATCAGATACTTAATGATTGCAACACATATATAAAGGCATTTGAAATTATACCTCCAAATGAAGAGACAAATAATAATACTATGAAATATTAAGGTTTATATTTTAGTACAAAGACCAAATTGATGACGGTAAGTGAATTTTATTGTTAAGATTGCTCTGTTCTATTTAACATAAAATCTGGTGACATGACTGTTTGCTATTTATTCTGACCTTTATAACCTAATGCTATATGCTACAGATTTTAATAAACATCATCCACAAAAACACTGCATAAAGTGGTGATTTTGAAAGTAATGACTACAAAATTATGATTTGAATATTGTCAAGGCCAAGGTAAAAAAACTAAGTTAACATTAGTTAAATACCTCATCAGGACCACTGTCATAAGCAGTGCTCAACCACTGCTGCTTGGTGCACCTCTGGTCACTGCGCATCTGTAAGAAAAATTGTTTCAATGAATATTATGTTTATCTACTTAATATTGCAATATATGTTATATATTTTAAAAGTATCATCCTTGGATGAAATAATTTCACTGGTGCATACTATTTCTGACCTCTAACCCATGTTCTAAACCAGACCAGTTCTCCATGTCCACTGAGATTGGCCAGTCAAGCTCTGTCAAATACTATAATGTGAGAAAGTTTGCCAGTTAATTCGGAAATTTTATAGTAGTTTTACTCAAGATATGACAACTAGATATGCCATTTTAACTGTTCTTGTCTTCAATAATTGATAAAACTAAACCCTGTTTATGCTACCTAAACCAAGACTATTACCTTCACCTATTTCTTTTGTGTGACACATCATCTAAATCCAATGTACATACCTTTATCACAAAGTTCCTTTTAATACTGGTTTAAGCCTAGTTCAACATATACAAACAGCCATGAGGAAACCATTTTTTTGACGATCTACAAGTTACTGATTGGCAAAAATGAGAGGACTATAGACCGACCATTGTCAATGTCGCAGTCACAATTTTAAAGTTTTTCCCCCGCCTGAAAGAAGAACCCAGAGGATATTGACATGAAGACCGGCATGATATCACCAGACACTATATATATATGGCAATATGTAGTAAAAATATTTGTGAAGTAATGAACATTACTGCTGCATAAAAATGGCTTTCAAATGAGAAAAACTACATGAGAATGGCTTTCAAATGAGAAATATTACATAAGAATGACTTCTAAATGAGAAATACTACATCAGAATGACTTTTGAATGAGAAATAGGTCATCAGAATGACTTTACCACTATAACAATTTCTATCCCTTACCCTGCTCATGTTTCGTATAACTGAGTAAGCGATAATATCTTAAAGTAGTTGACAGAATAATTCAGAACAGAGATAGACCATTCTTTCAGTTTGGAACAGTGGCATATGTTAATTCTTAATATATTAATATAATATATATTAAAAAAACATTTTAATTCAAAAGTATCATAAAAAATAAATTCTGCCGCGGTCAATCTTTTGCACAAACTGTGCAACTCATTTTAATTTTTTTTCTACTCTTATTATGTTAATGTTTCAAAATGAACCATCAGATAGTTAAATGTTTCAAAGTAAATCACACCTGTTTCAATATGAGTGAAACAGAAAGATGAAAATATGATTTTATCTTACCTAACTCTGCATTTGGTTCATCTAAATGACATGGGTTAGATGGTGCTAACCAAACTGACAACATGTAATCATGCAATTCAACATATCTTGAGCAAAATAAATATTTTTTCTCTGATTTTACTCCAACCTCCCTCTTCACCCATGATGATTTATTTACTAATACATAATCAGACCAGTAGTATTTCAGTACCTTGGTGAATTTATTTTTTAAATGGGGGTTTCAACACATTTCAGGTTATGAATGGCATAATCCAGTTTTATTGATGGAGGCAGACCTCTCAGAATCAATCTAAGTAGAACCATTGTCCTTCCGCAAGTTACTGGCAGACTTTCTCACATAAAGTTTTTGGAGAGAGCGGGACTCAAACTTATAACCTGTAGCGGTGGGAGGTAAGTGATCTTCAGAAGGCGCCTTAGACCACTCAGCCACGGAAGACCCACCTTGGTGATTAGGATAATAACATTGTCTCCTGTAAAATATATGTAATTAAAGTTTCTGATTTTTTATTAGTCCTAAATTCCCCATAAATGCAACTTTGAATTTAGAACTAATCAACTGTCCCTCAGTGAACTCGTCTTTTTGTCCAGAGAAATTTTGAATCTGTATCAAACAAACATTCTTTGACCCACAACTCATTTTAAAGAAGTTTTCTAAATATGAAATTTAATTAAGCAATGTTGATGAGAAAAACCCAGAATACCAAAAACTAAGCTCAATTGTTTGTGAAGGTATAAATAAGAAATAAAAACTATTCCTCAAGATAGGTTAAGACTTGTATACAACAATGGCAACAAAACTTGTATACAACAATGGCAACAAAACTTGTATACAACAAAAGCAACAAAACTTGTATACAACAATGGCAACAAAACTTGTATACAACAATAGCAACAAAACTTGTATACAACAATGGCAACAAAACTTGTATACATGGCAACAAAACTTGCATACAACAATGGCAACAAAACTTGTAAACCGCAATGGCAACAAAAACTTGTATACAACAATGGCAACAAAACTTTATACCGAATAGCAACAAAACTTGTATACAACAATGGCAACAAAATTGTATACAGCAATGGCAATTAGACTTGTATACAGCAATGGCAACACATTCTGTATACAACAATGGCAACAAATCGTGTATACAACAATGGCAACAAAATTTGTTAACCACAATGGCAACAAAACTTGTATACAACAATGGCAACAAAACTTGTATACAACAATGGCAACAAAACTTGTATACATGGCAACAAAACTTGCATACAGCAATGGCAACAAAACTTGTATACAGCAATGGCAACAAAACTTGAATACAACAATGGCAACAAAACTTGTATACAACAATGGCAACAATACTTGTATACAGCAATGGCAACAAATCCTGTATACCGCAATGGCAACAAAACTTGTATACAACAATGGCAACAAGACTTGTATACCACAATGGCAACAAGACTTGTATACAACAATGGCAACAAGACTTGTATACAACAATGGCAACAAGACTTGTATACCACAATGGCAACAAGACTTGTATACAGCAATGGCAACAAGACTTGTATACAACAATGGCAACAAAACTTGTATACCGCAATAGCAACAAAACTTGTATACAACAATTGCAATAAAACTTGTATACCGCAATAGCAACAAAACTTGTATACAGCAATAGCAACAAAACTTGTATACAACAATGGCAACAAAACTTGTATACCGCAATAGCAACAAAACTTGTATACAACAATTGCAATAAAACTTGTATACCACAATGGCAACAAGACTTGTATACAACAATGGCAACAAAACTTGTATACCGCCATGGCAACACAACTTGTATACATCAATGGCAACAAAATTGTATACAACAATGGCAACAAGACTTGTATACAGCAATGGCAACAAATCCTGTATACAACGATGGCAACAAATCATGTATACAACAATGGCAACAAAATTTGTGAACCACAATGGCAACAAAACTTGTATACAACAATGGCAACAAAACTTGTATACCGCAATGGCAACAAAACTTGTATACAACAATGGTAACACAATTTGTATACAACAATGGCAACACAACTTGTATACAGCAATGGAAACAAAACTTGTATACAGCAATGGCAACAAAACTTGCATACAGCAATGGCAACAAAACTTGGCAACAAAACTTGTATACAACAATGGCAACAAAACTTGTATACAACAATGGCAACAAAACTTGTAAACAACAATGGCAACAAAACTTGAATACAACAATGACAACAAAACTTGTATACAACAATTGCAACAAAACTTGTAAACAACAATGGCAACAAAACTTGAATACAACAATGACAACAAAACTTGTATACAACAATGGCAACAGAATTTGTAAACCACAATGGCAACAGAACTTGTATACAACAATGGCAACAAAACTTGTATACAGCAATGGCAACAAAACTTGCATACAGCAATGGCAACAAAACTTGGCAACACAACTTGTATACAACAATGGCAACAAAACTTGTAAACAACAATGGCAACAAAACTTGTATACAACAATGGCAACAAAACTTGTATACAGCAATGGTAACAAAACTTGGCAACAAAACTTGTATACAGCAATGGCAACAAAACTTGTATACAACAATGGCAACAAAACTTGTATACAACAATGGCAACAAAACTTGTAAACAACAATGACAACAAAACTTGTATACAACAATGGCAACAAAACTTGTATACAGCAATGGTAACAAAACTTGGCAACAAAACTTGTATACAGCAATGGCAACAAAATTTGTATACAACAATGGCAACAAAACTTGTACACAGCAATGGCAACAAAACTTGTATACAACAATGGCAACAAAACTTGTATACAACAATGGCAACAAAACTTGTATACAGCAATGGCAACAAAACTCAAGAAATTTAAAACAAACAAAACAATGTGCATGCTATCAATGAATTTGAATGCAAATATTTTTAATAAAAGAACAAAATATAGCAGAAACATAAGTATCACTATTTATATTTGCATATGTTTATTTTTATTTTTTTTGCATTTATAGATACCTCTGCACCATAGCCCATATGTGACCAAATCTCCCTGTATTTTAGACTAAAAAAACTTTGTTAATATATTGCACATAAACAAATGCATTTATCTCAAGTTGCTGTCTTCAGGTAGATTACACGCGACAGAAGCATAGGTGTGACCTGATGATACATCAAACAGCATTACCTATATGTGATTCCTAATCATGTACTGGAATAACATCACTTATACATTTCTTTTAAACATCACTTTGAAAAATAATAAAATGCTTTAATCATATTAATGCAAAATAAAACCATACACACATCAAAGTAAAACTAAAAGCATATCTACATATAAGACAACACACATGTTCCATACATGTAGACAAAAAAGTAAAGGGATGACTGTAAAGGGAGGTAATTTATACCAAAAGAATGGCTGCGAATGTGTAGGATTTGGAGTTAGAAACAAATCCTCTGTATTTATAACAAGAGGGCCAAGATAGCCCTATATTGCTCACCTGATTGATCTTGAGTCACCCAACATAAGTAGATTATATAATATAAGACGAGATTGGCAAGTAGTTAGAATTTTGATTTGTTTTGAAGATGTAACAGATGCATAGAAGAGTTCAAACTTGGTAGAGGTTCACCCATGGTAAATGTCAGTGAAATTACATCAAAATCAGGACAGTAGATCTGACAAGAAGGCTTTTGATGTTTTTACTATAGCTGCTAAGTCTTCAAACTAAGATAAAAATCCAGTTCCAGCACAAAACTAACCTGTTATGTTTGAGAACGGTTTCAAACTAAAGCATCAGACTAAACTATTGTGCATGAAACAATCCACAGTTCCAGCACAATAAATATTCCTATGAGTTTCAAATGCAATTTCACAAGCCTTCCCAAAGTCTATCGCTTGAAAGAATCTTTGTCGTATCGCACTCTCCCCCAAAAACAATTAAGCTCCTTCTCAAATATTTCAAGTACACTTTGGCACTGAAAATCTCAAGCAGACTTCTTGCTGTGATGAAACTAGCTAAACATATGGTATTGCTTTATTGTGAAGCAGTAAACCATCCCTGTCTGAACCATAAAAACTCTGACTTTTATATTACGAAAAACATCTATTTTAAAATAGTTCATGTTTATGAATAATATTTCAATCATTGATTATAATTGTTTCATTCATCTTTTTATGATGAATTATCTTTTAAAACTTATATCTGGTATAATATTGTATAATAATATAAAAAAAAAAGTTTATTTAAATAGTGTATTACCTCTTCTTATAGTAATTGCTATATACAGACATTTATGCTATAAAACAAGTAATTTGACATAAAACTAATCCCACCCTCTGGCTGCTATGTTTTTTGACGAATCAAGATGGCTTGAACAAACTTGGTAGAGTCACCAAAGGAACATTTCTGTGAAATTATTTTAAAATCGAGCCAGTAGTTGCTGACAAGAAGATTTTTGAAGTTTTTACTATAGCTTATATAGTAAACTAACCCCATCCCCTGGCGGCCATATTTTTTGACGAATCAAGATGGCTTGAACAAACTTGGTAGAGGGTCACCCAAGGAACATTTCTGTGAAATTATATCAAAATTGGCCCAGTGGTTTCAAAGGAGAATGTGTTAAAAGCTAAAAGTTAACGACGGACACCAGACGATCACAAAAGCTCACCTGAGCCGAAGAACTTTAACATGGAATCATATAGAGAAGGAAAGACAACTAATTGAGGTTTTGTGAACGCTCATGTATTAACACAAAATCTCACAATATCTCATTACCAATTATCTTAACTTCCATTCATCTTAGGAACAAAAAATCAAAATTCTTACATTGAAGAATGAAATTCTCATCAAACCAATACCATTCCCAAAAATTCATTTTTAAAATTGCTGAAGTACTTCCGTGTACAAAATGTGTATACTGCAGCTAAAATAACAACAAAATTGCAAGAAATTTTACTCCAAACCTTAATATCTTTAATCAAGGTAATTTTGTGTGATCAAAACATATTAAAAAATTTAAGGTTCCATCCAACTTACATTTCATGTACAAGAAAGCAGTTGCTTATGAATTCTGAATGATTAAATTACCAAATAATCTTCATGTGCTATTTTATCAACATTAAGTCAGTAGATGCAAGTTTCCTATCCTTCTATACAAGTCCTTGACTGTAAGAGACCTCTACACTTTACATCATGTATAGGTAGTGCTGCAAACTCTGAATCCACTTCAGACACATTTACAGAGCATTCAGGAATCTCTTACACTCATGCAGTTATTACAACTTGATAAAGGGAGACAACTCTTACTTTGAAGAAAGGGACATAACTTATGTATTACAAATACCTGTTTTGAGGAACCAGAAATCACAGTCTGTCAGTTTCTTTATCTGTCACAAATCTTCAGGAATCTTCTCCTCCTCCTCTCCCTCTTCCTATAGGGACAGATAAAACACATAAAACACAATATTTTTTAGAACTAATCTGAAAAGATGCACAGTCTGTACATAAGTAACGGGCAGGTATTCTCACATGTTTTTGAACCAAGCTGGGCTCAAACCCAAAACCTCTGCGAGGATATGTGATGATTAGACAACAGTGCCTTTGACTGGTCTATTAGTGATATAACTACCATACTTTATAGAATTTTGTCATCAATTCTCCAACAAGAAGGCTAAATCAGCACTATATCGCTCACTTGTATAGAGTCATACCCACTGTAGCGATCCCAAGGGACTGAACATTCTTGGTAGAAGGTCACCCAAGGAATATTTCTGTAAAGTTATTTTGAAATTGAGGGAGACATTTTCTGATGTAAACATTGTTAAAAATTGTACTTTCTTTTGCCATGGAGTTTAACAGATAATGGAATTTGTTGAACAACTTTAAAAGAGAGCCATTAACAAAACATCTATGCTAAGTTTCATCAGGTTCCATAAAAAAAAAAAGCAGGGAGGTAGTCAAATGGATATGTTGGCCACACACGCCAGAGGTTGTGGGTTCGACCCACAGCTTGGCCCAACATAGGGTGATCACAAAAGCTCAACTGTGAGTTTTTGGCTCCCACATGCTAATAAATGTCACACTGATAAAATAACAGAAATGAATATACAATCAACACAAAATATCTGGAAAATTCTATTAGTGATAATCCTTGATCCTGGCCAAAACCCAGAATACCTGACAATCTCATTTTTTATGTCTTGATTACCGGAAGACTTTCCCTTGTTTGAAGGTCCAAATACCTTGTCTGACCCTGATTTTACCACTTGTTCTGGGAGCCCAGAACACCAGACAAACCCTGTGTCTTACCCCTTGTTTGGAGAACCCAGAATGCCAGACAAACCCTGTGTCTTACCCCTTGTTTGGAGAGCCCAGAATGCCAGACAAACCCTGTGTCTTACCCCTTGTTTGGAGAGCCCAGAATGCCAGACAAACCCTGTGTCTTACCCCTTGTATGGAGAGCCCAGCAGCAATTCCAGACAATGTCCTGATGGTGGCAGGTGATATGTTGAGGATGAGATCAGATGTGGAGATGTTCATGTGGGCACCCTGACCTGTGGGTGTCTTGCTGTAGAACGAGATGTCACACGGAGTAAGAATCTGAAAAAAAGATTGCTAGTAAATAGTCTGGTTTATTTAATCATGAAATTGGTACAATTGTCCACACAGAAAAATGGTAAATAGGACATGCAGTGATACATCTTTTACCTGCTAACTAACTTACTAATGTGATGATAATAATGATAATATCAACCACATTACAAGATATAAATAGTCAACATGTCACATGACATAATACCCAATTCTCTCACATGACATGATATATCACCTTGTCGCATGACATCCCAATTTGTCACATGACATGACACCATATACCACCTTGTCACGATACTACGCCAAAACAGCGAAAATTCCGTCCCGAACGAATGAGGCTCTGCGGAGCTCCTGTGAAAACAGTTATACCAAGGGACTAAATTTTCTATCTGAACCTAAGGGACTAAATTTTCTATCTGAATCTAAAAAAACATGTAAGATTATTTTTCTTGCACACACACTAATGTTATGTTTATTTGACTTTTTAGACCTCAAACAAGATATATTATGTCATAAGTTTTGATATGTCATGTTATAAATTGTTGAAACATCACAGCAGGTATAGGATAACCGCATGGAGGGGGTGTACGATAAAAATTCCGTACCCAGTATGCAAACATACCCCAATCAACATACCCTATCCTCTCACATGATATACAATACTCAGTCACATCACATCATGTGACATGATATCCCACCTTGTCACATGATATAATGCCCGAACAAATCCAATGCAATGATATACCATACCCAGTCACATCACATGATATCCCACCTCCTCATATGATATAATGCCCCAACAAGTCCAATGCTATGATATACCATACCCAGTCACATCACACGATATCCCACCTCGTCACATGATATGATGCCCCAACTAGTCCAGTGCTATGATATACCATACCCAGTCACATCACATGATATCCCACCTTGTCACATGACATGATGCCCCAACTAGTCCATTGCTAGGATATACCATACCCAGTCACATCACATGATATCCCACCTTGTCACATGATATGATGCCCAAACTAGTCCAATGCTATGATATACCATACCCAGTCACATCACATGATATCCCACCTCGTCACATGATATGATGCCCCAACTAGTCCAACGCTATGATATACCATACCCGGTCACATCACATAATATCCCACCTCGTCACATGATATGATGCCCCAACAAGTCCAATGCTATGATATACCATACCCAGTCACATCACATGATATCCCACCTTGTCACATGATATGATGCCCCAACTAGTCCAATGCTATGATATACCATACCCAGTCACATCACATGATATCCCACCTCGTCACATGATATGATGCCCCAACTAGTCTAATGCTATGATATACCATACCCAGTCACATCACATGATATCCCACCTCGTCACATGATATGATGCCCCAACTAGTCCAATGCTATGATATCTTATCAGTTACACAAGATACCACATTCAGTCACATTTAATGATATTATAATTATAATAATATCATAAAATACAAGCAAATCCAGGGAATTGATGTACCCAACTTTTTGAAAAGATTTGATTCTGGCATTCATAAACTATTGCATGGAAACCCAAAAAAATATAATTTTTCACAAATTAAAGGGGCATAGCTGTAGAACGACAAATGCCACAACCCATAAACTCTGTGTTTTGTCATTATAAACATTGTATTACAATTTCAAAATAATTGATTTAGGCATTCTTTAATTATTGCATGGAAACCAAAGTGTTACAGACCGACGAGTGTACTTATGAGAGGGATGTTAAGAGGTTAAGTTTTTATCTCTTACACACTAAAAAAGCAATGAAAATTGGTAAAAAAATGTAAAAGAAAAATGAGTTAAAAATGAAAAACAATAGAAATTAACCCCGCAATGGCATTCTGTAGATTTGACATTGTGAGGTCAATGTTTTTAACCCCACAAACTCAACCCAACCCCATAGTGGCAGTCTGTACTCACAAATAACCCCTTAACGTAGCCTGGGCATGTAAGGACAGACAGACGGACGTTCTCACAAATGGGTATTTAAGTGGCTTCTTTGCGTCAATTGTATTACTTGTGTGGCTAAATTTTAGCCACGTAAGAGAAAAAAAGCCACCTAAGAGCTGTTTTTTAAGTGTCTAGAACAGCCACGTAATGTTTTTTCAACAGCTTTTCAACTGTCCATAAAAATTACTAACCCTAAACCCTAGACACTTAAATACCCATTTGTCCGCCCGGACAGACCCAAATGAGTGTCTCCCACTTTTCACAAAGCAGGGGACAAAAACAGTACTCCACCCTGTCTTATGTCTCTGACAGAGGGATAACCAGTCCAATATGAATCAACAGACTGCTGAAAACAGTCAGGAAGCTAATCATACAATTTTCTCACTTAAATTTCCACACAACAAGCCAACATACCTGGGACCCTGAAGACCAGTCATTATATTTACATGACACGATACCCAGACTCTTGATGGCAGCAGACATGTCCTTCGTCTCCGGATTCTGTCTAACTTGAAATCTCACCTCTGTCTGCAAAATATGTAAATAAATGGCTTCTTGGTACAATTTCCTACACTTGCACCAGTATAAATGTAAATTAACTTCTAGATTATCATCCAAATTTCTCTTAAAAAGGGGAAAGGTGGGAGGATTTTATTTAAAAAATATTTTAAAATAAAAAGGGTCGGGTGGCATAAAAATTAGGGAGCGAGTGGGGATCATCATCTAGCAATAAATTTACTATGGCCAAATAATAATATTGTTAAGTGCTTTTCTATCATTGGTGCAGGAAATATCAGAGGTATGTATTCACAATATCAGAGACATAAAATGGAGATAAATTTGTTACTGCTGGCACTTGTTCATCCAGTTATGGTATATTCAAAATTTTGCATAAACAACTTATCCTGACTACTCCGTGATATTAGTATCTAAAGAAAGCACTTAATTGTGTCTGTTAAAGTTTTTTTTCTCTTTTGTTATTCTAAAAATTGCAGATATACTATAAACAGTTACTAAAGTTATAGTTCCCCTGGCTAGCATTTTTGTATATATACAGGAATATATCAGGATTTTTTCAAAATTTTAAAATTGTCTTTAAACATTTTTTCCCAATATGCCATGCTTATAAAATACTCACTGACCCAGTTTAGCGATATATGTTTTGAGTATATATTAAACATGGCAAAATGATATATTGAAAAGGGATTTCCTTACTTGGGCTTACGCGCCTAAGTAAGACTAAAATAGATTTTCACATAAAACTGTAATATATTTTGTGATGTATTGAATGAGTAATGTGATTTCATTTTGATTTCAATTTTACACGTTATACAGGTTTGCATGTAGTTAAAATTGTTTCTTCTAAGAGAAGAGTCTGAATGACGATGTGAAGGTTGTCAAGCAGTATTTAAGACCTGTTTATTTTTAGAATGGGGATTTCGTTTAAAGCTTACCACTCCAATTTCAATATCGATTTTGTCACGTTTTGGATGATTTGACATACTAAATCTGATATACTGATATAAAATATATTCTCTCTAAGGTTTTCTCATAGTTTTATCAAAATTCTCCAGTAATAAACATTATCAGTTTAAATGCACAATGTTACTGGAGCATAAATATCCAAGGGAGAGTATCAATGATTTAAGGGACAGAAATCCATATAAATAAATAATTGATTGATTGATTAAATATTTAGCATCATTTTTATGCCACCAAGGGTTAACATACGATCAGTTAACCTAACCACTGTTTCCTAGGATCCTGAAAGGTTAACCAGTACTCGAGCACACCCCATCTCTGCAAGTAACTCATAACTTTCCTACTTGAATCAGCAGTGAGAGACAGATGATAATGAGACACAATGTCGTATATCAATCATCACAGAGACTGTTGCCAGGTGGGGATTCCACTCATGACCCCTAGATTGATAGACAGACGCGTAACAGACTGAGCTAATAGGGCCCAAAACCTTACCTCCAATATGAGAGCATTTGAGCTAAAACTGGACTGGTCCGCAATCATAATAAATAATAACTTACATCTGATATGAGAGCATCTGAGCTAAAACTGGACTGGTCCGCAATCATGATAAATAATAACTTACATCCGATATGAGAGCATCTGAGCTAAAACTTGACTGGTCCTCAATCATAATAAATAATAACTTACATCCAATATGAGAGCATTTGAGCTAAAACTTGACTGGTCCTCAATCATGATGATCTCTGGTCTGTCAATGGTGACCAGGACAGTCATCTCACCAACAGGGGGAGCCACTTCCTCTACCTTTGCTTTTACAACTGAAATTAATTATTAAATTAATTATTATATTTGTTAATCAGACAAGTAGTTGTGTTTTCTTTAATTGATTCTGATCTTTAAACAAGATATGTGAAAATTGTCCCAACAGACTAAGGCTGTATAGCTGCAGTGTTGTTTTTTTATCAGCCATTTCTATAGCTTCAAAAATTGTTAATTGAAACTTGCCATAATTTCTTGATAAAATAAACAAAGTTTCCACATTCTGAATTGAGTATGACATTGATTCTTTGACTAAATGGCCAAAGAAGCAAGTGTACACATTTTTATGAAGTTGAACAAATATATTTAATGCAAAAGTTTTTCCAATGCTAATGAAAATGCAGCTAAAACTCCCAATTCCAAGGGTATGGGTCATCTTCCCAAAATGGTGGAAAAAAAACACTGAGCTGAAACATTTCTTCTGATGTAGTAGATACTTCTGTCTTGTATGTTTGGCTTCAGGTAACCATGGTTACGCTACCACTACCACGGTGGTGATCCTTATTGTCAATCCCTCTACCTGTCTGTATTGTCTACATCATCATTGTAATTTTTACATGTATTGTTTGTACACTTGGGGACTTTGAAAATGCACCACTTACATACAGGTAATTTTAGAGAAGAAAATGTCTCCCTGACTTTATCCTCTGGTTTCTCAGGTAAGCCCTTCACAAAGAAGTCTCCAAGAGTCATCAAGAAGTCGAGACACACACAGACATATATACTACTCATGTGCACTTCAACTGAAACAAAACTTCCATATTTAATGCGGTGTTAAATATCAAATATAAATACATTTTTTATTATTATACTGCTGTTATGGCTATGACACACCTGTAATAACCATAGTTAAACAGAAAAGTTTCCACTGTCTTGATAAACAAATCTTTACTGTTATACAGTGTAGAAAAGAATATACATGCATATTTTTTCATTGTTGAATCTTTGTTTGAATCTTTAATTTTGTATCAAACCTATAGACCCTAAACCGCTCAAGTACCCTAATTGCACACAAACAGAATGCACTCAGAGCGTAAGCGGAGCGCAAGCGTAGCGCAGACGGAGCGCAAACGGAGCGCAGATTGAGCGCTGACAGAGCAGACCTGGATCGTAAGAAAACGCTGGATTTTGAATAATAAACACACTCCTGAACGCATGAAATAGTTCGAGTGCACTCAGACATGCTGAATGCACTCAGATACGCTGAGTGCACTCAGATGCGCAGTATATGCAGTATACACTTGGCACAGTAAGATAACTGATAACAGAACTATTCGTGCGCTACTGAGTGCACTCGTTCATTCGGATACACTCTTTCTTCATTATTTGGGAGTGAAGTCAATAATCAAAATCGAGATAAAAAAGAAATGTTCTTTCACATAAATATAAACCATGTAGTTTATATAAATGTTTTATTGTAAAACACATGATAAATGTCATTTTAGTCAACAATTTGTCAATTATAGCATAAATATCAATATTTAGCTGATCAATACAGTAATGTTTAAAATACTTATTATACAATAGACGACACATCAATGGTTATCTACGGTTTCAAGGCTAATATAGTTGCATGGTTAAACATGATTTGGTTTGCGCAACAAAAATATAAATAATTATATATATTGTGTAAATAACAATTCGAAAAGATGTAATATGAATTCACTATTTGCCATGTTATTTCGATATAAATTAGTTATAGAACATACAAAACATGTACTTTATTTCGATGTAAGTGTATACTGCTCCAAACACAAAAATATCAAGCATGCGTGAATCAAACAAAACATAGATATGCGGAAAATTATATGATTATATTTATTTGGGTATTTTGGCAAAATAAAAATTACCAATTTTCAATTTGATTTGGACTTTTATATTTTCCCCAAACATAGTTACACCGAGTTTGTACTTAGTTGTGAACAAATGTACGTAAAACTGTTATATTGCAATTAAAGTGGAAACATTATACTCGTGCACATCTCATTAAAATATGCAAATAATTGTAATAAATTAATTGTTTTCTAAAATAAAAAGTGGGTCAGTAGTACAGCGGAAAGGGGGCTGGCTTCAGACATCAAAAATTTTAAAAACAAAAATAAAAAGTAAAATCCTCCCTCCCTCCCTCCCTGTTTTTAAGTAACATTTTGACAATAATTTAGCAATTAATCTATAATGGCCTTAATTTTTTTTTTAAAAATAACTTTAAAGTAGGATTATTTTTTGTCTTGTCAGCAATGGCAGGTACATACCCTTGAGAGTGTGCCTGTAATTTAACAGGGTTTAAAGCCATTTGCAACACACTGCAGGTTATATATGACAAGTTTTATTGTCAGAGAAACACTTCAGAAGAACAAAACAGGAATCAGAGTAGAACCAACACATTTCCACTAGCAAACTTTCCAATATTAAGTTTTTGACTGGTTTGTGCTTGAACCTAAGACTTCCACTGTGGCAATACCTCAACTGTGACACGACCTTAGCTGTGGCAAGACCTTAACTGTAACAAGACCACAGCTGTGATAAGACCTTGACTCTGACAAGACCATAGCTCTGACAAGACCAAAACTGTGACAAGACCTTAGTTATGACAAGACCTCGACAAGATCACAGCTGTGACAAGACCTCGACTGTGACAAGACCTTAGCTGTGACAAGACCTCGACTGTGACAAGACCAAAACTGTGACAAGACCTCAACTGCAACAAGACCACAGCTGAGACAAGACCTCAACTGTGAACAGACCTCACCTGTGACAAGACCTTAATTGTGACAAGACCACAGCTGTGACAAGACCGCAGCTGTGACAAGACCTCAGCTGTGGCAAGACCTTGACTGGGACAAGACCACATCTGTGACAAGACCTTGACTACGGCGAGATTTCAGCTGTGACAAGACCACATCTGTGACAAGACCTTGACTGGGACAAGACTACAGCTGTGACAAAGACCACAGCTGTGACAAGACCTCAGTTGTGATTTAGAGCGGCACCTTATATCACTCGGCCATGGAATTCATTTTGCCTGTTTTAAAGAAATGAATCAAGACTGAATGTACAGATATATTGTACAGATAGACTGTACAAACATACAGATAGATCATACAGGTAGATAGATAGACATTCAGATAGACTATAGATTGTACAGATAGACTGTAGAGACAGACAGATAGACTGTACAGATAGACTGTACAGATAGACAGAAAGACTGTACAGGTTGACTGTACAGATAGACTGTACAGGTCAACTGTACAGATAGACTGTACAGATAGACTTTACAGAAAGACAGATAGACTGTACAGGTCAACTGTACAGATAGACTATACAGATTGACTTTACAGGTCAACTGTACAGATATACTGTACAGACAGACAGATAGACTGTACAGATAGACTTTACAGAAAGACAGATAGACTGTACAAGTCAACTGTACATAAAGACTGTACAGATAGACAGATAGACTGTACAGGCTGACTGTACAGAAAGATTATACAGATAGACTGTACAGATAGACAGATAGACTGTACAGATAGACTGTACAGATAGACAGATAGACTGTACAGATATACTGTACAGATGGACTATACAGATAGACTGATAGACTATACAGATAGACTGTACAGATAGACAGATATACTCTACAGAAAGACTCTACAGATAGACAGATACACTGTACAGATAGACTGTACAAATAGACAGAAAGAGTGTACAGATAGACTATACAGAACTATACAAATAGGCTGTACATACATGTATAGACAGATAGACTGTTCAGATAGACTGTACAGATAGACAGATATACTGTATAGATAGACTGTACATGTCGACTGTACAGATAGAAAGATAGACTATACAGATAGACAGATAGAGTGTACAGATAGAGTGTACAGATAGACTGTACAGATAAACAGATACACTGTACAGATACACTGTACAGATAGACAGATAGAGTGTACAGATAGACTGTACATACTGTTTTTTATCATCCTGCTCCTGTTTGTATGACACATCAATCATGTTTCCCTCCTCTCCTTCTGTACTTCCCTTTGTACTTCTCTGCATCTTTCTGTATAAAAATAAATTAAAGAATTAACAAATGAAGAGCAAAATTAATTAAAAATACATTAAGCTTAACAAACTTAATGAATTTAAAAAAACATTGATAAATGAAGAATGAATTAAAAATGAATTTATGAATATAGAATGGCAAAATGAAGAAACACAATCATTATTAAATGAAAAAGAATAGATCTGCATGTAAATTATTAAGCAAACAAATTAGTGACTAGATGAGTAAACAAATGTAACACCTTTGTGCCCCCAAAAAATTGAATTGGACAAATACAACTATAAACGTATATTTTGATGGCAGAGAGTGAAAAATGTATCAGCTCAATGTATTGGGGGGGGGGGGGGGGGGGGGGGGAACTTTGGAACTTGATACAGAAATTAAACATCGCAGCCCTATACAGAAATTAAACATTGCAGCCTTATACAGAAATAAAACATCGCAGCCCCTATACAGCAATAAAACATCGCAGCCCTATACAGAAATAAAACATTGCAACCTTATACAGAAATAAAACATTGCAACCCAATACAGAAATAGAACATTGCAACCCAATACAGAAATAAAACATCGCAACCTTATATAGAAATTAAACATCGCAAACTTATTGCAGCCTTATACAGAAATAAAACATTGCAACCCTATACAGAAATAAAACGTCGCAACCTATACAGAAATAAAACAATGCAACCTTATACAGAAATAAAACATCGCAGCCCTATATAGAAATAAAACATTGCAACCTTATACAGAAATAAAACATTGCAACCCAATACAGAAATAAAACATTGCAACCTTATACAGAAATAAAACATCGCAAACTTATTGCAGCCTTATACAGAAATAAAACATTGAAACCCTATACAGAAATAAAACATCGCAACCTTATACAGAAATAAAACATCGCAACCTTATACAGAAATAAAACATTACAATCCTATACAGAAATAAAACATTGCAACCTATACAGAAATAAAACATTGCAACCCTATACAGAAATAAAACATCGCAACCTTATACAGAAATAAAACATCACAACCTATACAGAAATAAAACATCGCAACCTTATACAGAAATGAAACATTGCAACCTATACAGAAATAAAACTTAGCAACCCTATACAGAAATAAAACATTGCAACCTATACAGAAATAAAATATTGCAACCCAATACACAAATAAAACATTGCAACCCAATACAGAAAAAAAATTGCAACCTTATACAAAAATAAAACATCGCAAACTTATTGCAGCCTTATACAGAAATAAAACATTGCAACCCTATACAGAAAAAAAACATCTCAACCTATACAGAAATAAATTATTGCAACCTTATACAGAAATAAAACATCACAACCAATACAGAAATAAAACATCGCAACCTTATACAGAAATAAAACATCGCAACCTATACAGAAATAAAACATTGCAACCCTATACAGAAATAAAACATCGCAACCTATACAGAAATAAAACATTGCAACCCTATATAGAAATAAAACATCGCGACCTATACAGAAATAAAACATTGCAACCTTATACAGAAACAAAACATCGCAACCATATACAGAAATAAAACATGGCAGCCCTGAAATAAAACATTGCAACCCTATACAGAAATAAAACATCTCAACCTTATACAGAAACAAAACATTACAACCCTATACAGAAACAAAACATTGCATTTATACAGAAACAAAAATTACAACCCTAAACAGAAATAAAACATTGCAACCTTATTCAGAAATAAAACATCACAACCCTATACAGAAATAAAATATTGCAACCCAATACAGAAATAAAACATTGCAACCCAATACAGAAATAAAACATCGCAACCTTATACAGAAATAAAACATCGCAAACTTATTGCAGCCTTATACAGAAATAAAACATTGAAACCCTATACAGAAATAAAACATCGCAACCTTATACAGAAATAAAACATCACAACCTATACAGAAATAAAACATCGCAACCTTATACAGAAATAAAACATCGCAACCTTATACAGAAATAAAACATTGCAACACGATACAGAAATAAAACATTGCAACCTATACAGAAATAAAACATTGCAACCCTATACAGAAATAAAATATCACAACCTATACAGAAATAAAACATTGCAACCTTATACAGAAATAAAACATCACAACCCTCAACAGAAATAAAACGTTGCAACCTTATACAGAAATAAAACATTGCAACCTAATACAGAAATAAAACATTGAAACCCAATACAGAAATAAAACAGCGCAACCTTATACAGAAATAAAACATCGCAAACTTATTGCAGCCTTATACAGAAATGAAACATTGCAACCCTATACAGAAATAAAACATCGCAACCTATACAGAAATAAAACATCGCAACCTTATACAGAAATAAAACATTACAACCCTATACAGAAATAAAACATTGCAACCTTATACAGAAATAAAACATCGCAACCTATACAGAAATAAAACATTGCAACCCTATACAGAAATAAAACATTGCAACCTTATACAGAAACAAAACATTGCAACCTGATACAGAAATAAAACATCACAACCCTAAACAGAAATAAAACATTGCAACCTTATACAGAAATAAAACATTGCAACCCAATACAGAAATAAAACATCGCAACCTTATACAAAAATAAAACATCGCAAACTTATTGCAGCCTTATACAGAAATAAAACATTGCAACCCTATACAGAAATAAAACATCTCAACCTATACAGAAATAAATTATTGCAACCTTATACAGAAATAAAACATCACAACCTATACAGAAATAAAACATTGCAACCTTATACAGAAATAAAACATTACAATCCTATACAGAAATAAAACATCGCAACCTATACAGAAATAAAACATTGCAACCCTATACAGAAATAAAACATCGCAACCCTATACAGAAATAAAACATTGCAACCTTATACAGAAACAAAACATTACAATCCTATACAGAAATAAAACATCGCAACCTATACAGAAATAAAACATTGCAACCCTATACAGAAATAAAACATCGCAACCCTATACAGAAATAAAACATTGCAACCTTATACAGAAATAAAACATTACAATCCTATACAGAAATAAAACATTGCAACCTATACAGAAATAAAACATTGCAACCCTATACAGAAATAAAACATCGCAACCTATACAGAAATAAAACATTGCAACCTTATACAGAAACAAAACATCGCAACCCTATACAGAAATAAAACATGGCAGCCCTGAAATAAAACATTGCAACCCTATACAGAAATAAAACATTGCAACCTTATACAGAAACAAAACATTACAACCCTATAGAGAAACAAAACATTGCATCTTCATACAGAAATAAACATTACAACCCTAAACAGAAATAAAACATTGCAATCTAATTCAGAAATAAAACATCACAACCCTATACAGAAATAAAACATTGCAACCCTATACAGAAATAAAACATTGCAACCTTATACAGAAACAAAACATTGCAACACGATACAGAAATAAAACATCGCAACACTATACAGAAATAAAACATTGCAACCTTATTCAGAAACAAAACATCTCAACCCTATACAGAAACAAAACATTGCAACCTTATACAGAAATAAAACATCGCAACCTTATACAGAAATAAAACATCACAACCCTATACAGAAATAAAACATTGCAACCCTATACAGAAATAAAACATTGCAACCCTATACAGAAATAAAACATTGCAACCCTATACAGAAATAAAACATCGCAACCTTATACAGAAACAAAACATCTCAACCCTATACAGAAACAAAACATTGCAACCTTATACAGAAATAAAACATCGCAACCTTATACAGAAATAAAACATCACAACCCTATACAGAAATAAAACATTGCAACCCTATACAGAAATAAAACATTGCAACCCTATACAGAAATAAAACATCGCAACACTATACAGAAATAAAACATCGCAACCTTATACAGAAACAAAACATCTCAACCCTATACAGAAACAAAACATTGCAACCTTATACAGAAATAAAACATCGCAACCTTATACAGAAATAAAACATCGCAACCCTATACAGAAACAAAACATTGCAACCTTATACAGAAATAAAACATCACAGCCCTATAAAGAAACAAACATTGTAACCCTATACAGAATCAAAACATTGCAACCTTATACAGAAACAAAACATCTCAACCCTATACAGAAATAAAACATTGCAACCCAATACAGAAATAAAACATCACAACCTTATACAGAAACAAAACATTGCAGCCCTATACAGAAATAAAACATCGCAACCCTATACAGAAATAAAACATTGCAACCCTAAACAGAAATAAAATATTGCAACCTTTACAGAACTAAAACATTGCAACCCTATAAAGAAATAAAACATTGCAACCCTATACAGAAATAAATCATTGCCGCCCTAAACAGAAATAAAATATCACAACCTATACAGAAATAAAACATCTCAACCCTATACAGAAATAAAACATTGCAACCCTATACAGAAATAAAACATTGCAACCTTATACAGAAACAAAACATCTCAACCCTATACAGAAATAAAACATTGCAACCTTATACAGAAACAAAACATCTCAACCCTATACAGAAACAAAACATTGCAACCTTATACAGAAATAAAACATCACAGCCCTATAAAGAAACAAACATTGTAACCCTATACAGAATCAAAACATTGCAACCTTATACAGAAACAAAACATCTCAACCCTATACAGAAATAAAACATTGCAACCCAATACAGAAATAAAACATCACAACCTTATACAGAAACAAAACATTGCAGCCCTATACAGAAATAAAACATCGCAACCCTATACAGAAATAAAACATTGCAGCCCTAAACAGAAATAAAATATTGCAACCTTTACAGAAATAAAACATTGCAACCCTATACAGAAATAAATCATTGCCGCCCTAAACAGAAATAAAATATCACAACCTATACAGAAATAAAACATCTCAACCCTATACAGAAATAAAACATTGCAACCCTATACAGAAATAAAACATTGCAACCTTATACAGAAACAAAACATCTCAACCCTATACAGAAATAAAAAATTGCAACCCTATACAGAAATAAAACATCACAACCCTATAAAGAAACAAAATATTGCAACCTTATACAGAAACAAAACATTGTAACCTTATACAGAAACAAAACATTGCAACCTTATACAGAAATAAAACATCGCAGCCCTATAAAGAAACAAAACATTGCAACCTTATACAGAAATAAAACATCGCAACCCTATACAGAAACAAACATTGTAACCTTATACAGAAACAAAACATTGCAACCTTATACAGAAAAAAAACATTGCAACCTATACAGAAACAAAACATCTCAACCTTATACAGAAATAAAACATCGCAACCCTATACAGAAATAAAACATCGTAGCCCTATAAAGAAACAAAACATTGCAACCTTATACAGAAATAAAACATCGCAACCCTATACAGAAACAAAACATTGTAACCTTATACAGAAACAAAACATTGCAACTCTATACAGAAAAAAAACATTGCAACCCTATACAGAATCAAAACATTGCAACCTTATACAGAAACAAAACATCTCAACCCTATACAGAAATAAAACATTGCAGCCCTAAACAGAAATAAAATATCCCAACCTATACAGAAATAAAACATTGCAACCCTATACAGAAATAAAATGTTGCAACCCTATACAGAAATAAAACATTGCAGCCCTAAACAGAAATAAAATACCACAACCTATACAGAAATAAAACATTGCAACCTTATACAGAAACAAAACATCTCAACCCTATACAGAAATAAAACATTGCAACCCTATACAGAAATAAAACATTGCAACCTTATACAGAAACAAAACATCGCAGCCCTATACAGAAATAAAACATTGCAACCCTATACAGAAATAAAATGTTGCAACCCTATACAGAAATAAAACATTGCAGACCTAAACAGAAATAAAATATCGCAATCTATACAGAAATAAAACATTGCAACCTTATACTGAAACAAAACATCTCAATCCTATACAGAAAAAAAAACATTGCAACCCTATACAGAAATAAAACATTGCAGCCCTAAATAGAAATAAATTATCGCAACTTATACAGAAATAAAACATCGCAACCTATACAGAAATCAAACATATACAGAAATAAAACATGGCAACCGTATACAGAAATAGAACATTGCAGCCCTTTACAAAAACAAGAGGTTGCCACTAACATGGTTATATCCTCTGCCACCTTGTTAACCCTTAAAGGCATTTCCAGAGAAGTGGATTTAAATTATGCAAAATGAAAGAGTCACCGAGCACATAAATCACATGTAAATGCCGCAAACTGAAATATGTAGCCGACTGTTATATGACACATTGTCTTGTCCCAGTGAGCACTGGTGTGATGTTCTAAATCGAACAATAAATATTTAAGTTATAACCCCAAAACTAAAGAAAAATTATCTTTGACGAACAGACCCAACTCATTTGCATGACACATTGTCTTGGGCTGGTTAGCATTTGTGCCAATTTATTTAAAAATCCAATCACAACTAAAGAAGATACGGTCTGAACAGCAGTGGACAGACGGACGGAGCTGTGACCTTGATCTTTGAAGAACAGACCCAAGTCATTTGCATGACACATCATCTTGTCCTGGAGGAAACACAGTGTATACATTGGATTTCCAAACACTTGACCTTCAGCTATGACCTAAACCTTTGACAAATTCATTCAAATAACAGTTTGTCTTGTCCTAGTGAACATTTGTGCCAAGTTATTTAAAATTCCAATCACAACTGAAGGAGATATGTTGTGGATGCATAGACGGATGCAGTCCATTTCTATATGACCCTGCTCTGCTCTATGAGCAGTGGTGGGGAATAATAAAACATTGCAACCCTAAACAGAAATAAAACATTCCTCTGTATAAAGGTAACATGACCAGTCTACAATACCTCACATTTCAACACTAACTAGCGATAAGAAATAAATGAAATATGTATTACCAGTAGATCCATGACGAATTTGTACAGGAACATGACTTTGATGCGGCCTAAAGGGACCTTGAACTTCATGTCCATGCATGACATGTTGGGGTAGCATTCTCCCTCGGTGTTGTTATTGTACAGGGCCAGGTCCAGCGCCAGAACTTCCCTCCTTTGTATCTCCAATATCTGTAAAACAAACAAACAAAATATTCATTATAAAATCATCTAAATATCTGATCATCAGTAGATTTCATTTTTTCAAAGAGTCCCCGAGATTTCCGTGGGATGTAAAGCAGAAATGACAACTAGAGAATATATTTCTAGATAGAAAAAGTTTGTTTTGTTTGAATATTTAGTGAATTTTTAAGCCATCAAGGGCTAAACGAGAATCAGTTGACATAACCAATATTGCCTGTGATCCTGGAAGGTTAACCAGTACTCAAGCACAACCATCTCTGCAAGTAAAGAATCAGTGGTGACAGACGAAGGAAAATGAGATGAAATGTATTGTATATTACAAAGACTAAAGCCGAGCGGAGATTCAAATTCACGACCCCTGGATTGAAAAGTAGTCAGACATATTACCAACTGAGCTAACCAGACCTAACTATCTAGATATAGATAGTTTACCACCAACAGGTTTTAAGTTACTGATTCATGTCTTCTGTCATTAAGAAACCCTATTTTTCATATTATAAAAATATATATATAGTCCAAGAAGAAAAACTAAATTAGGATTAGAAGTTACAGAAATTGTGATGGATTACTATTTTGAAATATATACTTTTTAAAAATATTAACTTACATTTGGATAGAAAGTGTGAGGGCAAGGATCTCGGACAGAGATATCTTTGAGAGCGGCTGACACAACCGTCTTGTCTTCTTGGAGGGCAACGCTGGCTTCAATACCTGTAAAACAAAACTTGTCAATGTAACGTCTTATTTACAGTGATAATAATTTGGGGTTGGTTCCTGTAAAACAAAACTTGTCAATGTAATATCTTTTTTACAGTGTTAGCATTCAGGGGCAGGTACCTGGTTTCACTAAGCACCTCAACTGGATACTTTCCTGAACTAAAAAATCTCAAAGTCTCTCAATGTTTATTTTTAAGTCATTGCACATCCAATGACAATAAGAACTGAAGTTTAAATCAATCTTTGCTCATTGATAATATGCAAAAGGAAGCTATACAAACCAAGGAAAATCTCAAGTTGAGATGTTCAGTGAACCTGGGACCTGAAAGTTGAACACAAGACACTCATTAAATTTTATTACTCTTACTACTACTACTATTACGTTACACGTTTAATTATGGGATCAATGCAATTCATGACTTTTACGCCAAACATTGAAAGCCGCTTCTAGATTTCACCAGCAAAAATCATATTTTTCCTAAAATAAAAATGAACTTGGTAAAAGACTGACAGAGTTACATCCCTTGTTCTAACATATCTAAAGTATTAGACCAACATTGGTTTGTTTCAATGTTTAAATTTTACCAACATTTTAAACCTCAAGTCTATTTTTTTAAGAAAACGTAAAACCAATAAAATATCAAAATAGAAGTCTACTTAAATTACTAGTAGAAATGATAATGTATTATGGTATTTTCATAGTAAATATCTCAATCTACATGGCAATGTATGAATATCTTGATTTACATGGCCATGTACAAATATGTAGATCTACATGGCCATGTACAAATATCTCGATATACATGGCAATGTACAAATATCTCGATATACACGGCAATGTACAAATATCTCGATCTACACGGCAATGTACAAATATCTCAATATACATGGCCATGTACAAATATCTCCATCTACATGGCCATGTACAAATATCTGGATATACATGGCAATGTACAAACATCTCGATATACATGGCAATGTACAAATATCTCGATATACATGGCAATGTACAAATATCTCGATATACACGACAATGTACAAATATCTCGATATACACGGCAATCTACAAATATCTTAATACATGGCAATGTACAAATATCTAGATCTACATGGCAATATACACATATCTCGTACTACACGGCAATGTAAAAAATATCTCATTTTAAACAGTAATGTTCAAATATCTCGATCTGAAAGGCAATGTACCCAAATATTTATTGCTAGTACTAAAATATTTATTGCTGGTACCCAAATATTTATTAAGATTTTGCTGGTACCCAAATATTTATTGCAGTACCCAAATATTTAATGCTGGTTTAATGACATTACCATCAGTACAACAGTATAAAAACTCTAGAATACGTGGCGGTGAGAAGTTTATTCTGGTACCATCAATCATTATATGAATTAAAAAATTCATTATGGAAACTATATATTATTATTAAAAATTTACTGCTGGTACCAGGCCCTGGTTTCACTAAACTTCTTACCTCCGTCCTCAAACTCAAATCTGAGATTTTCAAGAAATAGATTGAGATTTTCTCAAATCCTGTTTCATGAAACGTTTTTTAGAAGTTTTTCAACTCAATTCTTGAGTATTTCCTCAAATATTTGAGGCTCTTTCCTACCTATCTTAGGTCGTTTCCTCAAATATGGCACTTACACGTAGGTACCAGCGACAACATCGCGTTGGACGGCGCATCATATAGTGCCTGGAACCTCAAATCTGTGGAGCAATTCATGACATTATTCCATGTAGTATTTTATTGTCTACATTTAAAGGGCATGTTGCAATATATTTTACTTAATATTATCATGTATCAGTTTATGCTTTGCACATGTTTATTGTTAAAGTTTAAATTTAACAAAGATTGACACACTATACTGCATGTCATTATGTTCTTCTCTCACTGCTGATTTTTGAATGATGGTCTGTTAGCCCTGGATGGCAATAAATTTGAGCCTAATATTCTCCTCCGTGGCCAAGTGGTCTAAGGCGCTGTCTCAAGATCACTTGCTTCTCACCATTAGGTTGTACGTTTGAAAGAAAGTTCCCAGTTACTTGCAGAAGGATGGTGGTTCTACTCAATCTGACTCCACCAGTAAGGGAAGCTGAAAGGTGAAAATAACTGCAAAATGGTACAGGTGTATGTTGCCATCAGGATATTGTCTATACAGCTAGCTTAATGGAAAAAAAAACACACACCATATTTTGTAAATAATTCATAGAATAGGGCAGTACTGTGGGTCCAGGTAGCCGTGTGAGTGTTGGCAAGAATAGGATCACTGTGGCTCATGCATGTCGTATGAAGTGACAATTTGAGTAAAACAATAGAATTTGTTGAAACTCTGCATTTCTGCAGTCATCAAGGTGCTAGGATTATTCTGCATTTTATTTGTTTATGTTTTTTATCTATATTTATTTTTTACATGTAGAGTGTAACCTATAATGTGTTGGTACACCGTTAAACCCCATTCATTCATTGTTGTATTATTGTTATTGTAACTGGTCTTTAATAAGAGTGAAGACAGAAAGACTCTGGTGAGGTTATAGGTTTGTATGTAAACTAAAGTGTCCTCTGTGGCTGAGCGGTATAACGCGACTCTGGTGAGGTTATAGGTTTGTATGTAAACTAAAGTGTCCACTGTGGCTGAGTGGTATAACGGGACTCTGGTGAGGTTATAGGTTTGTATGTAAACTAAAGTGTCCTCTGTGTCTGAGTGGTATAACGCGACCCTGGTGAGGTTATAGGTTTGTATGTAAACTAAAGTGTCCTCTGTGGCTGAGTGGTATAACGCGACTCTGGTGAGGTTATAGGTTTGTATGTAAACTAAAGCGTCCTCTGTAACTGAGTGGTATAATGCGACTCTGGTGAGGTTATAGGTTTGTATGTAAACAAAAACCTCCTCTGTGGCTGAGGAGTATAACGCGACTCTGGTGAGGTTATAGGTTTGTATACGAGCTAAAGTGTCCTCTGTGGCTGAGTGGTATAACGCGACTCTGGTGAGGTTATAGGTTTGTATACGAGCTAAAGTGTCCTCTGTGGCTGAGTGGTATAACGCGACTATGGTGAGGTTATAGGTTTGTATATGAACTAAAAGGTCCTCTGTGACTGAGTGGTATAACGCGACTCTGGTGAGGTTATAGGTTTGTATGTAAACAAAAGCCTCCTCTGTGGCCGAGTGGTATAATGCTACTCTGGTGAGGTTATAGGTTTGTATGTAAACAAAAGCCTCCTCTGTGGCTGAGTGGTATAACGCTACTCTGGTGAGGTTATAGGTTTGTATGTAAACAAAAGCCTCCTCTGTGACTGAGTGGTATAACGCTACTCTGGTGAGGTTATAGGTTTGTATGTAAACAAAAGCCTCCTCTGTGGCTGAGTGGTATAAAGCGACTCTGGTGAGGTTATAGGTTTGTATATCAACTAAAGTGTCCTCTGTGACTGAGTGGTATAAGGCGACTCTGGTGAGGATATAGGTTTGTATATCAACTAAAGTGTCCTCTGTGACTGAGTGGTATAACGCGACTCTGGTGAGGTTATAGGTTTGTATGTAAACAAAAGCCTCCTCTGTGGCTGAGTGGTATAATGCTACTCTGGTGAGGTTATAGGTTTGTATGTAAACAAAAGCCTCCTCTGTGGCTGAGTGGTATAACGCTACTCTGGTGAGGTTATAGGTTTGTATGTAAACGAAAGCCTCCTCTGTGACTGAGTGGTATAACGCTACTCTGGTGAGGTTATAGGTTTGTATATCAACTAAAGTGTCCTCTGTGACTGAGTGGTATAAGGCGACTCTGGTTAGGATATAGGTTTGTATATCAACTAAAGTGTCCTCTGTGACTGAGTGGTATAATGCTACTCTGGTGAGGTTATAGGTTTGTATGTAAACAAAAGCCTCCTCTGTGGCTGAGTGGTATAACGCGACTCTGGTGAGGTTATAGGTTTGTATATCAACTAAAGTGTCCTCTGTGACTGAGTGGTATAAGGCGACTCTGGTTAGGATATAGGTTTGTATATCAACTAAAGTGTCCTCTGTGACTGAGTGGTATAACGCGACTCTGGTGAGGTTATAGGTTTGTATATCAACTAAAGTGTCCTCTGTGGCTGAGTGGTATAACATGACTCTGGTGAGGTTATAGGTTTGTATATGAACTAAAGTGTCATCTGTGGCTGAGTGCAGGCCTTCTAAAATTGCCGTTTTTTCGGTTTTTGGACCGATTTCAGAAGTTCAAAACCGGTTTTCGTTTCAAAGTTTAATAAAAAATCGGTCCAGATATTTTCAAAGTTCAATAAAAAATCGGTCCAGATATTTTCTATCGGTCGTATAAAATCTCATAAATTGCTCTTACCATGCCATACTGACTTGCAAAATACGCCTTGCGGCAATATAATTTGACCCAATAATCCGTTTGTTTTGTCACCTGCTGTGCGAAATGATGACAATTTCGACTAAACCATTGACGGTATTAGGGGAGTTTATCGGAAGAGTCTATATGTAGCACGCCTTAGATGTGTGATCAGTGACCCATAGCGTTCTGTCGGTTCATCAAAAGACTGTGTTTGCGTTCGTATATTTCTTTGATATACCGCTAGCCAAAGCTGGGACGGTCGGACCGAATATTGTTTGCGTCATTAAAATATTTGATAAAACGTGCAGTGTTACTTGTTTGTTTCATTTTTAAAAAAAAATAATTTTAATTATAAAATTAATGACATTAATTAATGAAAGTGATAAAAGCCGGAACGATTTTGTTTTGATGTGGGACAGGTTCTGAATGGTTTATTTTTGTGGTTGAACCGTTACATTGGTTTCCACGGTGATTATTTCACGCAGCTTCCGAAACTTACATCACTTCCGGTTCGATCGAACATTTTTAATATAATGAAAATTATTCAGTAAAGCGGAAACATAATGTCAGTCATTAAAATGTACACATTGTGATAAAGTATGTTATAAATAATACACAAATAAACTTGAAATCGTTTCCTATTAATAAATAAACGGAGAAATACACGATGCAGCTGACATGGTGGGTGGGGTATGCATACATGTAATGGCATAATGTAAGGCAATTTTAGTGATTTTTTATAAATAAGTGCGATTCTTACGGTAGTAAAAAACCTGGACCGATTTGCATTTTGGAATTTTAGAAGGCCTGGCTGAGTGGTATAACGCGTCTCTGGTGAGGTTATAGGTTTGTATGTTAATTAAAGTGTCATCTGTGGCTGAGTGATATAACGCGACTCTGGTGAGGTTATAGGTTTGTATATGAACTAAAGTGTCATCTGTGGCTGAGTGGTATAACGCGTCTCTGGTGAGGTTATAGGTTTGTATGTTAATTAAAGTGTCATCTGTGGCTGAGTGATATAACGCGACTCTGGTGAGGTTATAGGTTTGTATATAAACTAAAGTGTCCTCTGTGACTGAGTGGTATAATGCTACTCTGGTGAGGTTATAGGTTTGTATATAAACTAAAGTGTCCTCTGTGGCTGAGTGGTATAACGCGACTCTGGTGAGGTTATAGGTTTGTATATTAACTAAATTATCCTCTGTGGCTGAGTGGTATAACGCGACTCTGGTGAGGTTATAGGTTTGTATATAAACTAAAGTGTCCTCTGTGGCTGAGTGGTATAACGCGACTCTGGTGAGGATATAGGTTTGTATATAAACTAAAGTGTCCTCTGTGGCTGAGTGGTATAACGCGACTCTGGTGAGGATATAGGTTTGTATATAAACTAAAGTGTCCTCTGTGGCTGAGTGGTATAACGCGACTGGTGAGGTTATAGGTTTGAGTGCGAGAAAGTTTGCCAGCTACTTGCAGAAGGAAGGTGGTTCTAGACAGATTCATTCATAATCCTTCCACCACCTATAAAACTGGATATACCATATATTTAAATCAATGATTACAAAATAGGAAATTGTAGGAAATTTATCAATTGGATTATAAATGTGTATACTGAATAAGTGACTATAATTACCCATTATGTCCAGCCCAAGCTGTAAACCAGTCATTTGTGGCCTATCGCCCATGCCATCAATCACAAGTAACGTCGGGTAGTTTTGGGCCACCCCCCATCTTCGGCTTCTTCAAACCATCTATCTTTTCTTTGGCTGTAATACATTTAAATTTTATATTAAAATGGATCTGAGTTACGCACAAACTTTTCTTAAAACAGCACACACCCTGTATTGATCATTCTTCAACATCTCTGAAATGTATGATAAATACAATCTGTATTATGAACACTACAAAGAAGAACTCACAACTTTGTCATAAACTTAGGCCGTCCTCAAAAAAAATGTTTACTGTCCAACTTACTCAAGTTGCAGCTATCCAAACTTTTTATTGACTTTCAAACCATAATTTCTATCCATTTTTCTTTAAAACGACTGCAAAATCAAAATTTGGCCAAATGATTTTTAGCTGCCAACTAGACACATGAAAAATACTGAGTCGGAGCACAGCAATAAATTATTTTTTTAAGAATGGCCTTAGATGAAAGTGGTTCTAAATACTGTAAACATTTAATTATGAAAGTAAACTTCACATTATTTTTCTATGTATGTGTCACCTGCATGAACAAAACCTTTAACAACTAATTTCAAATATAAAGCAGTGTGTACATAGCCGGTAAGGAGATATAAATATATCAGAAATCCGGCCAGCCCCGTCATTAAAGCATTCAGCCTGTTGTTGAAAGGTCCTGCATTTGAGTCCCAGACTGGCTGCTTATTTTTCTTGTCTTGTTACATGTGAGAGGTGGATTTATTTCATAACATGTAATGTGCACCAAGCGGTAAATGCACAATCTTGATAATGGAGCAGAACTAGTTTAAATAAACAATAAATATAATAATTTTCCTTGAGCTACTTTGTCGGTGATTCGTTCCAATGACTAGATAAATGATTGGTTGGTTGCAATATTCAATGTACAATTAATGTGTATAACTTTTAACTATAATAAAACACAATTTCTTGTAATTCGATGACGCTGAGCATCAGTCAAGCACAATAAACAAATAAAGCACTTCGTCACTCAATGACGCTGAGCATCAGTCGAGCTCGATGATATATACAAATGTACGCTTCACTTCCTAAGAATAACCTAATCAATCAAAATATCCAATGACGCTGAGCATCAGTCGAGTCTGATAGTATGTATACTTAATACTTCAATGCCTGTGTCATGAAACCTAACTATCACCGAACTTCATGACACTGAGCATCAGCCGTTTCTGATCATCAACAATTGGGCTAACATACCATTACCAGTAGTTCACTAAAGTTGGATTAGGCTTAAAGCAACACATCCACGTTTAAACTTTTTTAAAAAGTTTTTAAATTGAGTTGTGAGCACATTTCCCATACATAAATATATGGTCAGTGAGTTGTATATGTGCTAACAAACACTATCCAGAACGCTTTAGAATTATAAAAAAAATGTCCAAATTATAAAGCGTGACAAACGCTTTATAAATTATTTTTAAATTGCCGAGGATTCCAACTTGGCTTCAAATTGAATTATGCGAGTCGTATTAAAAAACTTTTTAATGCGTAGTGTACTTTACCTGCCTTGAAAGTCATTTTGACAATTTTTTTTTGACTCGGGTGAGTTACACGCTTGTTTTATAAAGTGTTAGTCACGCATTATAATTTGGGCGTCATTTTGTTCTGGATTGTGTTTATATGCTCATATACAGCTAATTGATCATAATATGTTTGTATGGGAAATGTGCTCATAACTCAATTATTTTTTTTTTTTAAAGTTCAAACGTGGTGGATGTGTTGCTTTAAAAACGTTAGTTGACAGCACTACCATATAATCCGTGATATATATTTCAATATTAACGCTTATCTCTCTGTTTGATAATTATCAAACTGTTTTTTGCATTGCTCCGCTGTCCTTGGCTGGACTGATACACTTGAAGAGAAATATATACATTTGTTAATTAAATCAATGTTTATAATAATGTTGTTTTTTTTAAATACATGTTACTAGCTTTCTCCTGATACAGATGCTGTTCCCTAAAAAACTTAAGACAAAATATGCATGGGCATATCACTCTATGCAAGATAATAGACAAAAAGCTTGCAACTATCCCCCACACCACCAAGTGAGGCGATTAATTACAGAAGCATTTTACATGAAATCTGGACGTTTACAGGGCACAAACACAATGGATTTATTTGTCCATGTGTCATGTTGGTGTTTAGATTACACCCCCTCCCATTTTATCATTTATAACTAATGATAGTTCTATTATCATACACACACACTCATATTTTTAAAGAATATTAACATCTATTCATATAAAGCATATAAAAACAATGGTGGAGTGCGACACATTTTTTAAGAGGTGACACATCAACCAGTAACATGCAGGTTAAGAGGAAGTAATACCCATTTCTATAAATATTATTACTTGTCAAAAACGAGAGCTTATTTCTGCTATTAGTAAAATTACTATTAGTCGGTTACACGTCTGACTATCAATCCAGGGGTTGTGAGTTTGAATCCCTCGCCCGGCAACAGTCTCTGTAATGATTGATATACAACATTGTGTCTCATTATCATTTGTCTCTCACCACTGATTCAAGTGGGAAACTTATCAGTTACTTGCGGAGATGGGGTGTGCTCGAGTACTGGTTTATCCCAGGAAACAGCGGTTAGGTTAACATATCGTCTGTTAGCCCTCAACGGCATAAAAATGATGCTAAATTTCAATCAATCACAGGAAGACTTTGAGCGTGATTTGTCTAAGTGTAAGAACTTGTTTCACAATAAATATATAAGTTGGAACTAAACTAAAAAGCCAGATGTGCCACCTAAAATTTACACACGCGCCTCCAGTTGCCTATCTCTGTTTATATGTCTCTGATAAAATTGATCAAATAAGGTACTTTTTTTTCTTTAAGGACAATATCCCTAGTGTGATCGTTTTCTCTTTTCTAGCCCATTTTTGATGCAAGAAATAAGAAAAAAGATTTTAACAAATATCAATATGAAACTTTTGCCACCATTGGAAAACTTACTTCTTCATCTTTCTACCTGATATTTCTATTTTTATTGTGTTTTGTTTAAACATACTTGTTAAATCAAGACTACCGTTTTTTGTTAAAAAATGTTGGGGGGGGGGGGGGGGGGGTTTCGTGAAAATTTCAACATATTTCGATTTCAATCCGTAATTATTTAAAATCAGAAGAATAATATTAAATAATTTATAATTAGAATTAGTCATCATTTTTATCAGCTTTACTTTGATACCGAAATTGTTTAATTCAGACACAGATTCGAAGAGTTATTACAGAAATACTAAAAGTGCCGTGTACATTATATTGCTACTCTGATATTAAGTCACTGATTTTATGTATAATTTCTAAAGATATACTTGATCATAATTTACTTTTAAATGTGATTTTGACTGCTTGAAACAGCTTTTGACAGCTGTGGAGGTTTTTTACGTGTTAGTCTGGGGCCCTGCACAATTTCATTCAATAATCGTATGTACTTGAAATAAATTTTGGATGGTATTTCCAAACAAAGATATATTTACAGTTTAGATGCTTACAGGCAGAATAGTGCAGTGGTTATCACTGTCGATTTTGGATCGTACGGACAGGTGTTAAATCCCACTAGGCATCTGACTTTTTTTATTTATTAGATCGTGTTTACACAATAAAGTCAATTACATGTATTAATGTTTATGTATTGCCTCTTGTAAATTAACCATTCAGCTGTTCAATTTTTTAGTCTCTTCTGTCCTCACTCGATATCTTCTTTGGCTCTACTTGCCAAAGGCCAGCAGGGCTTATGTCTTGGTAAATTGTCCCTCATCCGAGTGTTAAATTTTTTCTTGTAAAAGCTATATCCCCCAACATTTTTCAAAGAATCTTAACCAACCTTGCACAGCCAGCATGGTTGAACCACAAATGCTCCCTGCCACAGGTCTTACAAGCATATTTTAAGAAAAATACCTTTTCTCTGAAAGTTCAATCCATAGACCATAGATATTTTAAACAAGGAAAAGAAGACAGTGCATGAATTTTGCTTATTATGATGGTGTGTAAGACTAAAGTAGACATTTTACTTCAGGGAACACTATCTGGTACTTTCAGGGAACTATGTTTAAAACTTTTGGAGATCTAGGGAACAGTGGAAATACTTTTAGAGATCTGGGAAACATGGACAAAATCTTTTGGGGAACTCTGGCAATTACTTTTTTAAGAGATACAGGGACTAAACCCCTCCTCCCCCCACCCCCACCCCACCCCACCCCGGGAGGGCCTCTTAACTGCCAATATACAGTCGGCACACTTCAACCATGTCGCTTTTAAAGTTAGCTATACAGTGAGGTTGTTGTAAATGACCTGTACACATACATTCACTTCACAATTACGTATGTTCAAATAAAATCAGCTTGCAAATGCAGAACCATTTTATCATATAATAAAAACACCACTGATAGATTGTTGTTTCATTCAACTTACGCATTTACGCAAGACGCCTGCCAGCTTTCTGTTTGGTCGTGGGGTGAAATCCCAACACCAAAGCCACCCGCTACTTTCAGTTTGCCAAAGAGTGTGACCTGTTTTCGTTCTCGACCCAGTTTGTGGAGCGAGGTTTTTTCTCACATTGTTGCGACATGCTGATTTGAAACAAAAGAAAACACACGACAATTTTGTTGTTGTTTTACAATTTAACAGCGGAATTTACCGGCAATTCGCGCGAGCTGTCAACAAAAACATCGACTTTCGTACCTCCGCGTTAGGGGAGACTAATAAAAGACGGTATCGATGGTACCCAATTACGGCACTTTTTAAAACATGGTTTTTATGTTTAATATCGTTTATATCGAGATTTCTAAGACCCTTCTATAAAATGAGAAGTTTGTGCGATCGTCTGACCGACGGTACTTTTTCCAGAAGAGATTTATAAATCTTTACAAACACTGAGGCACTTTTATATGTTTTTATTTATAAAACATAGAGTTTTCTATGCAATGTATCAGTTATTTTTATTAAATATGTGTGTGTGTGGGGGGGGGGGGGGGGGGGGGGGGGGACTTTAAACATCAAATTTAGATACCGTCGATACCGTAATAATCGGTTTGCACGTTGTAATAAACACAAATTTCACACACGAATACAAGGAATATTATATAAAGATAATATGAACTAAGGCATTGCCTATCTTGGGGTCTAACTTTTTATAAATATAGTAAACAAACAAATACAAATAAACTTTATAGTACATGTATTATATGTTTAGGATAACGTTGCAGTTGTTTCCATTATATATTTAATATGTATTATGTTTATCATAAATAAATTACTTGTTACATGATTGGAACTTTATTCAAGGAACTATATCTCTAATTCCTTGGTTTGCAAAACAAAAGCAAACATTATTAGTATCATAAATGGTAGTGCGACATATTGCACATCTCTAGGAGCCTTTTAATTTTTTTTTATTTTGCGTTTCCCGAGTTATGGACAGCAGAAAGGATATCCAAATAATAAAGAAGCTGTCCATTCACGTCTTATCTAATCAAGCTACATAAGTGGATGATGGTCACTTTTTCTTAGAACCTCTTGACGCGGGTTTTTCTTCTATTATTAATGTTTCTTGAATAATATAAATGTCACAGTGTGTACCTAAACTGTGAGGAGAGAAACATATGTCAACGGTCTGGTTAGCTCAGTCAGTAGAGCACTTGTCCTGTAGGTGAAAGGTCCCGGGTTCGAGTCCGCAATGGCTGCAGATTTTTCTTGCCTTGTTACATTAGCATAATACATGTCTATACTATAGTTTACACTGTGCAGATAGCCAGTATGTATTTTTTCTGGGGTTTCAAAACAATTTCAAAACAGACCTAGAAAACATAGAAACGGATCTCAGTACAGCCACAAAATGTTTTTAGACTGCAGGAGCGAGGATTTATACGACAACTTCGTCAGTAAGAAGTAAGTGGTTATTTGACAACAACACTATAGACAACTCTGCCACAGAAGGAACATCTGTATAGTTCTAAACACCAGACATTCATACTGTATTCAAGCATAAATAGAGTTCTTGCAGTTTAAATGTTAAACGATGACTTAACTTAATGTATATTTCTGGACAGGGTCAATCAAATATAGGAAATTTCAAGGACATAGGACTAGACTAAAAATTTAAGAGAAGTCTCTGGACATGGCAGTAATTTAAACCTCCATCTCCCATGTACCAAGAACAAACAATAGCATTGTGCATGACTTCATACATAAACCAATACATTTACTTAGGTTCCCAAATTAGCATCCGAGGCATCCAAATATATATGAAATATACAATCTGGACATAGGTTCCCTTCAGTTTTTGTCAAGACACTTCTACAATCTGGTTTAATACTAAACAAGACAAACAAAATAGACAAAAAATATAGACCATGTATGATTACGGAAAATGTAAAAATATACTTTTCAAATGTAATGAAGTCAGAAAGAGTAAGAATAAGTAAGTTTAAACTTATTTATTTTACTTCGATTGTGAACTTAGACAAATCACGCTTGAAGACTTCCTGGGTAGGACCAGTACATAGTATAAATGGAAAAGGTTTCTTGCACAAGGAAACCACACATAGCTGCAAAAACCCTGATGCCCCATGAAACTTAAAATATAAAAGTTGAATTGAAAATGTGAGCAGCCCAAATTAAATTTCTGTAATACTGGTATATACATGCAATAAAAACATTGCACTAGCATTTTGTCCATGCAGCAGCAAACATTATAAAAAATATACATTTTTAAAAGAGAATAATTTCATTAAAAAATAAAACAGACATTTCTTTTTTCACCATATCTAAGCCATCTTTTTTCATGTTGTTCGCAACTGCTGGGATTCGAACCAAGATTTTCTACAAAAGTGTAGATATGTTTGCCAGTTACACCACAGAAGCATATCATGTTGTACTAAGATAATGGACTTAAATATTTACCAAATCAAATTATGTAAATTAATTGAAATTGATATTTAAAATAGCCCATATTTCTATTAATAAAATGCACTCTTGTAACACAGCACTACATGTTTATTTTCTAATACTATATATATGTTGTATAATATCAAATTTCGTGAAATTAAAAATCAGGTTTGCTCCTCCTTTTTTATGGGGGAAAACGATTTAACAATCTGGAAGCTAGTCTTTAATCAAAATATACACATTGATTTCAAGTCTGGGTGAAACATCTAAAGCATTGGCTGTGTGTTTTATGGTATTTTTTCACATAAATTTATATATGTACTTTAGAAAATGGTTAAATTTGGTTTTCTTTGTCTGAAATAAATGGCCCTCTTTGTGAAATGAATCACACCTTGGGAGTTTATTCAGGTTATACGTTCAGTCAATGATGTGTCTGACTGTCAAATCAATGGTTGTGAGTTCCAATTGATGGTACTTGCGCGCAAAAATTTAAATAAGTCAAATCAAATACATTGAGTGGTGGCTGAAATATGGACTAAATGGTATTTGCAAGCAAAACTATAACCAGAATTTCTACGTCAAACAAGGGCAATAATTTTCATTATATTAATGCAAGAGTTATCTAACTTAGTTATTGTAGAATGTTTGATTTAAAGATTGAAAGTGAATCCGCTGCTTTAATTTTATCATCAAGCTAATTCCAAAGAGAAATAGAAAAGGTAATGCATGACGTTTGCATTATCTCTGTTCTGCAGTATGGAGTAGTATAGTTATCTCTGTTTCTAAGTGGGTATTCAGTTGTTGCACCAACTAGAGGTGGGAAAAGACCTTTTATATAATTTGGAATATTTGAATGATATACATTATACAAGGTAATATTTTTGAATTTCTCTTCTCTTTTCAAGTGGTTCCCATCCATATTCATTATACAGTTTTTGAATAGATACTGATCAGTAAGTCCTGTGACAAGCCGTGCTGCTTCGTTTTGTAGTTTTTATATTGAGTATGTGAGGTCCACTGTGCAACCATCCCAGACCAATGAGGAATACTCTAAGATTGGACGCACATACGATATATACATTTGATAGAGTGCATTTCTTCCAATAGATGATTTTAAACGTCTCATAGTGTGTATTGTCTTGGAAGCAGAAAGTAATATGCTTTCGATATGTGTTGACCAATTACTATCATGGCTTAAAGCAACACCAAAATGTTTATGAGAATTAACAAATTGTAAAGAAGTATTTTCAAACATACTAATAGGTAGGCTATCAGGTTTTCTTAAAGAAAAGAACATAGCTTCAGTTTTGTTCGGATTAAAATTAACCATCCATTGTTTAGACCCTTTAGATATAATATCAAGATCGTAGTTTATGATAATTTCAAGATCCTGGGTTAAAGTTGCAGAATAATATAAGGAACTATCATCCGCATACAACCTAGTTAAACTTAATAATCAATCAGCGATATCGTTAACAAATATTAGAAATAATAGAGGCTAAAGGACAGACCCTTGGGGAACACCTGCATTTATATACTTTAGAGTGGATTCTGATGATTGTATTACAACACATTGAGATATGTGTTTCAGATAACTTGATAACCAACTAAGTAGTGTACCATTTATGCAACTTTCTTTAAGTTTGAATAATCGTTTGATGCCAGACACGATCAACAGCTTTCGCTATGTCAAAGAATACCATGCAAAAAATTGTTTAGTTTAGTTTAAAAATATTTTATTACTTATGTTACAGATATCTAACTTCACATGATAATACATATTTGTATATAATATACGAAAATGGATTGAACTACAAGCTATAACAACATTAGCTACAGTTCCCTCTATATCATTAAAATCAATAAATTAATGTATACCGGAATGAAATGTATTAACATTCATAATATAGGTTATAATTTTAAATCAATACTATAAAGTTGTTAACTTGTTTTTCACACAGAAATGTGAAAAAAATGAAGGGGGAAATCCCCGCTTGTTAAACTTGCCCTGTTGTCCATTATAATAGAAACCAAACAATCGCCCCACAAACTGTTCAATTTAAAATTTCGACAGCCACGCGTAACACACTTTAATAATAAGTTAGTCGATTTGAAAACGTTGTGGGGTTTTAATATATTTTTGAAATTCTTGTAAAATAAATTGATTATGCTTATTTGAGATATCTGGTGTGCCATGCAGCAATTTTCTTGTACTTAATGGAACAAATTCACGAGTATTGGTAAAAAGCTGAAGCCTTTCATTCCTAAAACGGTTACACTTGAAAATAAAATGTTCTGCATCTTCAAATTCATTACAACAAACACAAAATGGACTATCTCTTAGGTGGTTAATATTTAGATCACCGTTTAAGTTACTGCAATTGTTCCTTAAACGGGCATGTTGAACTGCTAAGTATCTTTATCCAAACAAAATGAATTTCGGGACCGGTTGAGGTTTGAAATGCTCTTTAAGTTTGCTTTTGAAAGTAAGAAGTGAAGGTGACTCTCGAAAAGACATGTCAAGTTCGTTCCATAATTTAAGTGATGATGGAATTGACATTGAGTACAATTCTGAACGCCTTGATAATGTTACAAAACTGGAGTTATTTCTTAAATTATAATGGTTTAAGTCGGATATAGTTGGTGGAAATATTTCGTTTAAATAGTTAGGTAAGTCTCCATTTTTTCTTTATAGACTAAAGTAAGTTTTTTGTATTTTTCTCCTATCTTCCAGAGAAACCCAACCAATTTCATTTAATAACTTTTCTATTGATACAGAACGTGTGAGACCCGTTACTATTCTTGCGGCTTCATATTTTAGTTTTTCAAGAATATCCTTTTCATAAACTGTACAATTATCCCAAACTATTGATGCATATTCTAGTATAGGTCGAAGATAAGAAATATATATTTAATTTAGAGTTTTGCGTTTCAAGTTAAATTTCATAAATCGCATTGAACTAAGAACTTTGGAAGCTGAAGTTACGATATTTGAAATATGTTCATGCCACTTCCCATCTTTACTAAATGTTATTCCAAGATGGTGATGATGGTCAACTTATGTAAGTTGCGTATTATCAAAAATAAAAGTTGGCATGTGTCGATCGATCAGAGAACAGAACATAACTTCTGTTTTAAACGGATTAAAATTGACCAGCCACTGTTTTTCTCAAAGAGATAGTTTTTGCAAATTGTCATTAATTACAGTTTTCATGTATTTTGTGTCGGATGAAGATACTGCAAGAGAGATATCATCAGCAAAAAGTCTTGTTGTGCTAATTAAGGAATCAGCAATATTATTTACATTAATAAAAAAACAGTAACGGTCCTACAACAGAGCCTTGAGGAACACCTGCATTCAATTTTATTTTATTTCTGAAAAGGAAGATTGTACAGATACCCTTTGATTCCTATTTTTCAAATAATTATTTATCCAGTTAATTAAATTGCCTAATATTCCATGCTGACGAAGTTTGACAATTAAACCTTTGTGCCACACGCGGTCGAATGCCTTTGAAATGCCACAAAATACCATGCATGTAGACTTTTATTCATCAGTTTGATTATAAATGCCAATTAGTTGATAAACAGTCGAATGACCAGGTAAGAAACCATATTGTTTTTCAAATATTAATTTGTTTGTATGTAAATAATTGTGAATATGTTTAAAAACAATGCACTCCATAACCTTCCCTACACAACTGATTAGGGAAATTAGTCTATAATTAGGGGGGAGGGGGTCTTTTTCTCCTTTTTTTAAACAGAGGCATTGCATTTGCTAATTTCCAAGCATTTTGATATATATTTTCTTGAAGTGACCGATTGAACAATATAAAAAGGGGAAGACAAATAGTTTTAGAAGTTTTTTTTTGGTGACTGATTTCATCGGATCCAAAAGCTTTATTTAATGTTAAATTTGTTAAAATATCAGTTATTTCTGTTTCCGTGATATTAAAGTCACTTAGTCTTGTGATAGTTTTAGATTTAAATGCAGATAAATTTACACGAGAATCATCAACTGATGAAATTGATATGAAAAAGTCATTTAAAGTATTAGGTTTATCTGCATCAGATACATAATACGAATTGTCAGCGTTAGTGTGTGATGGTACTATCTCACAGCTTTTAGAAATTTTCCTTTTGATAGTTTTCCAATAATTTTGTGGATTAATGAGTGCATGTCACATATTGAATATTCAAGATTATTATAAAATAGTTCTTTAGAAGTTGTTTTCATGTTAGTAATCTTATTTCTGAGGTTTTTGTTTTTTTTTATAATTTTGCCAATCCGATATATTACCTACGCTGAGAGCCATTACTTTTTGTCTGTCCTGTTTACGAGAGTTATACCATGGTTTATCATTTGGCCGGATTGTGACGAGACTGTTTTGGATACATAGTTTTATCAACTCGATAAATGTTGTATTGAACGATTTTTAGGCAGAGTCTAGAGAGCCGTTTAATAAAATTGACCAGTCAGTCGATGAAATAAGCTTATTCAAGGTATTAAAATCAGCTCGTTTATAATTCCAAACTCTTCGTTTGAATGGCTTGTTTGTATAAAAAGTACTTTCTATAAAAACGTAATGGTCACTTATGTGGGCAGGTGGTTTTAAAAACACCCGAATTGAGACATTTTATCTGATTCGAGCTGGCGATAGGGTCTATCAATGTGTTACACGTGTCGACTCTTTGTTAATATTGGTCATGTCATTGAGTGATAGTATATCTCGAAATTTATGATTACATGGGTTAAGTTGGTCTTCGTTTATATCCCCTAAGATAATAATTTTTGTTTGTGTTTCCAATACTTTTTCAATACATATGTTAACCCTGTTCCAGAATTCAACGGCATAGTGTGGAGGTCGGTACATAGCGCATATCATAAACAATTGACTTTGATCTTTATCTTTAATCCAAATAGTTTCAGGAACAATATTTTCTTGTTCAATGACTGTAGATGACACTATTTTAGAAGAAACATATACTAACAACCCGCCTGAATGTGCTGGGCAGTCTTTACCATACATTTTGTTAAAACCCTCTAAAACTAAAAAATTGTCACGGCATCAATCATAAGATGGGTTTCAATGAAGCATAATATGTCGTAATCTAAGAAATGGTCTTTGATATAGTCAAAATTATTCCTAATACTACGAATATTTTGGTGCAATATTGAAAAGCATTGGTTGTTCCCATCGTTCGGACCAGGGTTAAGTTCTATATCCACAGATAAAATTATTTATATAGCGTGAAATTAGTGTATAACAGATATTTTGCATGTCATATGTTGCTGTTTAAACACATTTTTTATAGCCAAACCGTTCAGGTAATACATGAACAAAGTGGCAAAATATATCTAAAAATAGTGAGCAGTGTAAACTGTTAATGCAAAACAAAAGTTGTTAATGCATTAAGATTGCTAATTAATCTTTATTTTATACGTTTCATTATCGTTAGAAAAGTTTTAAACGGGTATTTATGAAAGGTGTATGATTTTGGGATTCGGCTGTCTACTACTATAAGTCAAATAGTCGCTCTCCATAAGCGTAAGTCATTACCTATGACGATATATTATAAAATCAATACTAACGTAAAGCAACCAAAGGAATAGAGCGTCATTGAACAAGAATATGCATGGCGATGTCAGGGAATCAGCAAAGGGCACAAAAGGGCAAATATATACAAGCATTATACAGATGAAAACAGTAATGACATACTTTCTTAATAGAAAAAAACACAAATAACATAAATAATGGGTGGAAACAAAAGTAGCAAAATAACAAATCGACTGACTCGTGTAATGTTAATAATAAAATTGAAATTACTGGACAAGTGACTCAAACTGAAAAATACACAAAGAAAAGAAAACAATAACATCACTTTCAGACATCTAAGTAAATGTGCACCGTAATATAGTCACAATGAGACTGGTTGATTCTAAAATACACTGTAACCTGATATACTTTATTTGCAGTTAGTTTGGATCAGTTTGAAACATTAAAATATTGCAATGTGCTAGAATATTAATAATGCTACCATTAATTATTCTGTTTATGGTGTATGGCGCACAGGGTGGTTATTAGTTGAATATGCACTATATCCTGAAATATCGACTCAGACAAAACGTACAAGCTGATCTTAACCGATGCCCCAGCATATAGCGAAAACGCCTATGCATGTATAATAACAAACAAATATATAGCAAATTGTCATATCCATTATACGAGGCATGTTTTTAGATATTATACATATCAATTTATCATTTTATGAAATTTAAACATGTCTGGATATGTTTGTCTATTCAGACAGTAAGTTATTTAGAGCAGCTCACACACAGGGTGTTAATTAGTTAATGTGCACTATATACTGAAATATCGGCTCAGACAAAACGTACAAGCTGATCTAAACTGATATCCCAGCATATAGCGATAAGACTTATGCAAGTATAATAACAAACAAATATATAGCAAATTTTCAAATCCATTTTCTGAGGCATACATGACACATATTTTTAAATATAATACATATTAGATAGGAAGAAAATTGTTTGCTATCAAAGGTTTTGCAGATTATGATGATAGATATCTATTAACTGAAATGTTGTTGAATGGTTTGGTAGAAATCCTGATTGATTGATATCTATACAATAATTTATTTGTAAGAAGAAAGTTGTATATGTGTTTAAAAAACATTCTTTCAATTATCTTACCACGCCAGCTAAGTAAAGAAAGTTTGAAGCTATAAACTTGTCACCTTTTTTATATATTGGTGTAACATTTGCTATCTTCCAAACGTCTGGATAAATCCCTTCATTCAAAGAGCGGTTAAAAAGTATGGCTAAAGATTAATGGATTGGTGTTGTTACCCCATTAAGCATCTTATGGCTTATAGAGTCATGGTCAAATGCTTTATTTATATTAAGTGTGTTTAAAATGTCAGATATATCACTTTCTGAAATAAAAAAATTGTAAGACTCTCATTTGTAAGTACTGGTAGTTGGACATTTATCTCGTCTTGGGTCGATATAGATGTAAAATAGTCATTTAGGTGCGCAGCCTTTTCTTTGCAAGAAATTAGAAAAGATTCTGTTCCATTTATATTTGTTTTACAAAGAGGAGAAATTGTAGATGAAGAGTCTGATTTTTAAACAAAATATCTAATAATTTTCCAGAAACCTCTTTTATCGTTCAACTGTAAATCGTTTAATGAAATTTTCAGATTATTAAAAAAAAATGCTTGGGCTTGTTTGTTTTTTTTGTTATTTACTTTGTTTCTAGATTGCTTTTATTTATACCAATCATTTGCCTTACCTGATTTAATTGCAATTTTCTTTAGTCTGTTCCTTATTTTCAGATATTGTCTATTTTCTGAATCGAACCAAGGCCTGTCGTTTGGACGAACAGTTACTAATTTAGAAGGCATGCAAGTTTTAACCATTTTAATAAACATATATGTAAACTTGTCACATGCTTCATTAATAGAGCAGTTTATTAAGCAGATTCAACTTTTTCATAAAAGAGATTAAAATTTGCTTTGTTGTATAACCATATTTGTCTTTTATATGTAGAATTTAGCTCGTACGGGAATGGTAATATTATAAAATGTTGCTTTATGGTCATTTATGTTAGCTGGATCTTCTATAGTACCAGCATTTCTATATGGCATATCATATGGTACAATGATTCTATCAAGATTGGCTAGATTTCTGGTGGGTTCATTTATAGTATTTTCAAGTGAGTTTAAAGTTAATACAGCTTTCATATTATGGAATGATGAGTTGGGAAGGTTTCATTAAAATCACCTAAGAGGACGATATCTTTAGAAATTTCGTATGCCATCTCAATATTTGCAATCAGGTTATTGAAGAAAGTGACATCTGCAGTTTTGTGACTATAGAACACACTTAATAGTATATTTTCTTTTTTGATTTTGACATTTATCCAAACTGATTCGTTACAAAATATCTCCAAGTCATTTCGCCTGGAATGAATAACACTATTTGAAACATAAACAAGTATCCCTCCTCTATGATTAGAACTGTCCTTTCTATAAACTATATCAAAGTTCTCATTAAGTATTAAGGAGTCATTTGGTATCTGATTATCAAGGTGAGTTTCAGTAAAACAAAGAATATCATGGTCTAAACGGTGTTTAACAATAAAATGTATCTTATTTCTAATACTTCTAATATTACAATGTAAAATAGATAGAACATGTGTATCGCTTGTCGGTCCGGGATTGCTCTCTATGAGACGTCTCCTGCATTCAAAAGAAGCAGTAATTAAATTATCTTAAAATCAACTTTATCAACAAAGTCACTCAAAAGTGTATCAACAAGAGAGGTAATTCTAAATATGTTGTCTAATAAAATCAGTATACCAAGTTTTGTGATACCTTGAAAATAAGTTAACAATGTGCCAATATGCTACGGCCATTAAATAGACAGATGGCGGCTCTCCATTACCCATTAACACTTAAGAAAGGATCACACAAGAGGCCACCATCATGCCATATACATCACAGAAAAAATACTGAGAATGCCAGCCAGAGATAGAGAGATGCGAGTTGAAGTAGAGAATTGAGAGACAATCAAGAGAAAATAAAGACTGTACTTGAGAAATATTATCTATACAAGTTTAAGTCGATTAGGAGTATACCAAAGTTAGTTTCAAAAATATAAAATGGATAAATCAAATAACATTTTTTTGAATAATAAAGAATTTGTCTTGAATAAAGTACGTGTTTTTGTCTCACCAGGTGTTCAAAAGTCTTAAAGAACACGGACATATATGCATACATATGTAATAGGCGTAAGCATGTATGTACACACAAACACCAGCATACACATGCGTATATATACACATACAAAATGATAGCAAAGACCAAACTGACGAATTAAAGTTAATATCAGTAGCTAAACCAGTAATTCTCTCTTGTTTCCAACGGTTATATTCAAATAGATCTGGTGACAGATCAGGTCTGCTTAACCTGTAGATGTATATTATAACACAGCTATGCATCATATAACGATCTGAGTTTACTGGCAATACAGAACAAATGTGGAAGTAAAAAAGACAAAAAACAACAACAAAGAAAGACAAGAAAAAAATACAAGAATAAAAAAAACAACACATATGTAAACACACACATAGGCCTACAGTAAACAGGTTGCCTGAATGCAATAATAAATAGATTATGTCCATATCCATATCATCCAGATGATGAATCATCGGGTGGGTTTTATGCCCACTCTGTTATGTGTTTTACAAGTATACAATCAAGTGTCCATCAGTAAAATATATAGTAAATAATAATCATTATGCTCAGAATAGAATGTAAGTATTTTGAAAAATAGACAAAATATAATACGTATTTGCATAACAAAGCCACACATATAGTTGTTTATATGTGTAAATAAGTAATAATACTTTAGTCGAATCCCGGGGCGCGAATAAGTACTAACCGATGTAGACCGGCTTTCACATAATATGGTGTCCGACCAGGAAAACACTGTTTGCCTCTCATGCAATATGGATACGCTCCAGGGCACCAATTTAATCCCAGAAGGAGCAATTCCATAATGCTCAGAAAATATTTTAAAACTAATCAAAATAATATACTTATTTGCAAAACAGTACCACACATATTTATTTATATGTGTTGATAAGTAATAATAAAGCATAGCGCGAATTTAATAAGTGTAAACCAATGTAAACCACATCGCTTTCTCATAGCGTGGGGTCCGACCGGCGATACGCTTTCAGGCAAAATGGATACACTCCGGTCCTGGCGGCTTCCAATAGGAGAGGTTCTGAATTTCACATGTGGAGATGGCTAATCATTTTACGTATTTGCAGTTACAATAAATTGTTTTTAAAAAACTATAAAATTAATTCAACAACATTATTATAACATCTCCAGTAGAACTGTTATTCATAAACTGCATCTACTTTATTCCAACAATCATATATTTATTTATATCTGGTGTATTTTGTCTATTTTACGAACTAGTCCCTATATCTTTAGACTAGATAGGTGACCCTTTTTTCTTAAATGCTAATTGTATTTTAAAACACCTCTGTTTTATTTTGACTTCTTATTGTTTGGTTTTAACTTACAGATTTCCCATAAATGAATGTAATAAATGCAAATTTTCAAAGCAATAGCTTCTTTCAGTACACACAATTCTTGTTTTCATCGATCAAGCATTTACGTGTATCATAGCCAGTCTAATAGAAGCTTATAACGGTCTGGTTTTATATCTAAATTTATATTGGAAGTTACTATTAAAAACATAGTAAACAACTAGAACCAGTCAGATTATTAGTTCCAGAATCGCGCTTGATGCTGAAACCAGTAAAGTGACGCTATCGAACAGCCAATGAAATCCTTGCTTTTAGATCACGTGGTATTGTTTACATCAAAGCGCGCGCGGAACACATACCCCCATACTTCAGGATCAGGACGAGAGGAAAAAGCAAAAATGGTAAGGGGAGTTTTAGGAAGATTTCACCAGGGATCTGCTATATTTCGTCCATATAATGGAATGCAGTGCACCGCTATGTCTTTGATTGCTCTCTTAGCATTTTTTTCAGCTTTCACAAAACCCGATTTTGAATGTTTTGCAGAGCCATATTGATGGAATATTGAACGCAGGAAATGATCTGTATTCGGAAATTGTTACATCCCTCAATGAGGTGCGATATCTTTCGCACAGCGATTTGCCTGATACAGCTCGTTTTCAAAGTCAATTTTACCGCATTCAGTATGCTACAGATATATATTATGGTACTGTTAATCAAAATACGGAGTTGAATTGGGGACAAATACCTTTTCCAGATGCTATTGCTCAAGCACACATTCTTTCACCCTTTCAACTGTTAACTCTAAATGGACTGACAATAGCACTTTACATAAACTCAAATCAAAAAAGTTATTTTTGTTTGATTCACATGAACGCAATATACATGGCTTGCACAGTACAAACGGACATGCTGTTGTTTTGTCATTTGAATCAATTGATGAATTGTTCAATTTTTTGTTTGTTCATTACTCTGGTTTTTCATATGAATTAACACCTGTATTTTTGGTTCATGATACTGAAAGTGCCCAAAATCCATCTCAACCCATGAAACATATGGAAGAGAATACAAATAAAAATTTACAGAGAGATGATATGCAATTTTGTGTATTGAATGAAAAAAATAGGGATACCTTGAAAGTACATAATTATGGCAACCACATTTATTTTTCAAATAGAGCTAAAAAGAAAGCTAGAAAACTATATGGTAAACACAAATTCCCCACTTTGGATAATATAAAAGTACATGAACAATCTGAAAATTCTAGCATTTCAAATTATCCTATGTTAGATGTTGGTCTTGTTTGCAGTGTTGACACTATACCACATATGAATTTCATTGATTATGAAAGAGCTGCACACCATATAATGCAATATGAAAAGGCTATACGGTTATGTCCAAAATATACATGCTTATCATGCACAAGAATATTGTTTCAAGATCAGGTTTATGTATGCAAAGAAGAAAATGATGTCACCAGTATCCTATCATTAACAGTCCCATGTAATTTTTGCAATATATGTTACCAAACAATACGCAAAAATCAATTCCCAAGCATTGCATTTGACTTTAACTTTCTTAATCCAGGGGACATTCCAGATTGTCTTACTGGTTTATCAAGCCTAGAAAAAAGATTGATAAGTCTTGTCAATATTTTCATGTCTGTAATTTTATTGCCAGGAGGACAATATGCTGAAAAAGGATTAATTTTGAATCTACCTGCACAAACCGAAGATATTATTTCTAGATTACCCTTACATGACTGCAATACTTCACATGTTGTTGTTGGTTTTAATAAAATGGTTCTGAGTCTGTCCAGGTTTCGGGAAATGCAGTTTCTTTGGATAAGCTAAGAAGTGCACTTACTTGGCTGAAGCAATATAATCCTTTGTATTCACAAGTTAATCTCACATTTGATTCAGACATGCAATTGAACAATGACTGTTCGGTCTATAACGCATTGAACAGTTGTACTGATGAATGTGTTGTTATTCCAGTAAATCCATCTGGTAACTGTGTTGTTAAAAATGTTTTTTTAACAATGAACAAATTAATTTTGGCCCAAACACTAATGCTCCTATTGATATACTGCGGACATGCAATGGTGAAGAAATGGCATTTCCTTGGCTCTTTCCCAGAGGTTGTAATGGCTTTTATATTGAGCCAGTACGTCCTATTAAACTTAGTCTTCATATGTATTTCAAAACTAGGTTATATAGCAAAGATGACAGATTTCGTAAAAATATTACTTACCTTTTGCACAGTGCTGTTGCATATAATGTATCATGTTTAAAATCAGCTGTTAATATTCACATGAAAATGTTACATTCTGTAAATGATAACAATCATCATGTATCTGTTGGTCACCTTAGAAATTTGCAGCAACAGCATGAATTGCTTGAAAATTCATATATGTTTATGAAAAAAATGAAAGGAACTGTGGCTTACTTTAAGGACATGTTGTATAACTTGCTGGCAGCATTTCGATGTTTAGGGCCTCCTACTCTTTTTATGACTCTTTCAGTAGATGATTTACACTGGCCTGAACTTGGTATGACCTTAGAAAATGTAGATTTTGAAACAGCATATGGCACATCTCTGTTTGATTCAATGCGAAAAGATCCAGTTTTAGCAGCCACACACTTTGACAGAAGGTTTCGGTCTTTAATGAAACATGTCATTTTGTCTGATTCTAAACCCTTGGGAGAAGTTATTGATTATTTTGCCCGTGTGGAGTTTCAAAATAGAGAAAGTCCTCATATACACATGTTTTTTTGGATTGCAAATATCCGTGATGATATAGATGATACAAGTGCACCTGCAATCATATCTTATATTGATAAAACTATATCTTCGGAACTTCCTAATGAAGATGAAGACCCAGAGCTTTATAGTCTTGTGAATAAAGTGCAAATTCATCATCATTCTGCATACTGTTCGAAAATCGTATCTCAGTGTAGCTTTCATTTTCCTAAAAAGCCCTCATCAGAAACGAAATTATTACGAAATGTTGGCATAAGAGCAAAAAATAAAGGTCGATTTTATATCACTAAAAGGGATCGGCATAGTTCTTATGTAAACGATTTTAATGCTGTGGTTCTTCGCCACTGGCGAGCAAATATGGACATTCAAATGATACAGAATGCAGAAGGGGCTGCATACTATGTTTGTTCTTACCTTTGCAAGTCCGAACCAGATGATTTAAAAAATGCCCTTGGGTCATTAATACATGATGTTTTGGACAAAAGTCCTGAAATGCCAAGAAGTGCAAGGTTATTGAAAATTGGTCTGTGTGTTTTAAAACACAGAAGAATGAGTGCACAAGAGGCTGCTTTCAGAATGGGTAGTTTACAACTTATGCATGCATCTCGTAATTTTGTATATTTGAATACTTGGCCTATCCACAAACGTTTGAAAATATTGAAACCTTCTTCTGCCCTTGAAAATCTTGATGATAATGACACAAATGTTTTTCAGTCTAATTTAATAGATTATTACCGTGATAGGCCAACTTCACTTGATACATACAGTCTATACAGATTTGCATCATGGTTTGTCAAGATTTCAGAACCCAAGGTCAAGTCAAATAAATATCACTGCCCAACTTATGATGTTTGGTTTGGAAAAAAAAGCAAGTTCAATGTAGTTCGTTATTCGCGTTTTCCATTTGGCTCTGATGATTATTATTACAGTATGTTACTTCTTCTTTTGCCTCATAGATGTGAAGATAATCTTGTGCATGGTTTTGATTCTGTACGTGAAGCATTTGAAGGTAAACAACAATACTTTGACCAAAGTATTAACTTCTTATTTATTTCCTTAACAGAAGAAATAGAAAATGCAATTCGTAGAATTAGAATGTGTGAACAGGAATTGTCTAATAGAGCAAATAAATGTGATGAAGAAAATATTATAAATGATATGCCGTCTTTTTCTGTCAGTGAACAAAATGTGTCACTTAGTGCTAATTTTATTGATTCTGTACATGAAGCAGATAATACATCATTGTATATTCATGATTTATAATGTTGTTCAATGTCCTCCAAAGAGTTTTACACTAAATTTAATTTACTGACACAAGATCAGAAAAGAGCAATAGACACAATTAAGTCTAATTTAAAAGAAAATTCAGCCTTTCATTTATATATAACAGGTGGAGCTGGCACAGGGAAGTCTTATGTTTTAGAAATGATTATTGCTTATTTACAATTACACACTTGTAATTTAATGGGCACACCAGCTGTTGTTGTCTGTGCTCCGACAGGAACTGCAGCTAGAAATATTCATGGAACAACCATACATAGTTTGCTTCGTATTCCAGTAACACAATTTTTAGAGTATTTACCTTTAACTGATTATGCTCTTGCAAAACTGCAACGGCAATTCATAAATACAAAAACAATTGTTATAGATGAGATAAGTATGGTGAGTGATGTAATGCTGACATACATAAGTAGAAGATTATCAGAAATAAAGAATAATGAAAATCCATTTGGTGGTATGAATGTCATTGCTGTAGGTGATTTTTTTTCCAGTTGAGACCAATAAATGGAAAATTTGCCTTTTGTAACAAGCTTCTAAGGAGGTTGTTCAAACCTATATTTTTACATCAAAACATGCAACAGTCTAATGATTTGCAATATGCAAATTTGCTGAACAGAGCAAGAGTTGGTGTTTTAACACATGCAAATAGTTCAATGTTACTTCCTAGATTAAATTATGACAGTGACCTAGTTCATAATGTTTTGCATGTCTTCCCTTTAAGGAAAGATGTTCAATCGCATAATGCAAAAATGTTGGCAAATTTACCATTGCCTAAATACACAATATCAGCCCTTCATTATTTTGGAAGCGCCGATTCAAATTCTGGGGCAGAAGTACCAGATTCTTTAATACCAGATAATGACCGTATTACAGGAGGTCTTCTTAACAGTATAGAACTGTGTGTCAATGCTCGTGTCATGCTTTTACGAAATGTATTTACAAGAGATGGCCTTGTTAATGGAGCTTTGGGATCTGTGCATTCATTCGAGTTTAACAGCTTAGGAAGTATCACTACAGTGAATGTACTTTTTGATGATAACACAATTGGACAATCTATACAATTGAAAGACAGTAATGCTATCTCTATTGACAGAATTGAACATAGTTTTGTTAACTGTGGTAGAACAATTAAATTCGTTCTCAGTTTCCATTGACATTATCATGGGCTTGTACTATCCATAAAGTGCAAGGTCTTTCTCTTGATAAGATCTGTATTGACATGGGAAGTTCTGTATTTGAAAAGGGTATGGCTTATGTAGCTCTAAGTAGAGTCAAATTGTTATCTGGCCTTCACATATCAAAACTAGACCCGACAGTTATTCAACCACCAAATGGAGTTTTAGAAGAGTATGACCGTTTGCGTAAACTACAATAAACAAGAAAAACAATCAAAACTGTAATAATCAATATTATCCTAATTATGTTTTCTGTAACTTGATGACAAAAACTTGAAAAATGTTTATCATTGAAACAAATATTCAACTACTTTCAAAAAGTAAAATTGCAATATTATGACCAAGATAGCAGTTACTTATTTCTGATAAATGAGTGAAAATCTGGATATAAACAACAATGAGTTTAGAAAGTATGCATGTATACACAATGACAACAAATATTAGGACTGGACAGAAATATAAGTTTGTATTACTGGTACTATTTTTTTTATTATTACTTTACAAATTAAATGCAGTTATAATACCACTGATATTCTTCAGTGAGTCACAGTTAATTTTATTTTTCTTGATGATTGTCAAATTTTATTTTTTTCATGCAATAAAAAGATTAGGACAAACAGTATTGAGTGTGAAATTTCGCTATACTGAAAGTCACAAAACAGGAAAGGGTGGGGAGGGGGGCAGCATATACTTTGGCCATTGCATCTCCCCTTATCGCAATTACGCTACTAATGGGGCATACCCCCCCCCCCCCCCCCCCCCCCCAATGTATCGCAATTTTTGCTACTAATGGGGCATACCTCCTCCGCACTCCCACCCACCAACCCCACCCCACGTATCTCAATTTTCGCTGCTAATGGGGCATACCTATTCCGCACTCTACAGGTTGGCCTCCCCCCCCCCCCCCCCCCCCCCCCCATGCTAAAGCATCTTACAGAGTTTTTGAACATAAATTTTATTTAATATATTGATTTTGTAATGTAAACAAACAAACTGAATAACAAAACAGTTAATTTTTGTTGGACAATTTGCAAATGAACACAAGCTATGCAGTCGCTTAAACACAAGGTCTAATTATGTCACACGTGGAAAATAGAAAACTTTGATAGTCCAAAAAATTGTTCTGGGTCAATAAGATGCTTGATGTTTTAATCCATCATAATAATAACAAATCTTGATCAACCGAACGATTACGTTGCCTTGCAACCAATACGGTATGCTGACTAAAGTGTTAGAACATGGCCGAAAATTGCCTGGGGATATTTTGGAGTTGAGGTGACCGATTATTGAAATTATCATTCCCAGCTGTGGCGACACTTATCCACGAATTAGAGTATACACAAAATATTGATTTTAATTGTTAAAAAAATCATAGGAAAACCTTGTGAACACTATAGAGGCCACATTTTCCACCTAATATTCATCAGACTTGCTCAGAATGATGTCCTTGACAATATGTTGGTCAATTTTAAAACTGGTTCATGTAGGGGTCAGTTAGTAGGTCACAAGGTCAAATCATAGGAAAATATTGTGAACACTCTAGATGCATAATCTTATCCAAACTTATTCAGAATGATGTCCATGACAAAATGTTGGTCAAGTTCGAAACTTGGTCATGTGGGGTAAAAAAAGTATGTCACTGGGTCAAATTAGAAAACCATGTGAACACTCTAGAGGCAACAGTTTTAGCCTAATCTTCAAACTTGCTCATAAAATGCAATGATCTCAGGTGACCAATTTTAGGGTCATCTTGTTTTACAGATATGTTTGTACAGTAATCTGCTACAAATGTGTAATATGTGATAATTAGTAGGGCAATATTTATGTTTAGTGTGAAAGCTGAAAAAAATTAAAAGATTGACTCATTGAAATAATCTTACATATATTGTGCATAATTTTTTATATATGAATAAATGAATATAGCATTCCTGCTGTTAAATCCTTAAATATAACATTTCTTGTCATAGACTTCCACATGTAGAAGGGAAGACCAAAACAACAAGACAGTCTTAATTAAGATGTTAAAGAAGTCAAAAGAACTACAATCCTATAAGAAAAATGGCACAGACCAGGACATGGAATATTTCAATGTTATTGGAGCATCTGGGTCAACCATCTATAGGCTCAAGATTTACCAGGTGCACAGATTAACTATGATCAGGGAGGGAATGAGTTATAAGTTTGCCAACTCTGCAGAAAAGCCTGATGGATTATGGGTGGTGAGTGGAACATCCATTGGGTATGTCAAACCAGTGGAAGTTGATCCCACCCTTCTTGTTCTAAACTTGCCAGAGAAAGAGCCACCAACTGGTACCAAAAGAACTCTACAGCAGGCTTTACAGTCGCCACAAAGAAGCACTGTAAAAGCAAAAATTGTCAAGGTAAGTTCGAAAATTTATTACTTTTTTATGTTCTTGAAATGGCTACAATATTTTCACTGTACTTTAGGTTAAACAGTTGTAACTTTGATTTAGGAAATGTTGCAAACAGATGTTGTTGTATTCTACCCTTAAATACATCAACACATTTCCTTAAAACAAGGTCTTAGTTACAGGTACATACAAGACATACAACATTGCAGTATCTACCAATACCATTGTCTTTAAAAACCCATAACCACTCAATCCCATCTTTTTACGTGTCTGTGGTAGATGTCTTAGGAAAACATTGCAAAAAAGGTTGCTGAGCAATTTCTCCTTTCCCACAATGATTTCTATCCTATAAGAGTAATTTAATACACATGTATCATGTTTAAATTTGTCGTTTGCAGATTTTTTTATACTGGAAGAGTCTAAAAAATGTTGTTTGGTAATGAGTTAATAGTTCACCCTTTTTAGCTCACCTGAGCACCAAGTGCTCAAGGTGAGCTATTGTGATCAGGCTTTGTCTGTCGTCCATCGTCAACATTTAGCTTGTGTGCGTGTGTGTGTATAAGTTTTTATTTATCCTCGCGCTTTGAACAAGTCATTTTGGCGAGCAGGATAGGATGATTATTAAAAATTAAAAGATGATTACACATTTCTGTGATGATTAATGTGTGATAAATGGAGATGATTCCCATAATAAGTCGTGTCTTTATTCAACTTTGAAGTTTATTATTAACTGAGTTGTTTAATACTACAACTATTTTATATTTTTGGATTCGGTGCTTACTGATTACTAACATTGTTTATACTCATATTTTTAAATTTGTAGATTTACGACCAAAGTGTAGATTAATCAACTACGAATATTATTATTTCTTTTTGTATTTACCGATTGCAGCCATATATTGCTTATTAGTGCATGTAATTGATTAATTTAAATCAGGTGCACTTATGGTTGTTCACCAATATTTTAAGTTAAACAACGCTGCTCATAGCGCAAATTATTTTGCTTATAACGTCAGCGATATTCAACCTAACTATAAACCTTAGATAAAAATTTAATTTTATCCATGGTGTTATCTGAACACATTAATTGTGTGTGGTTACAATGGATAAATAAAAGTACTTATCTTATGTAACCATGTATCCAGCGTACCACCAATAATTGTCAATAGTAAACCATCAACAAATTATGGTGTGCCGTAAAACCCCAATCATAGTGTCTGATGGTATAAATGAACTGACCTAAATTGTTTGGCTGCAATGGAATTTATGGGATGTGTCTTATTTTTGTACATATTTTAATTGTCACAGCTACTTATCATGCTATTTGTATATATTTGTAGTATCAGCTGAAGAGGGTATTATCCATCAGCATATCGAACGTTATTTAAAAACTGACCAGTCACTGTTAATCGTACCATTCTGCATCAATAATGGTAAAGAATGGTTTAAGAGTGTGTTAAAATAAAGTGTCGTTAAACTGTGAAATATGTATAATGGGGCACCCGGCAGCTCGCGCATACCTTAAAAGTGCCAATGATAAAAAATATTTTAAGAAATCAGATATCATCTCAGATCAGATCTGAAATGAACTGATTAACAGTAACAGGTCCCAAATATTTAGAATAAAAAATAGTCTTGTGTAACTCTATACTGAATATCAGGGTGGTAGTAACCATAATATTCCCTACAACCGCACTCATTAGTGTATATTGAGTGCGATGAGCCATATAATCCCGTACCAACGGGTACGTTATTTTTATGCTATGTATTGCATATTGTTTACATATTAAAAGACTGTATATTTTATATATGATTTTTTAGACGTTAGCTTGTGTGCACTGCATAGGCCACAGTTTTAGTGCAATCTTTATGAAACTTGGCCAGAATGTTGCTCTCATTAAAATCTCGGTCTCTTTCAAATGTGTCATGTCGCGTCAAAAAGTAGGTCACTAGGTCAGTTTGTTGAAAAAGCTTTTGTGTACTCTAGAGGCCACATTTTTAGCTTAATCTTAATGAAACTTGTTAAGAATGTTGCACTCATTGAAATCTGAATCCTTTCTGAAAATAGGTCATGTCTGGTCAAAAAGTAGGTCAGTAGGTCAAAGTGTTGGAAAAGCTTGTGTGCACTCTGGAGGCCACATTTATGGCCCAATCTTTATGAAACTTAGAATGTTACTCTCATTAAAATCTCAGTCCCTTTTTAAAATGGACCATGTTGGATAAAAAAAATAGGTCACTAGGTTAATTTGTTGAAAAAGCTTGTGTGTACTCCAGAAGCTACATATTTGGCTAAATCTTCATGAAACTTGGTCAGAATGTTGCTCTGATGGAAATCTCAGTCCCGTTTGAAAATGGGTCATGTCTGATAAAAAAGTAGGTCACTAGGTGACTTCGTTGAAAAAGCTTGTGTGCACGTTAGAGGCCCCATTTTTGGTCCAATCTTCATGAAACTTGGTCAGAATGTTTGTCTGATGATATCTCATTTGAGTTCGAATATGGAGCATGTAGGTTCAAACAGTAGGTCACTAGGTCAAATTGTTGGAAAAGCTTGTGTTCACTTGAGAGGCCACTATTTTTGTCCAATCTTTATGAAATTGGTCAGAATAATTGTGTTGGTGAAATCTCTGCATTCTCTGATGTGAATATTGCACATGTCCAGTCAAAAAGTAGGGTCAGTAGGCCAAACCATAGAAAACACTTGTGAACACTCCACAGGATGAAACTTAAGCCAAATCTTAATCAAACTTACTCAGAATTATGTTCCTGACAAACTCTAGGTCAAGGTTGAAACTGGGTCATGGGGTCAAAAAGTAGGTCAAATCATTGGAAAACTGAAATTTCGAGACCGCACATTTTAGCCTGTTCTTCAAATTTTTGCATTAGGTGTAATGATTTAGGTGAGCGAGTATCATTGCCCTCTTGTTAGAGTAATTTTATTCACATTCATGTATGTGTACCAAATTATGAGTTGCTGTCTGCAGACTCTGTTTGAATGATTGGAAGAGTTCAAATCTTGACCTTTTTTAAGTTGAATAAGGACATTTATTATGCACTTTCCACCATTAGCATATTGTGGTGACCTCAGTACACCATACTTTCTGTTAGTCTGTTGTGAAGAGATAATACAAAGATATATATGTATTCTAAGACCTTTCTAATATTTACTTAGGTATCCCCTGTGAAGTTCCGAAGAGAAGGGTCCCTACCAGTCCGTTGTTTAGGATTGAAGGACAATACTGGATATGCAAAGGTGGCGCTGTTTGCCAACCTGGCCGAACAGGCATATGAAGAAAATTTAACCATAGAACTGACTGGTGTTTATCAGAAAATACATTTAGAAAAAAGGCAATTAGCAGTAACAAGGGACACAACATGCCAAGTATGTATTATTTGTCCTAGAAAGACATTTGATAGAGAGTTAACAAATGTGTAAACAAATATGTATCATTTCAAGTATGTAAACTTATCATAAATTACATGTTTCACCTTTCACTTCAAAATAAAGATATATTTATAGGTGACAAAAAGTTGTAAATATTTCAACCTTGAAAATTTTTACTTGGAAGTATGTTTTAGCTCTTCTGGCCTATGGCAAGAAGAGCTTATGGGATTGTGAGTTATCCATTATCTGTGATATTTGCCTGCTGAATTTTTGTTTGTCTTGTTTTAAGAGCATATAGCTTTCATTGTTCATCCAATTTTTGTCAAAAGTTCACCTCATTGTTGATGTCAATATTAGCTCTGTTTTTTTTTCTTAAATCAACTGTCTACATTTGTTACCTATCTCCTACAAAAACTGATTGTGTCCCAACCACATTTATTTTCAGTATGTAACTGATGACATTGACGTCAATCTTGAAAGCGCTGATATTGATTATTTCTTGAAAGATGGAGATTTCTGCATACCAGATGATGCAACCACAAAATTGACGGTGGACACTATTACTGATGTTATAACATATAACGGCTGCAAAACACCAGGTATGTTTCCTTTATCAAATGCTGTAAAGTAAATGTTATTGTTAAAAATGGTCAGCATTATATATTTGTTTAACCATTACAGAATATTAAAGAACGGATATCTAAAAGATTTGTTATAGTGTCACTGTGTATCACAAATTTGAAGAAGATAAATCTGTGAAAATTTAAGACACTGAAAACATTGTGATAACTATTGATAATAAGCTATTGTCAATAGCAAATATCATAGTATTTTTACAATCCACAATCAGAAAATTATTTTAATTTAAAATGTTCTTAAAACCTGTCATTTACATGCATTAAGTTTTTTAGCATGACTTATATGATGCAAATTAATAAGTTTTATAATTCTCATACACAGATATTATTCTGGTTTCCAATAGGGTTGAGCATGTCCTTATCTTAACATACATAGTACCGGTCATATTGTAAAGATAATTTATGAAGAAAAAAAAGCTTATGTTAACATGCTGCAATAATTCAGAATGTTGTCACCATTACCAACACACGTTCCCAATATAAATATGCTAGGCAAGGTAGGCAGGATGTGCAGTGGTCTAGTGCTGGCTCCAAAAGAACCCAGTTCGATTCACGGTGGGGTTTCATCAGAGGTTTACAAATGCACTTCCACAGTGCCTTTTTAAGGCAATGTAATGTGAAAGCATGGAATCTTTCGGAGGGGATTTAAAGCAATTGATCCCATGTACAAGGAATGTCACACCAGGTGCAGAAATGAGGCCCTACAGGTGATACTGCAATACTTCCAGATTATATGCAGGCACAAAGTGAGTACATGTAGGGGCATTTGAATCAGTAAATCACTGATTAACATAGAAGTTCAGTGAGATCTCTTTCAGTGCACCTTATGTGACTAGCTGTTTATACGACATAAGCATCAATGACTACAGTATCAGTAGATAGGTACTGTTTTAGAAATGTCTCTCCAAAATGTCTCGGAATGAACAAAACCAGTGAATTAACTGGGTATATATGTATATTTCTCTAATTTTTCCACAACAAATATTCTCAGTCTATAAATTGTCCATTCCAATAAAAGGTGCCTTTAATCAAATTTTCAACTTCATCAAGTCTGATGAGGTCGAAGATTGGATTAAAGGTAACTACTTATATCGATGAAAGATTTCTATGATACAAACTAAAAACCGTCGCAGAAACTTACCAGCTTACAGATACATGTTGTCTTAACATTTTGAAAACGCATCGAAATTCCAGATCCTGTCTTACAACACACGGAAACGTTTGTTTTATCTGTTAGAATAGATTCCAGTGCAACCTTTTGAACGGGTTATAGTCCATTGTAACCAAATTTACGCGCGATAAAGTTAAATGTACTTTCTACTTCTGACCAAGCACTGTCAACCTTAGCCATTTTGTTTGCATATCGGGAAAAATACCTCTAATTTTAGTAACATGAAATTCATGTGACCGCTATCAACCAACGAAAAATGGTGTTATGTATTGGTAGGCGATCCTGCAAACGCTGTTAAATGATTGGAAGGTTAAAAGGTTAAATAACAGGAATCTGTACTCAGTAAGTCAGCGGGTGATTTAAATGTAGTGGAAATCGTCCACTGGCTAGGGAGCGTACTAAAATGGATGCGCCCATCTCACTATCATGCATTTATGGTCGATCTTTACACTGATAATGATGGGGGGGGGGGGGTGGGGGTGGGGAAACAAACAAAAAAACTTGGCTTTGAAATTATTTCTTTGTTTTTCAAGAAATATTTTTTGCTTTAAAGTCATACCAAAAGCACCCATTAACAACAGCAAAGTTTCTACTGAATACTGACGGTTTGCAATGAATATATACATGTTTTGGTTTGTTTCTTTGTTTTTAGGCTGTAGATTGAAGAAGCTTCGAGATGGCGTATGTCCAAACTGTGAGGGCCAAGATGGCAAAGAAACTTTCTACGCTAAGTTGTCCATTGTTGGACATCAGCTTGAAAAGGAGTTCACTTTTTTTCAAGCCGATGTGGAAAAACTGTTTGGTAAACAGAATCCATCAGACGATATCATACCAGCCATGGTAGAGTTACTACCAATAGAGTTCACAGCCAAAATTAGTGGAAACAACTTGTATAACATTACAAAAAGTGACTGAAAGTTTACCAGATATGGATTGTATTGATTGATAGTTGACATTTATTATAAAACTTCTCTTTTTTTGCTCAACTGAGCACAAAGTACGATATCATACCAGCCATGGTAGAGTTACTACCAATAGACTTCACAGCTAAAATTAGTGGAAACAACTTGTATAACATTACAAAAAGTGACTGAAAGTTTACCAAATATGTATTGTATAGATTGATAGTTGACATTTATTATAAAACTTCTCTTTTCTTGCTCAGCTGAGCACGAAGTGCTCATGCTGAGCTATTGTGACCTGTCTGCGTCTGTCGTGCGTCAACAATAGCTTATGAATACCCTAGAAGCCACATTTTCAGCCTAATCCACTTCAAACTCTCTCACAATGATGTCATTGACAAAATGTCAGTTAAGTTAGAAACTTGGTCATATGGGGTCAAAAAGTAGGTTACTAGGCTAAATTATAGAAAAAAACTTTCAGCTTAATTGACTTCAAACTTGCTCAGAATGATGTTCTTGACAAAATCTGTCAAATTTTAAACTGGGTCATGTGGAGTCAACAAGTAGGTCACTAGATCAAATCATAGAAAAACCTTGTGAACGCTCTAGAGGCCACATATTCAGTCATGTGGGGTTATAAAGTAGGTCACATTGTCAAATAATAGAAAAGCCTTGTGTGCACTTCAGAAGCCACATGTCTAACCTAATCTTCAAATATGTCATAAGTGTCACGAGTCCCAGGTGAGCGATCCTAGGGCTATCTTGGCCTTCTCGTTTATTTATTTCACAAGGCATTATTTTCATTTTCTTGAGTTTCACTTTCTGTGAATTTTGTGATTGTTGTTTATACTATTTGACATTGTTCTTTTCTCAATTTTCCCAGCTTTTATACTCCCCTGAGCACAAAATGTTAAGATGACCTATTGTGATCAAACTGTGTCTGTCTTCTGTGATCACAAGGTTGAACATAAGCATGTATGCACTTAGGTGGCCATATGGTTTATCAAATTTTAATGAACATTGGACGGAATGTTGCTTAAAAAAATTATAACAGTTTTAAAATGGCTTAAAACGGTCACTACTGTGAATACTCGCTAATAAGATGTTATTTTACTGCCAATGAACTGTATAATTATTAAATTAAATTTTAAAACATTGTGACAAAAGGAGAAATTGCTCATTGAGCAATTTCTCCTTTTGTCACAATGTTTTCAGAAGTCGTCTACTGCAATAGTCGTCTGCATGAGGAAAAAGGGTTAAAAATAGCCTCTTATAAGTGAGTATATACGGTAGGTCATATTGTTGCAATAGCTTGTGCACAGTATGTTTACACTATGACTTATTGTTATGGTCAAATTTTATAAAACAAACATCTTAATGAACATTTAGCATAGGTAAAAAATGGGTAATATTGTGTTAGTATTGGATTAATATCCATGAAACTTGATCTAAATGATGCTGTAAATAAAATATTTGCTTATTAAATGTCTCAGGTGAGCCATTTAGAACCATCTCAGTATTGTTGTAGTAAAACTTTTTTATGTACATGGTTTACAAATACATAAACTGCTGATAAAATAATGTATGTTGCTGAGAAACAATATTATGTACTTATTCAGTTTATCTGCATGGATGTGTAGATTGATTGATAACCTGGCAACCTTTTTCTATATCATTAAGCATTTTTTTGAAAATGTTGTGTTCTCTTTATTTAGCACAGTTTGACTTAGGGCTATTCAAGCAAAATATATTTGGGGCAGGAAGGCACTTTTAAATTTGGCCACCCTGGGTCATATCATAGAAAAACTAGTGAACATTTTCAGCTTAATCAACTTCAGACTTGCTCAGGTAGATGTCCTGGACAAAATCCTGGTCAAGTTTGAAACTGGGTCATGTGGGGTCAAAAAGTAGGCCACTTGATTCTACATCTTCACTTACAAGGCCCCATCTTAACTTTGTACAAATATGAACTGATCTTGATTTTATAATTTTGATTCCTTTTTTTATAATTGAGATTTTGTATGTGTTTAGCACCTTTTTTAAAGACATGTTTAATAGGTAGTTATATTGTTTCAGAGATTTTTACAATGTGCATGTTTAGTGATTGAAAACAGTTGAGTCCTTTCACATATTTTTATGGTAAAAGTAAGTTGATCTCCTTTAAACCCATTACCATATACCATTTACTATAAATTTCAGACTGCTAATTTGAAAGAATCTGTAGGCAAGAAATTAAAAAGTGATAAAAGTGATTTATCACTCTTTTAGGGGAGAAAACATTGATGGGAAAAGAAGATAATGCTCATTATGAGCCAATTGCCCTTTTCTCCACAATATTTCGAAAATATATCTTCTAAGGGCTATTCCAGCAAAATATATTTGGGGGCAGGAAGGCACTTTTAAATTTGGCCACCCTTGGTCAAATCATAGAAAAAACTAGTGAACATTTTCAGCTTAATCAACTTTAAACTTGCTCAGGTAGATGTCCTGGACAAAACTTTGGTCAAGTTTGAAACTGGGTCATCTGGGGTCAAAAAGTAGGCCACTTGATTCTACATCTTCACTTACAAGGCCCCATCTTAACTTTGTACAAATATGAACTGATCTTGATTTTATAATTTTGATTCCTTTTTTTATAATTGAGATTTTGTATGTGTTTAGCACCTTTTTTAAAGACATGTTTAATAGGTAGTTATATTGTTTCAGAGATTTTTACAATGTGCATGTTTAGTAAGTGATTGAAAACAGTTGAGTCCTTTCACATATTTTTATGGTAAAAGTTAGTTTATCGCCTTTAAACCCATTACCATATACCATTTACTATAAATTTCAGACTGCTAATTTGAAAGAATCTGTAGGCAAGAAATTAAAAAGTGATAAAAATGATTTATCACTCTTTTAGGGAAGAAAACATTGATGGGAAAAAAAGATAATACTCATTATAAGCCAATTGCCTTTTTCTCCACAATGTTTCGGAAATATATCTTCTATAAAACACTTTATAAACCATTAATGAGAGTAATGGGTTTATATAAACATGTGATTAATATATGTCATGTACATGTTACACATGTAACACATGCAACAAGTGTTTCTTTTAAAAGATTTATTGCTGTTTATTTTTGGTATTATGTTGTTAACCGGTTATATCACAGAACATTTCATATGTCATCTGCTGTGCAAGAATTGCATAGACAAGTTAGATTAAGATATACAAGGTGATTGACAAAATTTAAATTTAAGTATAATCATTTGTAATAAAATGACGATTTAATGTGCTCATCTGTGAAATAATTGATAAAGATTTGCTGAATATTATAAATATTTGTTGTTTTTGTTAGTTGACTATTCCAAGCATGAGGGCTATACAACTCGCCCGAGTGACAACGAAACCTTAGCTGTCAGCGTAATGTTTTGGTAATTAGTTTAAATTGGAACAGTTCATTATATGCTGTTTGGTTACAATTTCAAAATTACATGCTGATTTGAAATTGACTTTACAACATGTTGCATTTTTTCTACTCACCTGGTTGTCTGTTTCGAGTATTGCTTGATTAAGGTTTACATGAAAGTCGTATCTCATTAACTACAAGGAGCATTCAACTGAAACGTTGCTTCTGTAACTGTGCCATATATTGTAGTAGAGGTATGGCCCTCTTCATGCTAAATTTCTGGTTATGGGTTATGCACAAGTTTGTATTTCAGTAACTACTGGGGAAATTGACATGAATCTTGGCCTTGGAATGATAATGTAAGGTTACACATCAAGTTATGCAATTCTTCTGCTGATATCAGCAGACTTTTGGCCCATTTCATACAAAATTTCTGTTTCAGCTTTACAACTTTGTCTCTCAGTTAACTATCCAAATCATCTGAATGATGCTTTAAGGCCATATACTTGATCAACGAGTCGTTGATTTCACCAGAGTTAAGGCCCTGTCCATACTTACGAAATATCTGAGTAAGGTTTACACACAAGTTTGCATTCCGATAACCAGGAATTTCCTCTTCACTTGAAAGTTTACACAATAATTTGAAATGATGATTTAGATCACATACCATACCCTGAAACTCTGACCTTCATTTTATCAGAGTTGAGACCCTTCATATGCTATCATGAAGCAGAAATTGTCAAACATGTTGTCCTTAGACAGTTCATGGTGTGCACAACTAGAAAAAAAAATTTAAGACCACAAAATAACAGTTCCAATATTTACTGCCATTATTTTCAAAGAATGTACATATTTACTTGCTCTTATTTTCATTTATTTTGATGGTTTTCAAAATAAACTGTTCATTTCATATGATTTCTTGTCTTTTCTCTCACTTCATGTCCTATCTTCACAAGATTCGGTATATGACATTTCAAACAAAAAAATTGCGGCTTCCTTGATACTGTGCATCAAAAATTTGTCTTCTAGACCTCGTGTATAGCTCTAGAATACACCAACGCTATTCGCCTGTGTTCAAGTCTGTGTTCATTCGCGTGAAAGTAACAAATTATGTATCCGTCATTAAGTTGAATATATGGCGTTATTATATCGTTTTTATACACTCGACATTGGTCATGTTTATAGGGAAATTTAAAATATCAGCCTTGATTAACCAACGTTTAGGTTTTCAACGTACATGTATATAAGGTGGCATAAGGGGGCCGCCATTTTATTGTATCATGTGAATGAAAGTTGTTCCAAAATGGCGCCTTATTATGTCAGAGGTCTATTGCGTAGCATAAAGGTCGAGGGGAATTGCGTAGCATAAAGGTCGATGGGATCAGATTGCTCGCGGATGTACACGTTGACTTGCTTCACGTCACTGGCATTCTATTTTTATCTGTTATTCACCAATCGGAAGACGATATGTAGAGGTATGGCTATATATGGCATGGCAAATATATAAACACAAATAAAATCGCATGTGCTACTTTAAATAACAATGTTTTCCAAGATCATGATGGTTGATTCTTGAAAAAGTTTGTTTATCATCGAGATTTGTTAGTTAATTGAATAAGTGATCGGTTCATCGTTTCATTAGGGTTTGCTCGGGCATGGCGTATGAAGAAATATGACGAAAAAGTTCCTATATCAAACCGGTTAAAATAGCGTTGTTATCAAATATTTATGCTTATTCCATATAGTTTGGTTAATTGATATAAATATGTTTACGTTTGATTAAAAAAGTAAATGCTAAACATTATAAAAGTGGAAGTTTATTATTGTTAATAACCATGAAAATTACTGCGCCAACATGCAATCCTTACACTGTCGCTTCAACATATCGACGGTGACGCTTTAATTTAATTACGTGATATATAGGATGGTGTGTGTGTGTGTGTGTGTGTGTGGGAGGGGGTATAAATAGCTACTATTAAAGTGGAAGATGAGTCCTCCAGACATATAATTACTTGCCTAAACTAGTGACTTAATTAATTGTTTATATGTCTCTGCCTAAACCAGAGGACAATGAGCTCTAACATTTCAATATCGAAATGTCAAAAGAACAAACATTTTTGTTTATAAGAACACACACGATAATGTTGTGTGTATGTATAATATATAAAACTTGCGACTAGTGGCGACAAACTAGTTTTCAAAATATCAGGAGACATATAGACTATTAAGTCACTGATATCAGTAAAACAAGTTTTAAGAAAATGTTATTTGATGATTTTTTTCTATCATAAATTGTTGAAAATGGAATAGTTGCTACATTTGTTGTCATGTATGTCTTCGATTATATAAACTATTAACCACTTTCGACAGTTTTGCCATCTTTCCGTAAAACAAACGAAAAAAAAATCATGTACATATACTGCGGTTCCTTATTCCATATAATTTGTATCATATAGATATTATGTTATTAACCAGTTTTGAGTGTCCTTTAAATTAATCAGTTTCAAAATATCGTAGAAGTGTAAAATAGTTGACACATGAAGACGCGTGTAAGTACTGTTATGTACGGTATACGATAAGGTCATCAGACTACAAATGGAATCTAAATATAGATCAACTATGGCTTTAGTAACGGTTTTAATAAACAGGACAAACTGATGAACACATCGGCATTCGAGACGATGTTCATGTAATTACATGTTATTACAGACCTGAGCCATATATATTTATTAAATATAACAGATGCTTGTCGGTATTTCCTTTACTGATCAAACTGCAGTTTCGAATATGAAAAAAATCAACTGCTTTAATTTATTTTTTTTGTCGCGAAACATTTACCGGTATTACATAAGACAGAGTGCATATTATTACGAACTAATTACATACGAAACCCCCAATAAGCGCAAACGTTAAGATCATTCATTATCATAACGGAACATGGGTATTTATCGTCTTGAACTGGTGTGGATAAACGACTCTTTGTCAAACAAAAATATATAAATTCACTTTTATGGTATCTTACATTTTACATAACACGGTCTTTACACCGGATCTCATAAGTGTGTGTAGTTATGTAATACATATCTGATACCCATAAAACACACATTACCGAATCCTTTTCAGTATACGATAATCCTTATCAGCAGACGCGTGCCTACCGACGGGAAAGCCCAAGCGGGTGGTATTTGGGGGAGAGTACCGTTAAAGTAGTCCTGTCGAAAAAAGTAGTACCGAGTTTCGTGAAAGTTGTCACGTGACCGTTAAACGCTCATGGGTAGGAACATATAGGACTGCTTTGCTCGGTTTTCTTCGCGTACACGGCACCATTGAAGGTCCAGAAGTTAATGATTTGACAACCTTTCCTCAAAGGGATGAGACTTAACTAGTGAATGGTTATATTTTGTTAGGTTTTCAGAGATGGAGGTCCTGTTTGGATTTTGTTTTAGTTTTAGAGAAAACGCGGTGTTTATCGTGGTAATCGTTGAATTTTATTAGGATCTGTGGAGATGGACCAAGTGAAGCTGGATGGCATCTGGCTATATCTGAAGTTTGGATTTTTACAGTGTTTTCAGATTTGAGCATTTCTTTGTTGATAAAATTGGCTACGTGTTTTGTTAGCTCGGCTTCATTTGAAGATTTATCAAATTTTAAGTTGAAGATTCTGAGGGAGTTACTCTGGCCATATCAAGTTCATTGTGGTCCATTTTAAGTTTGCTCAAGTCATTTGTCAGCAATAGCACTGAGGCGGATAGGTCCCATATTTCCGTGGTTTTACCCTCAATAATTTTTGACTGCCGGTCAATGATTAATTTTTGACTCTCGAGCAGATCGTACTGTTTTTGCACAGTATCCTCGAGACTCTTATTTGACACTACCAAATCTATAACAATCGTGGTGAGTTCGCTAATGGCAGATTGGACAACTGGATTTATGAGGGTGGAGAGCACTGGTGCTACATCTTTTTGAAAACGTTCATCTTTAAAAGTTTTAACAATTAGCTCCGTTAAGGACACATTTTTCTGTAAGGGTAGGTCTGGGAGTGCGTTTACTCTTTTAATGACAGACTTGTTTATGGGCGAGCCTTTACGTTTGGTCGCTGGGCTGGGTTTGGCAATAGGACCTTCGGCCTCAGCCTCCATGTACACGGCACCATCAATATTATACATTATAAGGTTACGTTTGTGTGTGTACTGTACAAGCTGTATAAATACTGGTCACTCACCAACGTGCTGCACGTTTTCCTCTTGTGTAACAATTACAATAGAGTGGTCAGTGGAACGTCTGATAATGGCGTCCCGATTGAAAATTAGTAACCACCGTGTAGTTAATATTATAATCGTCCAAAACACACTTTCCAATTATCAAAACGTTATCCAAAGTTTATCATTAGCATTAATGATAGTTCATTATCCTGGTAGTCAACAACATTTGCCGACACAGATTAGTTATCCATTTAAACTTTTGAAATATATGAGGAGCGCTAATTACATGCGCTTATGGTCATGTCCCACTCAGGTAGCTCTGAGAGAGTTCAGGTCTTGTAAAATAAGATCCATTTCAGAGGTATTCCAATTGCTACTTTCCGATACGAACGATAACTCGGTCTCTGCGTATAGGCACTTGATACGCACATGGTCTGTAAAAGCCAACAGTTATAAAAACATAAAAATATCAAAAACACGTTTTTAAACTAATCCAGCTTTAATTGTATAAAATTTAGTTGTTAACAGTATCAAATAGAACCAAAGAGCCGACTAATTGATATCTGTACCCACGATTACTCCATTTATTACCACCGTGTGTATGTACAGACAGTAAATAAATACTGGTAAAGGTCAGTAATTAAAACATGCTGTGTAATAGAAATACTCGAATTAAAATGTGCTGAAAATTCGGATTAAAATGGTTTTCTTCTAAAAATTTGTTTTTTGAACAAAAAACAATGAAATTTAATCCAAACAAAAATTAATGATTTCACGATATGCAAACAACATTTATTTCAAGAATACTAAATATACATTGTACAGATGTTGTGAATACTATTCTAATATAAAATTTGCTATTACAGACATAAACATTTTGAAATTCTGTGGATTTCTGGAAGAGTAACATAATACCGACGAGTTTGTTGTAAACTTTATTTGTTGTTAACGTAGGGTCACTATAAAATTTATTATTCTGGTCGAGTCGTGTTGTAAAGTAATCAAGTTCGATGCCGTAGTCACTTTTTAACACGTAGTTATTTGTAATTTATGAGAAAAAAAGGTTTTAAAACGGGAACATAATATCGAGAGTTTGTTGTAAACTTTGGAATGTATTCAGACTTCACAACCCTCTTCGGTAAAACGTAGGGATCACTATAAAATGTATATATAACATTAAAACCTTATATTCCTACCATTAGTTCCCAAAAATAGTTGTTTACACGATTTTAATCCTTTTTTTCTCTTTATATTATTTTACATGTACATGTATATAGACAATAAGTCTTTTTACTGACAGGAGTCGCCTTAAAATGGCAAATATAGACTTATTTATTTTACTTTGATTGAGAAACAATTGATTACAACTGATCATGCTCGAAGAATTCTTGCGTAGATCCAGTACTAGGCTTATGCGGACAAAGTGTCTTGCTCAAGGACACAACAGACCCAACTCTGCATTGTACAGAAGTCCCCATAATGGTCAGATTGATAACTCGCATAACAACAAACACAACAGCACAAGAATAAACAACATGTGCAAGTCGTATTAAAGACCATTTCGATCTATCATTAAAATTATGTTTTTAATAAGCTTACCGCTAGGTTGCACGTTTGTGTACAGTATTCGTGCTCGGCCATTCGCTTTTGTTTGATGCCTGTTTAATACATTCTTGACAGGTGGAATTCAATTAGAGTACAAGCAATTTCAACTATACACACATTGTGTGATCGTGTCGACCTATTTACTGGTTCATATTAAGTGAAATTTACGGTGCCGCGAAGCATAGCATACAAACAAAATCTTAACTTCCTTTTTTTGCTATTAAAAATTATTTGTTCGCTTTTTTCCGACCCAGTATTTCCGCATTAGGTTTGTAAGTAGCTTTTTGTAAGATGTTTTGTTGTAAATGGACATAATTCTTGAAAAAAACACAACAATTCTTTCAAGTTTAGATAGCTAATATCTGAGTGAGAAGAGCACAGCAGACAGTGATTTGATTTTACACACGTACGTCTGTGCGGCACATAGGTATTTGTATGTGCGACCTTATGTAGTAATTGTTTGATATCGCACCCAAGATACTCGAACTGCTACTATTTGAATATTTTTGGAGGTACTTATTTAATATTGTTTTTGTAGAAATAATATCAAAATGTAAAACCATTACCCAACACAAAAAGAGTAATACGCGTATCATAAATGGGTCATTGCGTGTATCCGTATTTAAGCAATAACCCTTTTCTAAATTTACAGTCAATAAAACTAGGAATAAGTAAAGTTTTCTGGGGTATTAACAATTATGTTTCATATAGAAACTATAATTATAATACAATATTAAAAGTGTAAAAGCACCCACTCCCCAAATTATTATTTTAAAAGATGTAATACATTCTTAGCACGCGTTTATTCGTATTTCAGCTATATTTACAGCCTATAAAAATAAGAGGTAGTTGTCTGGGGTAATTATATACTACGTCCGTATTGTGTTTTCTGTTTAAAAAGGTAAACTGTTAAAACATTGTCTTAGACTGATCACCTTAACGTTAACCCATTATCATGTATGTCAAATATCAAATTCCTTAGTGACCTATCCATTAAGTATTATAAGGTCACTGCTTAGGCTATATAGATCATTGCAGATTCCTTACAAAAATACATTGTAATTTATTTTATTTTATTTATTCAGAAGCATTTACTTAACTACGGTGTTCCGTTAGGGCCATCGTGCTATCGCTTTGTCAACAAGCATGCGCGATGCCACGATAGCACGATGACACGATGGTGATGACACGATAGTACGATGACGCGATGATACGATGACACGATGGTGATGGAGCGATGCTACGATGACACGATGACGATGACGCGATATTACATCGCGTCATCGTCATCGTGCCATCGTGCCATCACCATCGTGTCATCGTACCATCACCATCGTGCTATCGTACTGTCGTGTCATCACCATCGTGTCATCGTGCTATCGTAGCATCGCCTTCCTGTAAGACATGCGAAAAATAATAATAATGGAACACATCATGCATTCAAATATTCGGGGTTATTTTGTGTCAGGTTATACATAACCCTGAGACACAAATGCTGCTGAAAAGGGAAATTCATATAAGATACACAGTCATATGTTTTATTTTTATATTATAATCACTAAATGTGAGTTATTTATGCGTGCAAATATGTTATTACGTGAATGGTAAATTATTGAGAAGGTACATATTATGATTATAGTCCTTTCGACAGATTCACAAACGTAGTGGTCTGTCTGTTTGCCTGCCTGCCTGCCTGCCTGCCTGTCTGTCTGTCTGTCTGTCTGTTTTTGTTTGCTTTTTTGTTTGTTTATGTGTTCATTCGTTCGTTAGTTCCATCGTCCGTCCGTCCGTCCGTTCGTTCGTTCGTTTGTTCGTTCCTTCAGGCGACCGGTTTACCTAAACACTTTTTCCTGGGATCCTATGAGGCAAACCAGTACTCGAGCACGCCTATCTCTGCAAGTAACTGATGACTTTTTCAGTTCAATCAGCGATGTAACACAAATGACAATAAGGCGCAATGCCGTATATCAGTCAATCATCACAGAGACTATGGCTGGGCGATATGTCACCTTTGGTAGAGTTTTGAGTGTCTTAAAAGAAAGTTGAATGTCGAGTAAGAAAGTCAAGTGTCGAGTAAGAATGTCGAGTGTCGAGAAAGAAAGTTTAATGTCGAGTAAGAATGTCGAGTGTCGAGTGAAAAAGTTCAGTGTCGAGTGAGAAAGACGAGTGTCTAGTAAGAAAACTGAGTATTGAGCAAGAAAGTCGAGTGTCGAGTTAAAAAATATTTTTGGTAGTTAAACACCCAATTAGGAATTAGTGAGCACTGTTCAAAGTGGATTGGCCATACATGGTAAAGACGGGCCCTGTTCAATCAGTTGGTTACGTGTCTAACTGTCGATCCAGGGGTCATGAGTTTGAATACCCGCCAGTAACATACAACACATTCTCCGTGATGACTTATAAAAAAAATGTCAGTCTCATTGTCATTCGTCTCTAACCACTGTTTCAAAAGTGTTATGGATAAGTCGCCCCAAAGACAACTCGTCCCACATTTTGAGACAACTCGTCCCAAGTTTCGAGACAACTTGTCCCCTATTTAAAGACAACTCGTCCCATCAAAAGACAAGTTGTCCCAATTAAATATTTCCTGTACTATGTAAAACTGGAAAGCTATCAGTTAGTTGCACAAATGAGTTTAACTGATTGTCTATTAACACTTACTTTAAATGTATTTATTTCACATTGATGTGACACAAGTTATTATTATAAATCACGTTCGGTGTATTCTTGGGTAGTAACAGTACTAAGCATATACGAATATAGTGTCCGTCTCACACATAACCGTGGCGGGGGATCAAACCCACGACACTCTGATCGTCTGCTAGCTCTCGATAGCATAACAATTACGCTAAACACTCAACTCAACAATCAAATGATAAGAGAAAAGTGAACAAGTTCATTGTTCAAGTGACATATGACTGAATGTACATTGTATTGTATTGTCGGGTGTTTATTGTCGTTTTCAACAACTGTTCAGTGCTGGCACACATGAGTATCATGACGAACCTAATACCGTCTAGACAACTAGACTAAAACTTTGGAATTCATTTAAATACATTAATTATTTTATTATATATTCATTGTCGTGTTTAAATAAAGTACACGAGTAAGCGTTCCTCTTGATTTTCCATTTCTAGTTATAGAAGAAGAAGAAGTAGAATAAGAAGTAAAAAGAGGAGGAGGAGAATAAGACTATACACAGTTTCTCATCAAAGTACAAAGTTGCAGTAATATGCATATTTAAACACATAAACACAAAACCAGTTGAATGACTAACATATACATACTTTAATATAAACACATAACTATACCTTCCGATACTATTATAAGAATCCCACTTAAATACAGGAAGGCGATGCTACGATAGCACGATGACACGATGGTGATGGCACGATAGTACGATAGCACGATGGTGATGGTACGATGACACGATGGTGATGACACGATAGCACGATGGCGATGACGCGATGACACGATGACACGATGGTGATGGCACGATGGCACGATGACGATGACGCGATGTCATCGTGTCATTGCGTCATCGTCATCTTGCTATCGTGTCATCACCATCGTGTCATCGTACCATCACCATCGTGTCATCGTGTCATCGCGTCATCACCATCGTGTCATCGTGCTATCGTGGCATCGCGTGTGCTTATTGACAAAGCGATAGCACGATGGCCCTAACGGGACACCGTACTTAACAGCGCTAGCTGTTGTGACAATTCTAACTTTTTTTTTTATCGAGTCCATATTTTGTATACGTTATTGTTTTTTTTTTCAATAATAACGGTTATGTACATGTTTCGGGGAGCCACAGATCCTAAAGCTGGAGGTGAAAGACGTGGTGGCATCTGTAGGACAGAGACTAAATGCACTCAACCTTACATACACGACGCCAACACACACCATGCCCACACACACCACGCCCACGCATCACCACTGCCAAATACAACATTGTCATTCTTGTCAATATGCCAGTCCCTAACACTGTATGCCCTATTTTCGATCCCTCTGCCATAACTTTTTTCTAGAAATTGGGAAGAGGCTCAATCCTTAAAGATTGGAAAAGAAACCCAGGGAGATTGAGGGGAAATTGCGATCTTTTTAAATCACAAGCTCACTGAAAATATAAAGCATAACACTGTTAAGATCATGTTCTAATCAATAGTCATTTGATATTATAATAATACTTCATAACATATTCTTTTATCCCCTCATGAAAAATTCCCAATAACAATTTGTTTCATTCTTTTTTATCCAGTTTGGGATTTTTTCAATCCTCAATCGGGAAAAAAACAAGTTTTTTTAAATGAGAAGTAGACATATTTCCACCTCTATTTCATAATGTAATAAGGTCCTCCGTGACCGAGTTATCTATGGCGCCGTCTCAAGATCATTTACACACTGCTAAGGTCGTAGGTTCGAGTCCCGTTCGCTCCAAAAACTATCTGTGAGAAAAGTTGCCAGTTACTTGCGGAAGGACGGTGGTTCTGCTCAGTCTGACAGACTGAGGTCTTCCTCCACCGGTAAAATTGGATATGCCATAACCTGAATATATAACCTGAAATGTGTTGAAAATGGTGATGAACCCCATTCAGCTAAAGTATGAGACCCTCCCAGTGGGGGTGGGGGTGGTGGTGGTGGGGGGGGGGGGGTTCCCTGTTCTCTTGATCTCTTAAAGTAATGCCTATTGTTCTCCAGATCTCCAAAAGTATTTGTCAAAGTTCCCCAAAAGTATTTTGTCCATGTTCCCAAGATCTCTAAAAGTATTTCCATTGTTCCAAAGATCTCCAAACGTTTTAAACATAGTTCCCTGAAAGTACCAAATAATGTTTCCTTAAGTTAAGTACTATAATCTTCTCTATTATTATTTACACATCATCATAATAAGCAAACTCCATATACTGTCTTCTTTTCCTTGTTTAAAATATCTATGGTCTATGGCTTGAAGTTTCAGAGAAAAGGTGTTTTTTAACTTTTCTTAATGATGTGCTTGTAAGCCCTGTGGCAGAGAGCATTTGTGGTTCAATCACACTGGTTCAAGAACTTCAAGAGCTTGTGTTTAAACAATACTGTGCGAGTTTGGATAAGATTCTTTGAAAAAAATGGGGGATACTATAGCTTCTACAAGAAAAAGGTTAACAGATGGACGACGGACAATTTACCATGACAAAAGCCATGCTGGCCTTCGGCAAGCAGAGCCAATGAAAATATCGATGGAAGGCTGAAGAGACAAAATAATTGAACAGCTGAACGGTTAATTTACAAAAGACAATAAATACACATAAATAATTATAAATACACATAAATAATTGACTTTATGTTGTAAACACGATCTAATAAAAAAGTAGATGCCGGGTGGGATTGAACACCAGTCCTTACGATCCGAAATCGACGATATTAACTACTGCACTATTCGAACTCATTAGTACTGTAAATATATCTTTGGTTGGAATAACCATCCAAAATTTATTTCGGGTACATACGATGAAGTTGTGCAGGGGCCAAGACTAACACGTAAGAAACCTCCAAAGCTGTCAAAAGCTGTTTCAAGCAGTCGACATCTCATTTTAAAAGTAAATTATGATCAAGTATAAAAATTATACATAAAATCAGTGACTTAATTACAGAAACTCGCAGGCAAATAGAAATATAATGTCCACGGCACTTTCAGTATTTCTATAATAACTCGAATCTTGGTCTGATTTAACAATTTTGGTGCCAAAGTAAAGCTGATAAAAATGATGACCAATTCCAATTATCAATTATTTAATATTTTTCTTCTGAATTTAAATAATTACGGATTGAAATCGAAATATGTTGAAATTTCACGAAGAAAAAAATATTTTTTAAAACAAAAAACGGTAGTCTTGATTTAACAAATATTATGTACGTTTAAACAAAACGCAATAAAATAGAAATATTAGGTAGAAATATGAAGCAATAAGTTTTCCATCGGTGGCGAAAGCTTCATATTGATATTTATTGAAGTCGTTTTTCTTATTTCTTATTTAAAAAATGGGCTAAAAAAGAGAAAACGATCACACACAAAAAAATTAAATGTAAAATTCTTCATTTCTTTAAATTTTAAAAAGAAAAAAAATAATCTCCCAAATCAAACCCTTTCTTATGGTACCATAATCACAAAATTATGTTGTTTGATTCTGGAGGATGTGTGTTTCCATGATTTAGAAAACGCTACCTGATCTAATGGTAAATCATCGAACCCCTGATCGGAGGGCCGTGGGTATTCAATCCTTCGCCACGACTGTGCGTGGTGTCCTTGAGCAAGACACTTTTTCCACATATGCTTAGTACTGGTGATACCCAGGCAAACATCGAGCGTTATTTGTCTAAATCGTAAGAACTTGTTTCAAAATCGAAGTAAAATAAATAAGTTCAAACTAAACGAGAAAAAGCTAAAATGTGCCACCTGAAATTTAACCAAGTGCCTCCAGTTGTATATCTCTTTTTATATGTCTCTGATAAAATTGATCAAATTAGGTACTTTTTTCATTAAGGACAATATCCCTAGATCTCTAAAATTAGGCCTTTGATCCCTGGATCTCTGAAACTAATGGCCTGTGCTCTCTAGATCTCTGAAAATAAATGGCCATGTTCTCCAGATCTCCAGATTTGTATGGCAAGCATGACTATAAAATTCGGTGTATAAAGTTAGATTGTTTTATTATTTGTTGAATATTGTATTCTTATATAATTAACAAATAGTTTATTGATACTTTTTTGTATAAAATGCCATTCCAACCTCCGTCTCACAACTCTATTAAATATCCATATACATATATAGGAATAATTCAAGTATAATAACGTTCAAGTTGCACGTGAAGGGCAATATATTGCTCAGAGTAATTGAGAAAAATCGTTTTGCTCGAACAAGGAGATCGAATCTTATTACATACATGTTAGCTACATTTAGTACGTAATGATATTAAGATATATGTATTTTTGTTTATTGTTGTTGTTGTATTTTTTTGTGTGTTCTTTTCGATTAATTTATTTTTTTATATGATGTGCACTCCTTGTGTAAATAATTAAAACATTTAAATGTTTCATAACATGTTTGCTGTTAATATATTGGCCGAACGGAATTGTCGATATGTGTGACGTTACGTATGATGCCACGTATGACTCTGGCATGTATTCAGAAGCCAGTATACATGAACGGTAGAAGTTATGATGTTGTTAAGTATCATCTGAATATTTTCTATGCCATGTGGATTTATTTAAATGCTACTTTTTCGCAAATATTTGGTCAAACAATTTAGTTTTTTACATTTAATAAGATATACACGTACATAACAATATTTGGATTGTTGTTAAATTTATAATAATGTTATATTTATAATATGTTATGAATATGACTGGATTATGCATGTTATTAGAATAAGTAGATTTTAAGTATTTGACACAACTTTAAAAAAGTATCAAAAAGATCTATTTCACATAATGTATTACTAAAGTTATTATGCAATACCAAATATCTTGCTATATTTTGTTTTGATTTAGAAAAAAAGGAGGTAAACAACATGATCCGATTATAATAAGTTAGACTATTTGCTAAGGAGTTTGTGACATTATCTAAATTATATAATATTATTAATATTTTCAAATTCTATACGAAATTTCTTATGATAAATAAATTAGATAATATAATTTCAAATTTTATATAAAATCTTTTGTGGTAAAACAATGAGATGATATTGGTTCAAATTTCAAAATCTCTTATGAAAGATATATGTAAGATAATATTGTTTCAAATTTCAAAATCTGTTATGATAGATATATAAGATAATATTGTTTCAAATTTCAAAATCTCTTATGATATATATTTGTAAGATAATATTGTTTCAAATTTCAAAATCTCTTATGATAGATATGTAAGATAATATTGTTTCAAATGTCAAAATCTGTTATGATAGATATGTAAGATAATATTGTTTCAAATGTCAAAATATGTTATGATAGATATGTAAGATTATATTGTTTCAAATGTCAAAATCTCTTATGACTGATTTGTAAGATACTATTGTTTCAAATGTCAAAATCTCTTTTGATAGATATTTCAAAATATGTTATGATAAATATGTAAGATAATATTGTTTCAAATTTCAAAATCTCTTCTGATAGATATTTCAAAATATGTTATGATAGATATGTAAGATAATATTGTTTCAAATTTCAAAATCTGTTATGATAGATATGTAAGATTATATTGTTTCAAATGTCAAAATATCTTATGACAGATATGTAAGATAATATTGTTTCAAATTTCAAAATCTCTTCTGATAGATATGTAAGATAATATTGTTTCAAATTTCAAAATCTCTTATGAAAGATATTTCAAAATATGTTATGATAGATATGTAAGATTATATTGTTTCAAATGTCAAAATCTCTTATGATAGATATGTAAGATAATATTGTTTCAAATTTCAAAATCTCTTCTGATAGATATGTAAGATAATATTGTTTCAAATTTCAAAATCTCTTATGAAAGATATTTCAAAATATGTTATGATAGATATGTAAGATTATATTGTTTCAAATGTCAAAATCTATTATGATAGATATGTAAGATAATATTGTTTCAAATGTCAAAATCTGTTACGATAGATATGTAAGATTATATTGTTTCAAATGTCAAAATATCTTATGACAGATATGTAAGATAATATTGTTTCAAATTTCAAAATCTCTTCTGATAGATATGTAAGATAATATTGTTTCAAATTTCAAAATCTCTTATGAAAGATATTTCAAAATATGTTATGATAGATATGTAAGATTATATTGTTTCAAATGTCAAAATCTCTTATGATAGATATGTAAGATAATATTGTTTCAAATTTCAAAATCTCTTCTGATAGATATGTAAGATAATATTGTTTCAAATTTCAAAATCTCTTATGAAAGATATTTCAAAATATGTTATGATAGATATGTAAGATTATATTGTTTCAAATGTCAAAATCTATTATGATAGATATGTAAGATAATATTGTTTCAAATGTCAAAATCTGTTACGATAGATATGTAAGATTATATTGTTTCAAATGTCAAAATCTCTTATGATTGATTTGTAAGATAATATTGTTTCAAATGTCAAAATCTCTTATGATAGATATTTCAAAATATGTTATGATAGATATGTAAGATAATATTGTTTCAAATGTCAAAATCTCTTATGATAGATATTTCAAAATATGTTATGATAGATATGTAAGATTATATTGTTTCAAATTTCAAAATCTGTTATCATAGATATTTCAAAATATGTTATGATAGATATGTAAGATTATATTGTTTCAAATTTCAAAATCTGTTATGATAGATATGTAAGATTAAATTGTTTCAAATGTCAAAATCTCTTACGATAGATATGTAAGATAATAGTGTTTCAAATTTCAAAATCTCTTATGACAGATATGTAAGATAATATTGTTTCAAATTTCAAAATCTCTTATGATAGATATTTCAAAATATGTTATGATAGATATGTAAGATAATATTGTTTCAAATGTCAAAATCTCTTATGATAGATATGTAAGATAATATAGTTTCAAATGTCAAAATCTCTTATGATAGATATGTAAGATAATATTGTTTCAAATTTCAAAATCTCTTATGATAGATATTTCAAAATCTGTTATGATAGATATGTAAGATTGTATTGTTTCAAATGTCAAAATCTCTTATGACAGATATTTCAAAATCTCTTATGAAAGATATGTAAGATTATATTGTTTCAAATGTCAAAATCGCTTATGATAGATATGTAAGATAATATTGTTTTAAATTTCAAAACCTCTTATGATAGATATGTAAGATAATATAGTTTCAAATGTCAAAATCTGTTATGATAGATATGTAAGATAATATTGTTTCAAATTTCAAAATCTCTTATGATAGATATGTAAGATAATATAGTTTCAAATGTCAAAATCTGTTATGATAGATATGTAAGATAATATTGTTTCAAATTTCAAAATCTCTTATGATAGATATTTCAAAATCATTTATGATAGATATGTAAGATTATATTGTTTCAAATGTCAAAATCTCTTATGATAGATATTTCAAAATCTCTTATGAAAGATACGTAAGATTATATTGTTTCAAATGTCAAAATCTCTTATGATAGATATGTAAGATAATATTGTTTCAAATTTCAAAATCTCTTATGATAGATATGTAAGATAATATAGTTTCAAATGTCAAAATCTGTTATGATAGATATGTAAGATAATATTGTTTCAAATTTCAAAATCTCTGATGATAGATATTTCAAAATCTGTTATGATAGATATGTAAGATAATATTGTTTCAAATGTCAAAATCTGTTATGATAGATATGTAAGATAATATTGTTTCAAATGTCAAAATCTGTTATGATAGATATGTAAGATAATATTGTTTCAAATGTCAAAATCTGTTATGATAGATATGTAAGATTATATTGTTTCAAATGTCAAAATCTCTTATGATTGATTTGTAAGATAATATTGTTTCAAATGTCAAAATCTCTTATGATTGATATTTCTAAATATGTTATGATAGATATGTAAGATAATATTGTTTCCAATTTCAAAATCTGTTATGATAGATATGTAAGATAATATTGTTTCAAATGTCAAAATCTGTTATGATAGATATGTAAGATTATATTGTTTCAAATGTCAAAATCTCTTATGATTGATTTGTAAGATAATATTGTTTCAAATGTCAAAATCTTTGATGATAGATATTTCAAAATATGTGATGATAGATATGTAAGATAATATTGTTTCAAATTTCAAAATGTGTTATGATAGATATATAAGATAATATTGTTTCAAATTTCAAAATCTCTTATGATAGATATGTAAGATAATATTGTTTCAAATGTCAAAATCTCTCATGATAGACATGTAAGATAATATTGTTTCAAATTTCAAAATCTGTAATGATAGATAAATGTAAGATAATATTGTTTCAAATTTCAAAATCTGTTATGATAGATAAATGTCAGATAATATTGTTTCAAATTTCAAAATCTCTCATGATAGATATGTAAGATAATAAAGTTTCAAATTTCAAAATCTCTTATGATAGATATGTAAGATAATATAGTTTCAAATGTCAAAATCTCTTATGATAGACATGTAAGATAATATAGTTTCCAATTTCAAAATCTCTTATGATAGACATGTAAGACAATATTGTTTCAAATGTCAAAATCTCTTATGATAGATATTTCAAAATCTGTTATGATAGATATGTAAGATAATATTGTTTCAAATTTCAAAATCTCTTATGATAGATATTTCAAAATCTGTTATGATAGATATGTAAGACAATATTGTTTCAAATTTCAAAATCTCTTATGACAGACATGTAAAATAATATTGTTTCAAATGTCAAAATCTCTAATGATAGATATTTCAAAATCTGTTATGATAGATATGTAAGATAATATTGCTTCAAATTTCAAAATCTGTTATGATAGATATTTCAAAATCTGTTATGTTATATATGTAAGATAATATAGTTTCCAATGTAAAAATCTATTATGATAGATAGGTTAGATAATATTGTTTCAAATTTCAAAATCTCTTATGATAGATATGTAAGATTATATTGTTTCAAATGTCAAAATCTCTTATGATAGATATGTAAGATAATATTGTTTCAAATTTCAAAATCTGTTATGATAGATATGTAAGATAATATTGTTTCAAATGTCAAAATCTGTTATGATAGATATGTAAGATTATATTGTTTCAAATGTCAAAATCTTTTATGATTGATTTGTAAGATAATATTGTTTCAAATGTCAAAATCTCTTATGATAGATATTACAAATTATGTTATGATAGATATGTAAGATAATATTGTTTCAAATTTCAAAATCTCTTATGATAGATATATCAGATAATATTGTTTCAAATTTCAAAATCTCTTATGATAGATATATCAGATAATATTGTTTCAAATTTCAAAATCTCTTATGATAGATATGTAAGATAATATTGTTTCAAATTTCAAAATCTCTGATGATAGATAAATGTAAGATAATATTGTTTCAAATTTCAAAATCTCTCATGATAGATATGTAAGATAATATAGTTTCAAATGTCAAAATCTCTTATGATAGATATGTAAGATAATATTGTTTCAAATTTCAAAATCTGTTATGATAGATATATAAGATAATATTGTTTCAAATTTCAAAATCTGTTATGATAGATATATAAGATAATATTGTTTCAAATTTCAAAATCTCTTATGATAGATATGTAAGATTATATAGTTTCAAATTTCAAAATCTCTTATGATAGAATTGTAAGATAATATAGTTTCAAATGTCAAAATCTCTTATGATAGACATGTAAGATAATATTGTTTCAAATTTCAAAATCTCTTATGATAGAAATATGTAAGATAATATTGTTTCAAATTTCAAAATCTGTTATGATAGATATGTAAGATAATATTGTTTCAAATGTCAAAATCTGTTTAGATAGATATGTAAGATAATATAGTTTCAAATGTCAAATCTGTTATGATAGATATGTAAGATAATATAGTTTCAAATGTCAAAATCTCTTATGATAGAAATATGTAAGATAATATTGTTTCAAATTTCAAAATCTCTTATGATAGATATGTTAGATAATATAGTTTCAAATTTCAAAATGTCTTATGATAGAAATATGTAAGATAATATTGTTTCAAATTTCAAAATCTCTTATGACAGAAATATGTAAGATAATATTGTTTCAAATTTCAAAATCTCTTATGACAGATATGTAAGATAATATTGTTTCAAATTTCAAAATCGCTTATGATAGAAATATGTCAGATAATATTGTTTCAAATTTCAAAATCTCTTATGATAGATATGTAAGATAATATAGTTTCAAATTTCAAAATCTCTTATGATAGATATGTAAGATAATATAGTTTCAAATGTTAAAATCTCTTATGATAGACATGTAAGATAATATTGTTTAAAAATTTCAAAATCTCTTATGATAGATATGTAAGATAATATAGTTTCAAATTTCAAAATCTCTTATGATAGATATGTAAGATAATATTGTTTCAAATGTCAAAATATCTTATGATAGACATGTAAGATAATATTGTTTCAAATTTCAGAATCTCTTATGATAGAAATATGTAAGATAATATTGTTTCAAATTTCAAAATCTCTTATGATAGATATGTAAGATAGTATAGTTTCAAATGTCAAAATCTCTTATGATAGACATGTAAGATAATATTGTTTCAAATTTCAAAATCTCTTATGATAGAAATATGTAAGATAATATTGTTTCAAATTTCAAAATCTCTTATGATAGATATGTAAGATAATATTGTTTCAAATTTCAAAATCTGTTATGATAGAAATATGTAAGATAATATTGTTTCAAATTTCAAAATCTCTTATGATAGATATGTAAGATAATATAGTTTCAAATTTCAAAATCTCTTATGATAGATATGTAAGATAATATAGTTTCAAATTTCAAAATCTCTTATGATAGATATGTAAGATAATATAGTTTCAAATGTCAAAATATTTTATGACAGATATGTAAGATTATATAGTTTCAAATGTCAAAATCTCTTATGATAGATATGTAAGATAATATTGTTTCAAATTTCAAAATCTCTTATGATAGATATATGTAAAATAATATTGTTTCAAATTTCAAAAGCTCTTATTATAGACATGTAAGATAATATAATTTCAAATTTGATACCAAATCTCTCGTGTTATGTAAATTAGATAATATAGATCTAGACGTCTAGTGACCATATCTGGTATGTTATCATAAATATATTTGATATAATAAAATAAAATGCATGCTAGATATAGCAAACTTTTGTTATAATTTGCGGATTGTTGATAAAGTTATATAATTTGTTTTGTTCTACAAATACGTTAGAACTTTATCGTTATTTATGTGTGGATTTGTTCTTATATGAACGCCGCAATCGGTTTACCACTGTTATCGTCGGAGTTGGCCAGTACGTTATTTTATATTAGTTGCTGCATACGCCACTCTCATGACGTGTGCAGCTCATAAAATGACGTCAAATGTGACGTAATTTTATTGAATATTTGCAAAATATATTTATGTCACGTCTGTTTCTTAAGAGAGACTTAAGAATGAATAATTATTTTATTCGTATATATATGGAAAAATTAAAGTATTTGATTGTGTAGTTACAATGTACATGTATATATAGATAGATTCATCTGAACGTTTTGATGGTTAAGGTGTGGGCATGTGTTAACTGTAATGGCGTTTTCCCCGTATTTACAAACATGATATGGATTCCAACAAACGTTACTTAAATAATGTATATGCTTGCTTTCTAAGTTTTATTCTGCCATTATTTACCCGTTTGTTATGGTTCATATCTAGTTCTCAATCCGTGAAAGTAAATATTCAGTTTCAAATGATCATTTCCAAAAACAAAATACATAAAGATTTAGATCTTTATAACTGCTGATTGTCATTAAAAAAAAGATTTATACATTTTTTTATTAAAATAACAGCTGCAAAATGTGCATTAATAACCCAAGTTTTAAAATGACGTGATGATTTTCATGCATCATAAATATGGTTTCTTCGTTATGGAAGCCTACATTTTGTATCACAAAGTACACGACCGTCCATTGGTCGTCATGTCTGCTTATTCATATGAAGATTTGCGTTGTTCTTTATACCACGTCTGACATTTATACAGTCAAACCTTTGTAAGCGGCCAGCTCCATTAAGCAGCCACTTGTCTAAAGCCGTGCTATTTCCCCGTATCCTTGCTCTAAGAGCAAATTAACCTGTACTAGGCGACAGCCTGTCTTAAAAGGTCATTTTGCTCATTCCCTTGACTGGCTACCTAAGAAAGGTTTGACTGTGTGTGTGTATATATATATATACAGATATATCTCATTGGAATAAGTATTTGGTTTGAAAATCAGTTTTATATAAGACTTTTAAGGATAACAGGCAACCTTCCCAATCAGATATAGTTTTAAGCCAATTTTTTTCTGTGCTTTTATAGACATTGCTGTGTCGAGGAGCACATCTGACCGGCTAGTTATGAAATAATACTCACGAAAATATAAAGTTCGTTCATATCTCAACCTGATGTCCTATAAGCGTGCGGGTTGCTGGAATAGCGAAACTCATATTTTAATCAGCGCTTAGAAGCATGATGTCAAGTGCTTTATATTACTGACAAGTAAATCTCGGACGATTTATATATAGGCTAGTTAGTAAAACAAACAAAAACATTACACCAATACCAGCAAAAAAAATGTTTTCGCAACTTGCATGTGACGTACATGTATATATCGATTAGAATTTGTATACGTTTTGTAACATGAATTCCCCAAACATAGTTACTATTAAAACCGTACTTCTCATATGAAAGGCTATATAAACGATTTACAAATGACACTCATGGGAGAATAATATGAGACTCGGTTGCATGCACTATATGCACAATATGGACTTTATCTGCGCTCATATGTCTTACAAGTATCGCTATGCCAAACTCATTTTGTAAATAAGAATTAATAATATCACCTAATGTAGGCATCCGTATTGTTCTTAAATATTCAATATGGAATGAATTAAAAAAAAGTATATGATCACTCAACCTTGTCTGATGATTACTGACAGATTTGTTATTTCCGCCGAACAGAAATGAGATTTAGCACAGCATGTATTGAACATTCACCAATGTTTGTGTTCACATACTAGTTACTATCATGCACCGGATCACGATTACTTAAATTAATGGTTAATTAAAACCATATGACGTGTTATCGCAAAGTATTTTACTATGGTTTCCAAGCTGTAACTAGTATTAGAAGATTAGTTAATGGCAATATCCCGTTCACATCAAGCACAGCGCGTTGCCAAACTCTAATCTTCACCCTGATTTTTTTGTGAGGTAATTAGACTCGAGATTCAATTTTTTATTCAGTCTTTTAGAAACAGCTTGGAATGAGCTACATACTTAATCAGCATATTATTAGCATCTGTCTTTTTTGTTGTTGGCACATATGTACGTGGTATAAATTAATCACATTTGAGCGTGAAAATCGGAGTGTACCAACAGCACTCACACATACACATTACCTTTTGGTGCGCCTGCTGTTTAGGATATTATCCAGTTTCTTTTTTGTGGCGCATTTATTTCGATATACAGCAGGATAATTTAGTGCTTGCAGTATGATCCTTCAGTGTTTGCGACATGATACTTAAAAATCTGCGGCATGATATTTCAGTGTTTGCGACATGATACTTAAATATTTGCGACATGATACTTCAGTATATGCGACATGATAATTAAATATTTGCGGCATGGTACTTAAATATAAGTGGCATGGTACTTAAGTATTTGCGGCATGATACTTAAATATTTGCGGCATGGTACTTAAGTATTTGCGGCATGATACTTAAATATTTGCGGCATGATACTTAAGTATTTGCGGCATGGTACTTAAGTATTTGCGGCATGGTACTTAAATATTTGCGGCATGGTGCTTAAGTATTTGCGGCATGGTACTTAAATATTTGCGGCATGGTACTTAAATATTTGCGGCATGGTACTTCAGTGTTTGCAACATGATACTTAAGTATTTGCGAAATGATACCTCAGTGTTTGCGACATGATACTTAAGTATTTGCGGCATGGTACTTCAGTGTTTGCGACATGGTACTTAAATATTTGCGGCATGGTACTTAAATATTTTAAAGGGTACCATAATAGGACAGGGAACCAGATGGCGGCGCCCTACTGTTCGGCATGCCTTTGACAGTACCACTGTATCCATTACCTGCTCAGTCAAGTGTAATTTGTCAACCATTCTCTCTTGAGAAAGAACAATAATATTTGGCTTTAGGAAAAAGGAAGATGGTCCTCCAATTAAGTAAAACTTCGACATGGCTATAGTTATATGCAACCTTCGCCTTGAGTATGTAAATAATGATATATTTACAGATTACTGTCATACTTTTGCATGCCTTTTTTAAAAAATATATATTCGGCCTGTTTCAATTCAGACCCAAAATGAGAATGTTTTTTAAACAAACGTGTTTTACTCTAAAGCTACATACAAGTCAGTTCATTGTCCTTTCAGTTATGATTTATATCAGTTGTGTTATTGATGCTCTACAATGGTTTAATTAACTGATGTTCTTGGTAAAGTGGTTTGTTTCCATAACCAAGGGATAATGCACGATGATTGGAATAGCAGCCAACCAGAAGGTGTGACCACTAAGTGGTTAGCGGTCGGAGGCCACATCTGACCGCTGACCGCTCTACTAACATATTGCAGGGTATGTGTGTCCTATCAACACATTTCATGTATGGTGCAATGCCATCATTACGCTGAAGTGAGGGATTTTAAGGGGAATTTAAGTTATCTTTAAAACATATTTTCATTTATTATTTCAGTTCTCAAGCTACCTTCCTGGGTCGTTTATAGATGAAGATGACCGATCAGATACCACCAATGAAGGTATGTTATATTTGATTTCAACAGCTACATCATCATGTTTTGTTTGTAAATATATTAAAAGTAAGACACTATGTAATTTGACGCGCTTTCCCGCCAAGAGTGAATTTGAAATATGATTTCGAACTGAGCAAAGCAATACATTAGAATGCACTCATTATGAATATATTTATAGTCCATTTAAGAATGATGGTGATATCGGTTTTCGATCACTTAAGAATCGCCGCTAAAAATATTCAACGTAAATTGGATTTTGACACTAAATGCTTGTATAAATAACTATCAAATAATTATTTTCTACCAAAACGATAACAAATACATGCCCATTTACTTCACCATTCACGTTAGATCACGGTGATCCAGTACACGTTCAACAAAATGGCGGCACCTGATTTTGAGCACATGACAGGATGACGCAATGTGTCAAATTAAAATGGCATTTGGCTGCAAAAGTACAAATAAATGAAAGCCGATAAAACTGTGCTTACCTTTAACATGAATAGATATATCTCAATGGGTTTATTCCATAACAATTTCAATTCACTGAATAGCATGAGGTTTTTTATTTTTTTTTTTTTATTTTTTTTTTTTAAAAAATCATAGTAACCAAATTATAACACCGATTTAAAAAATACATATCATCTATTTTTATTTGTTGACTTTAATAATGCATCTTTATATGTCCACCTCTTCGTATCCACTTTTTTTAACAAACCCTTTCAATTGTTTACTTATTTTTATTTTACATTTAAATGTGGTCCTGTGCTAATTTCAAACTCATTTTTTTAAAAACAATTGTATAAGAAGGTCACTCATCCGGAACCTACATAATTTCTAATATAGACAAGCGAAATATTTTATAACTTTTGACCTTGACCTGTATTGCATCATTTTCTGCAGACGTGTTTGAAATCGATATTCGTAAACAAACCTAGAATTTGTCGAGTTTTTATGTTAACTGAAAAATGGACATAGTGAGAAATACATTTTTTCAGGTCTGCACCATAAAATTACTTTCTTACTTTTATCGGAAGCATTATTTTTTATATTTTTCATTGTATTCAGTGACCACGTGAATACTATTCGTAAATATTGCCAACTGTGCAGGAAATTAAAATACGCGTGCGTGATATTCGTAATTCTTGGAAGAGATCTATTTCAGGTGATACTCGAAAACAGGTTACGGCACCATAAATCTAGTATAATGTCCTTTCCTTTTTATACCATGCCATTCAAAGAATGGTAAAAGGTTGAAAAGTGTTACTGAGACGTCAATCTGAGTATTTTTTTTTATAATTTTAAGTAATATTTCCAAAACTAAATGACTACTGTTTTTTTTTTTTAAATATTTCTTGTATATGAATTTCCAGATAGTAGTACTTTCAGATAAGTATTTTCATATTTGTTTCATATACACTTCCATTAGTATAAAGATTGAATATATAAATATGAACATCAACTTGAACCTTGAAATACATGTGTCCTGTAAAATTACATTGGATTTCAGAGTATTATTACATATAAATATAATTTTCAAATTTATTGCAGCACCTGAGACTAGAGGTGACATTGTAGAAGCAGACTACTCCCCTGAGAAAGGTACTTTTTCATTTAATTCTTCAAAAAATATAATGCCTTTAAACACCATTTTGTTTACAACTTGCCTTATAAAAAATGCCCCAGGTGTCCCTTTTGCATAAGTTAGGGATGTAACCAGCTTTGAAATTGTAACAAGAGCAACAATATGATGTTTACATATACTAAACTGTAACTTCTGTACACTTATATGGGATGCACTTACAAAGAATCTTCATGTCGTTTTCGGTTGCCTAATCTGTTGTTTTTTTTCAAACAATCAAGATTTTTAATAATTAGCATGAACATGTTTTAGTTGATGAGACAAATGTTTGTCATTACACAGTTTAAACTAAGGTTAGATTAACAAAAGTACATCATGATGATTATTTTGTTTTTGTCATTTGTTTTTATCATTGAAAATTGATATATAGGTGATGAAAAGAAGAAAAGATATCAGAAATGACTTTGTAGACATACATAAGAAGTATCATGTGAAATAAGAGCAATGTTGGAAATATATGAAAAAGACTGTGTTGCTCATGCATGGGAAAATTCTCTAGAGAACACAAAAACAAGTAGTCAACATTGTTGAATATGACTAATGTCATTGAAAACATAAAAATTGCATACCACACATTACTTTAAATGATATTTTGTTTGTTCTATAATGAAAATATCTCAGAAACATCAATGCAAATATTCGAGTTTCATGAGACAATGCCATAAGGAAACTTTTTATTTAAATATCTCTTTTTGAATTCTTCTGATGTACAAATTGTGTAGTAATGTGAAATTTGTGTGTAAGATCCTGCGAATGGCCTCCCAAGTATGGAACAGAACGCAGATGACTACTTATATGAAAAGAAAATGCTAGGTAATGATCTTTTCCATAATAAGTTTTTAAAGGAAAATGTTTTAAATGTGTCTGAATCGGTTAATATTGATATATATTTTTTTTCAAGAAACAACATATTTCTCTAAATACTAGACTAGTAGTTAGTTTATTTTTAAGAGGAGACTATCAAATTAAAACAATTCTGCCATTTGCTGATGTTGAATAAACACAGATCCATGTGTATAGAGAGCATCTTCCTCGTATTTCAAATTTATGACTGTATGTATTTGTTTTTTTGTAAAACTGTATATAAATTGCTATAAAACAAGATAATTTAACATAATGCCAAAAACTCAAACTTTTACAATATCTCTTAGAACAAGATTAAAATTCATATTGTGGAGGATGGGGTGGGGGTGAACCCGTTACCTATGGACAGCTTTCTAGTTTGATATCATATTATAGGCATTATTTATATAACTTATTTCTGATTGAACAAAATCTTGATTCCTGTTACTCAACTAAAACTTCTGTTTTATATTTTACAGGGAAGTCAATGAAGGTTCACTTATTGCATTTGATTGAGCCGAAGGAGGCAAAGCGAATCAGGCCAGTAGACATGGACCACCTCGAGAGTTGAAAGAGAGCTTCCTGAAAGCACCCGTAGGAGAATTCCATTTGATGGCTGGACATATCATTATAGGTATGTAGGGAATGATAAAATATATCACACAATATGCATTTCTTAATACAATGAATTTAAGTCCATTATAATCAAATATATTGATTACACACACATGTTATCAACCTAATGCAACTTCAATCTTCTCGTAAAGAATGTTTCTTACAAAATATACACAATTTAAAATCATTAGCAATTGCGTATTTACATTTTCAGTTAATAATTAACACATGCTACATTATCTAGCCAATGATAAATTGTTTCTGGTGGCATGCCGCCCGCCCCTCCAAATCAAAAGCAGGGTTGGTAGGTTTTTGCTGTTTATATTATTTAAAATTCTTATAGTTGGCCACATTGTAACAATACATTACAGTTCTTGTGCTTGGGCCACCAGAAACATTTTTTTGCCTAATATATGATAGGTGGTTGATGGCTAATACTACTAGAAATATGGGTCTTATCTGACAATGTTTTTTTGTTATCAAATCATATCACTCGCTTGCTACGTCACCAGCTCTTAATTAGCTTAAAACAATTCCCTGACATTCATATCAAGTGTAATGTGAACAAGCAGAGAATAACTGTGGAGTGTCAGCAACTTGATGCATAATGTTTTTTTAATGTTAACATTCTATTTCATATTTTCGATTAAGTGTATCTCTAGAATCCCTCTTTATCCCAGTAATGATTAAGTTTATCTTTACAATCCCTTTATCCCAGTAATGATGATTTATAGCCATTATTTAAAATTTCATTTACAGGTAATGTCCATAAGGCAGATAAGAATGGTGGTGCTACCAAAGGAGTGTTGAGTGGTAACCACACGAGAAATGCACTGACCACCCTCTATCGACGTGGTCTGAGACATGAATGGGTGTTTGTAACTATATACCAGGAACTGTCGGCAGAAGAGGCCCTTAAAGTCGGATTGCATCACAATGCCATTCGAGGAAAACAAAAGCCAATGAGTTTGTGGATGCGGCGAACGTTGTGAGAAGTGTAAATTACACCACATGTTTGGCAAACATTTTTGGCTATGAGGTAGTAGTTTTCCTATGTAACTTTATAAAATCCATATTAATCTTTCATTTATAAGTTGACATGAAGAATATATGTAGTCACAATCATATTCTATTTGTTATTTAAAATGTGTAAAATATAAAAATAATAATCTTATTGTATTGTCGATCAGTATATTATTTAACAATCTGCCTATCATACATTTGATGTTTATAGTTATTTCTTTAAGGAAAAAAAACAAACAAAGCTACCAAACTATGCTTACCATTCAGAAGTTATAGTAAATATATCCATGTACATCTTAAATATATGTACATCTTAATAAAGTTTTAAATAAAGTGTCAGTTTTCATGCACCTAGTGTGTTCAATGGCTCTAAAATTTACGATTTCATGGCAAAAAGCAATATATATGGTAATTTAATTTTTTTTTTTAAATCTAATGTTATTTTATTGTATATTCTAACATGTTTTTGAAAGCTAGATATTAAATCAATTTAATGTCAGGTTTTTTTCTTCATTTTATTAATTAGGTACTTAATTTCACAAATAATGAAAAGTATAAGCATGTAAATATAAATAATTAGATTGGTACAGATCTGTATGTTCTTTGTAAGTAAGATATTATGCTTGTCATTTTCTAATATATGAATCTGATAAAGATTAATCAATGTCAATTTAGTTCTCCTCAAAACTTCTTATCAGATAAACTGGTGACTTCAGGTGAATATTTTCCTGTACTTTTCCCCAAATTACCAAGCTGTGTGGCAAAACAAGAAAACAAACAATTAAAGCTGACTGCTGTTTAAAAAATATTAAAGTATTATTTTCATTGTTTGTTGACAGAATGCAAGACATGCCAGAAATTGCCTGAAGGTACACATCTCGCAAGTAAGAGTGATGTAATAATGTTGAAAGTTGAGGGGCTGGAACAAACATGGACAGGGAAGAAGCCTCTTTCACAAACGTTATTGAGGAAGTTTCTGTGGCTTGAGAAAAGCTTTGGATTGCCTTCAGAATGAGGGAATAAAACCCTTACGTCTTTTGGTGTAAGTATCTTGCATTTAAAACAGAATTTGCATGAATCTTAAAATAGTTTTTAACACTCATTCAAATTAGAAACATATTGATATTGCAGAATTGACAATGAAACGTAACAAGTATACACTGGTCATAACAAAAACTTTTAAAACAATTTATAATATTATGAAATTGAAAATCAGAACCATCGATGACTTTTATATCAAATTATTCTGTTGTACAATTTACTGTATTTTGAAATAACAAGATAACTTGGTCAATGAGTCATTATTTTTTACTTTTTTTAAATAGATTAAAAACATCTATTCAACAAATAAATAAATTCTTAATAGTCCTTATCCATCATAATATGTCACATATTGTAATCGGATTTTACAATCTCAATATTGGTCTACCATAGAGACAATATGGACTAATGTCCACTTCTCACCTTTTCAATAAGGTTGTCGTGGGTTTGAGCCCAGCTCAGAAAGTAGACAACTATTTGTGAGAAAGTTTGCCAATTTATTGTCATTCTTTTCTTTCTGAGATATTTCTCCTGCAATAAAACTAGATAGATGTGTCATATAAAACATGTCATGTGTTGAATATGGCGTTAACCCTCCACTAACAAAAAGAAACAGCCTAACAAATACTTAATACATAAATGCATATTATGGACTGTGGCCTGGTGGTGAAAAAGTGTAGAAAATTAATTTTAATTAAGATTTTAAATATAACAGCAAAGAAATGAAATCTGACGATGATGCAGAAAGAACGGAGAAAGTCGACAAAACCCATTAAATCAGGAGCAAAGTCACCAAAATCATTTATACAATACATAATATATTATAAAATGTTTTAATGTATCTTTTAATTCTTTTTGATTTCTATTTGGTCTGTCATATAGGTTACATATTGTTGAATTTGGTTCTTTGTAGAAAATATTCAAAATGATGAGTTATATAGGTTGAACGATGAAATTTGAATGGAGGTAAATCTAGATATTTATGCTTTCAGTTGGTCAGTCAGCAACATGAGGAGCTAACATACTAATTCCATTTTAAGCCGATTAAATGATATTTTGTATAATGGTCATCATCAACTGTATATTTACTTGGCGCAACCCTATAACACTCTGTTCCAAGAATTATTGCTCTTGCGCTTCTAGTAGTAAATGTAATTCTTATTTTGAAAGGAAGTACAAAATTGCTTCTTATTGACTTGTAGGTTGGGTTATACATCCTATATCCTACATCGCAATCAATTCTGGCAGTAAATTGCTGTCAATACTGCATTAAAAATGTATGAAACAGCTTTTATGATATGTCTAGTCTTTTTTTATTCCTCTGCCAGTTATGGAAATGAAAATGTGAAAAATAGTGTTGGCTGATGATGACCAAGTTTTTAAAGTAGTGACATAAAACTTTACATGGTGATAGAGAGTAAAGAAGAGATTATGCACAATAGTTAAATTACAAGTCGCATTAAAAACCTCCAATAAAATATTTGTTTTATTATTAAGACTGTTACTGAATCATTGCATGTTATTAATTTTAAAGCTTGCATATTGTAATTAATGAAGGTATTGAGAATCAATGATTTAGTAAAATAACATTTTTAATGCGTCAACAGATGTCCAGAAGAAAAGATGATGATGACAGAAAAAAGATGATGACAATGCTGTTTGGAAGAAAAAATGTAAAGACTTGGAGGTAATTTATTTATCAAATTGATTACATCAAATTAATTAATATTGTCATAAATCAAAGAACACAATGGATCACTTTCACAAATCTGTTGTAAGATTTGTATGTGTTGTAACTTGGACCGGTTAGCTCATTCAATAGCGTGAATATTAATCCAGGAGAATAATGAGAGTTCAAATCCCCGCCAAGCCACTGTCTCTGTGATAATTTATATCTGACAGTATGTTCTTTGTCATTAGTCAACGCTAATTCAAGAGGAAAGTAATCAGTTTCCTGCAGAGATGTGTGCGCTTGAGTACTGGTTAGCCTTCCAGGACCTCAGGGAAAAGCGGTTAGGTTAACAGATTGTCTGTTAGCCCTTAATGTCGAAACTGATGCAATATATTTTTAAAAAAAAACGTTTTCCTATGTTTCTTCCAAAAAACAATAGAACTTGGCAGTTGTGGAGGTTTCAATGTTCTTGTTCCATTCTGAAAATTATTTTTGTAAATACATATATTCATGGATAATGCATTCATGTTGACATGTTTTACTTTGTTTTCGTATGTTATAAAACCACAGTTCAATTATTTCGCCATTTCAAACACAGCCTTCACCAATATGATCCATGTTTATTTATAACAACAATGATCAACTGTGTCAAGTTAGGTATTTACTAAGCATGATACTTCTTTCATTGTTAAGAAAGAGTGAGGCAACTGGAAGAAGAAAAAAACGAATGGAAAAAAATGGCAGAATCAAGTAGTAAGTATATTTGTTAATTTATGTATCATATAGTATGATATTGGAGTATTCCATTATCTATGTTATTAAAAAGAAGAAATTTGAATTTCTGTGTTTCTATCAAATTTCAAAGTGTTATTCCCACGCTATTTGAAGAATGATCAGTGACGCTGTCCGTCTATGACTACGTCAAATTTGTTTCCGATCAATAATTCGGAAAGGTTAATATTTAGTGTGTAGCTGCATCATAATAAAAGTACAGGTCATGTTTGTAACTTGTCGTTGTTTGTCAAATTTTACTGAAAACTATATGCACCTTTTGGACATTTAATTTTTAATAGTTGAATTTGTCCATCAAAACATTTAATAATTATTAAGAACCTTAATAACTTGTTACATCACTTTTTGTACATGTTATTATTATCTGTAACTGATCGAGGCAGTTAAAACAATTATAACAATGTTGCTTATCGCATCTGCCGGGCCCTGTTAGCTCATTTGGTAGGGTCACTTTACTATCAAGCCAAGGTTTGTGAGGTTGATTCCCCTTATGGATATTTTTTCTGTAATGATATATATCCAACATTGCGTCACATTGTTTATTATTTCTCACCATTGGATCAAGTGGGAAAGATAATAATTACTTGCAGAAATTCAGGAGAAAGACTTGCTATGTTAGTAATAATGATTGTCTGTTGGACAAAATTCAAACAAACTTGTATAGGTCAAGGTCATCCCAAAAGAGGCCTGTGTTATTGGTTTGTTTTTTTTGTAGTATAATAGCTATTTATACAGTTCATTTACGAGTCATTGGTTATTCTAATCAAGAATCTGAGATTCCAACAAACCATCAACTATTTTCGGAAGAATTGTTTAAGAATATGAAACAAAAACACAAAACATTCTTGTGTCCATGATTTTACTTGCAAATTAATCATAAGCTCACTGGTAAATGGAACAACCACACAAATACTTTATGTAAAGCTGACCATGTTTGCTTTCTTTCAGGCTTTAAAACATGCACAAGTAGGACAACGGAGCCTCCAATGAAACGGCAAAGAACATCAGAAAAATCAAAGGTGAGACTAAATTTGCATGCATTTCTTAAATATTTGAGGATTTGGTAATTAGTTGATATTTAAGTTTTGTGCATATCAGTGATAAACTGTAAATGCAGAACTAAAGCATTTGGAGACGAAGCAGACAATAAAGAAATGTGTAAAAGATGGAAAAATAGGCCGCTTTCAAAATTACTGCTTCAAATTATACAAAATATCATACTGGTACTTATAGGCTTTGTACTAATTAATTAATTCTATGTAATGTTTCATGTAATGCAGCATAAAAACATGTTCTGAGTGTTGCATTGAAATTCACCAAAATTGCACTTTTCTGAAAGTTGTATGCATCCACATGATGCATATCTGAAAATAAAATACCCCATTATATATGTATCTCCTTAATTGTGTGTATAATTCAAAAGAGGGCACCACTCTGGTAATTGGTTGGAAAGCTAATTTTATAGTCGATTTGTAGTCATCTGTCATATATAGCGTTAATATATTTGATAGTAAAAATCTGATTTATATTTTTAAATGCATTTCCTCTGTTTTGATAGTAGAAGGAAGACAAAACTTGTTTTTATTAAATTATTTACCAAATTATATATATATATACACACTAGCACGCTACAAGGCATGGAATTTTCAGTCTGACTAATATTGCAGTTATGAAGACTAAAGTTTTGTTGCTTGGCAACTTTGAATTACATTAGACAAGAAAGGAATTTGTTATTAAGTATGTTCAATGTTTTTCTTATACGAGATAATTAAAACCTATAATTAAATAAATACATGGTAATTTTCAGATTATGACAGAAGTTAACTTTAGATTTTTATGAAGGGGATCAAGCTTCTAAATGACTTTGTTTTTATTTTGTAGGAGGTATTTACCACAGGAGAGAAAGTGTTTTCGTTCTACAAACAGAGAGGAAATGGTATCTGATGAACAGTTAGTCTGGCGTCAGACTTAACCACATCACATACTTTGTTAACCATAATGTTAGAAGTAGCACTACAAGGACGTCCCGATTTTGGTGCATCATTAATGGAGTCACAACCGCTTTTAAACTTCTTAATCCACCTCGTGACGGTGGCATACGACACTTCATTCTGTCCATGAACAACACACAATTTGTCAAAAATCTCCTTCGCTGATACGCCAAGCTGGCATTGAGTCTTTACATAACCTGGAATTTCAGCTGCCTTTACAATTCTCTTGCCAACCATTTTACTATAGTGTCAATGACTATATGTTGCCTGTATCACTGAGTTAGCGATAATACTGCGTGTACACCTGTAAACTTGGTATGTATGTGTAGAAAATGGATGTCTCGCTACATCGGTACAATTTTCACGAAAATCCCGTGCAAGGCGAGGCCGCACGATAATCAGTTGCATTACTTTTGAAATGCCACTCGTAGTTACCGGTATAATTGAAAACAGTGCCCAGATAATTAATTAAAATCATTCACTACTTGGTTTAAACATATTTTATTCATTCAAATGTACATATATACACATAAGTTTAGGTATAAATATGGATTAGAACGGAAGATAAAATCTTATAAAGTTCTTTTCCATGACATATATCAATTGTGAACAAATTTGGCAGAGTATTAACAATTTGATTTACGCTCTTAGCATTACGAATATAACATAGTTCAAAATATATTTAATAAAACGTTTAACATACTTTTAGCAATATTGTTTCTGATATATTTAAGAAACTTAGAAAATGAAGTGGGTAATTAGAAGAAAAAAAGAAAGATGATTAAAATGATTAAAGTAATGGATAATTATGTGAATTCACATAATAATAATGGTTAACATTTTTGGACAAGTTCTGAACGGCATGGACGAAATTGGGAGACGGGCTGACCTCACCACGTAAATAGAACTAGCTTTGTTATTTCTTCAGACTTACTTACATGTTCAGGAGAAACGATTAGTGGATAAAATGTATTTGTGAACTGCTTCAAATATTTTAACATTATTGTCATAAGAGAGTTGTGGTTCACCAAAAAGAAGTATATTTAAAGAAACTGTACATAACTCACTGACAGATGTCAGGAGTGGTATGCGTTGATGCTGGTAAAGGTGACAATTGAGAAAGAAGTGAGCTGTGCTTTCTATTTGTCCACATGTACACAGGGGGGAGTCTTCAAGAAATACATGTTGCTTAAGTGCACTACAACTCGTTCGGAGGCGGGCATGCAATAATTGGCATTTCCTTGTACCTATGTAATAGAATTTAGGTACTTTTGGTTCGTTACCTTCGAGTTTATGTTTAAAAGCATTCAGAGAAGAGGCTTGTCTTGTTTCAAGTGGGAGAGTGTTCCAGTCACGGACAACGGAAGGAATAAAGGAATTTGAGTACAGAGCTGTTCTTGAAGAAGGAATTTGAATATTATTATTATTTCTGAGGTTGTACGCGGAACTTGCATTTGTAAGAGAAGGAACCAATGCACATAGATATGATGGGACCATTCCGTGGTTCATTTTATAAAAAAGAGTAAGTTTGTGTTTAGTTCTTAAGGTTGATTATTAAAAGTCCAATTTTCATCGCTTTTTAAAGGACCCTTTTTTCGAAATACAACAATCTTGGTTTTAGCAGTATTCACCTCTAACCCCCAAGTTTCACAATATGTATGTAAAAGATTAATACTTTTTGCAGATCAGTCGGGTTTTTACCTAATATCACCATATCATCAGCAAAAAGGATTAAGATAAATGTATTGTCATCCAAGTTCATGCCACAGTTTGGATCTTCGCACAAGTACAGCTCTAGATCTTCCAAAAATAATGAAAACAATAGTTGCACCACACTTAGCATCAATTTTAAGTAGTAACGATTACGTATCATGGATTTGGAGACATAGGCCTATCTATTTTCATCAATCTACAAGCTATAAGAATGAACAATTAATATGGTGGTGTTTGACTGATTGCAAAAGCGAGTAAAAACATACCAAATTAACTGTATTTTCTTCATGTAAGTATTTTAATCTGAGCACGCATATGTAAAGACACAGTTTATCACCTGGAGACAGTAACCTATGTATCAATTTGCGTCAGCACATGGTGTCATACAATAATATTAATCGGTATGTATGAAAAATTTGAATTGTTCCAATTTAGGGAACCCTTTCTGGATGTATTAGTATCAAATAATACAAAAAAATTAAAAGGGAAGTCACGACTGTAAGGAACCCCTGTTTGCGCCCCATTGATGAATTTGGGTGAATAGGCTGGGGAACCAGCCTTCCTAGTTTTCAGGGGCGGTGCCTAAAACTGAATATCGTATCAAAGTTGAGAACTTGAGTCAGGTGTGCAGTTAGTGGGCGGAGAGTAGCTTCTAACCTATATAGAATAACTAAGCTTAAATGTGATGTCGATGTAGATCTATATAGGCCGACAAACATGCATGCAAGTTTTTTCTGAATAAAATATTCTATTCTATTCCATTCTACAAATTTTGAACAGCGCATTGCGCATGCGCTTGACGTCATGATATCCTACATAAAATTTCCCATGTTGCTACAAATGCAATCGTGAAACATCGGGTATTTCCGTATCCTCCGTAGAATACACCTCGTGTATAGCTCTAGAATACACCAACGCGAATCGCCTGTGTTACAAGTCTGTGTTCATTCGCGTGAAAGTAACAAATAATGCATCCGTCATTAAGTTGATTATATATGGCGTTGTTATATCGATTTTTTTATTTATACACTCGACATGGGTCATATTTATGGGGAAATTTAAAATACCAGTCTTGATTAACAAACGTTTGTATTTTCAACGGACATGTATATAAACAGGTGGCATAAGGGGGCCGCCATTTTATTTTATCATGTGACTGAAAGTATTTCCAAAATGGCGCCTTATTATGTCAGAGGTCTATTGTGTAGCATAAAGGCCGAGGTGATTGTGTAGCATAAAGGCCGAGGTGATCAGATTGCTACAAATGTCGTCTGTTACGTGTGTGTTTTGCTTTTCACAAAAATAAAGCAACGGCATGTTTTTACGATGACGGTATCGTCTGACATTCAAGTAACGGTCTATGGCTTTTTGTAGGTAAGTTTTATACAACTGTCTTTGTAAAATATCACGTACATCGGATCCAACGTTGCCTTATATTTGGGCAAGGCAGGACGAATTACAGTGGTTTCGCCCACCGACCGGTTCGTCCGCGGCATTTTTCGTTTGATGAAGATGACGATTGATTATGATGATATGATAGATGATGGCATTGATGATGATGGAGCTTGTTTTTGCATAAAATTGTGTGCATTGTTTTGATAAAAACACTTGAATAAAATTCTGTAGACTAGATCTACTTTTTGCTTATCAATGATGGATAAATATACGACTTGGATAAATAAGCATTCCTATACAGAACAGGATCTGGTCCATTATTGTGTGTAAGAACAGTAGATGAACATCGTCCAGTTTAGTAACGAGACGTTGGAGACCGCTTGAGTTAAAAAGTGTTGATCAGAGGCTTGTCATGTTTTACAGCATTATGATGATGTTGCCCGTTTGCGATCACTTAAGAAACGTCCTTTAATGTTTCAATGCAAAACAGGATGTTGGCATTAAATGCTTGTGTATAACGTTTAAACAACTAGATTCTATAAATCAATCATTTTCTTCCATAACACATGTCCATTCACGTAAAGGTAATTTCAAACTACCATTTGCCATATTTGATACTGAAGTTCATAATTTTTTAATTAACTCCTACAGGCTATGTAAACATAAGTGACTTATTCCCAGATGAAATAGTAGTTAAAAATGCATAAAACAGTGTGTATATGTAAAAAAAAAAATTCAGAGACTTGTAAATTAAAAAATCAATACCAAATTCACATTGTATTTTTTGTGTCACTCCACGCAAGTGGTCCATTATTGTTTACTTACAACACATATTTTTTTGAATAGAGAAATAGCACAGAAAAAGACAGTGGAGCATAAAAAATGATTACAAGTGTTGGATTTTAAACTATAGTATCTATTTTATACACACCATGAGGTTTGGACGGCCATTTTGGTATTTACCTCATGGAACACCATGTGATCACAATTATTAATATAGATGTTTAAGTCATAATATATAAACAATCAATTGCATTTGAATTTGTATAGCATACATAGAAATATATAGATTACATACCAATCATCTGATCTTTCGATTATGATAAGTAATTTATATATTTCGATGCATCAAGTTTTACGTTGTCACAATGTTTACATTTTTAGCTCGCCAGGACAAAGTCCAAGGAGAGCTATTGTCACCCACATATGAAAGAGTTTCTTCGACACGTGCAGTCACCGTCATAGCACTGTATTGTGGATTTCAATGCTTTCTTCACAGCTTTGATCATGGAAGGTAAGTCGATCACCACAGTATAACTCTAGCACTTTCTTCACAATCAAACTGCATCTTGATTTTATGCCAATTAGTGTGTCTTGAAGTCCGGCTTGGAATGATACATTTATCGTAGTGGCATTTGGACCAGGCAGGCGGGTCACTATTTCCTTGAAGAACTTGTATTTCTTTGATTTGTAGGTACAATTTACACATCTGAATGTTTATTTCCAAGACAGGCCCTGTTTTTCATTGCTGTGTATAGCAAAATGAGGTTTTGTACAGGTTGCAGATTCCTGATGACTCTGAGTACAGTCTTTGAATGCCTCCATTATTTTGTCGTTGTCTATGATTTGATTGCCATCATGTTCTGCCTCTCGATTGATGTTCTGTGTTTTGTTGACTGTTTCAGGCCTGTGACGCAAGAGTAGCACATCATGCAGCTTCTTGACTGATAGATGTGGACGTCTGACTGCAGAGTGAAATTGAAGAAGTAGACCGCTTTATCGACCTTTCAGCTGCCATGCTGTTGCTGCCACTGCTGCCGCTACTGTCGGATGATGATGATGATGATGATGATAATCTGACGTGGCCCTTATTATAAGGTGTGCAGTTTTTCTTGAACATAGCATGTTTCCTCTTTCTTTCACCTTTCATGGTGGAATAATAATATCCCAGTTTCTACAGTGCCTTATATAGCAAAATATAAACATGGGAGGAGTGGACATGAGCATCTGGTTACCTGTTTTGGCAATTGGTTACCTGTTTTGGCTTCTGTTTTCAGACCTGTGTTGTTTAGCACAGCAGGATGCCTTCTTTGATGTTTAATATGCAACTTGCCTGGAGTGGAAGTCTGCTTCTTTCTGTTGAACTTATTTTATTCAAAATGATTTAAGAACATTAGAACAATAAATAAATAGTTAAGTATACATTTTATTTAAAGTAAAAAAATAATTATGTAAAATAAATGTAGACATTTAGTCCGAATTTTAATGTTTTGGTGGGTAGCCAACATCTAATTTTTATTTAAAAATTTCTCTCTCTCTGACAGAGAAACTAGTTTCATTTTCAGATTATAAATACTATTGACTAAGTACCTAGCAAGTTTCATCAAATTGGAATCATGATTAAAAATGTTATTAAATTTTTAGAATTTCTGAATTGTTCCAGAATTCTACCATTTTGGTCAATTTGTCAAAATACCAGCAAAAGTTGAAAGCTGTAAAAAAAAATCTTATCTTTCTTTCAGGATGTTTTATATATGGATTATTAATGTACATTTTAATTTGTCAATTTTCAAATCTAGATTTTCTTATGGGAATTTGTTTTCTTTAGAAATCTCTGAAAAATGGCGCCAATTTCTATACAGTTGACTAAATAATTTTTTTTTTATATATCTCCATTTTACATTGTTTAATTTTATAAATTTGAGACAGAGTAAATGTATACGGATAAATATATGCAGGTAGTGTATGTTATCTAGCCTAAAATAGTTGTATTACTGTTTTCAGTTTGTGTGGATTGCCAGATCTTTGGATTTCCCCTGAATTTGATGCAATATCATAAGTTCAACTGGCACATGAATGTGAACGACAGTTTTTGAGATACAGCCATGGAATCTACTCTAACCACTTACCCTAAGGTAGGAGTGCACAGCCATGTGTTTTTAAAGTCGGATTAATGGATCAGTTTCATTAAGAACTTAGACCAGGAACCAGGGGATCAAAATGGTAGTACCTGAAAGTAATTCCATAGAAAATTGACAGTGGTCGTTCAAGATGGTGTGAGTGTGAAAATGCACTTGACAGGTACTGTTGCAATGTGAACTTGTGAAGGAAATATATTTTCCCAGAGAATGGTGCAAAATTGAGTCGACTGGTAGCTATAACACACAGATTGGATTATTTCTTAGACGGTAAGTATTTTGAATAATTTGGCTGATTTGACCTCTGTATGTGAAATAGGCACACCTACTTTCGCTTTGAGCAAAATTGTGAAATTGGAAGCAGTTGATGCCCATGTTTTTAACTGTTTTTTGTGTTCTGCTTAAATTGAATATGAATTCTGGAAATTCTCATGGAGTTTGGAGTACAACTGTAAGTGTGGCAGTCTATTGTGCTAATATTACGGTCTATGTGAAATTAATGGTGGGTCAGCTTCATATGATGACAAATATATTATGCTGGGTACCAAACAAAATTATCTCCCTTGTTAGCTCACCTGAGCCAAAGGCTCACAAGTGAACTTTTGTGATCGCCTGGTGTCCGTCATCCGTTGTCTGTCGTCCATCGTTAACTTTTAGCTTCTAATAACTTCTCCTCTGAAACCACTGGGCCAATTTTGATATAACTTCACAGAAATGTTCCTTTGGTGATTCTCTACCAAGTTTGTTCAAGCCATCTTGATTTGTCAAAAAACATGGCCGCCAGGGAGCGGGGCAAGTTTAATTAGTGAAAACTTAAAAAATCTTCTTGTCAGAAACTATTGGCTCGATTTTAAAATAATTTCACAGAAATGTTCCTTGGAGGACCCTTCACAAAGTTTGTTCAAACAGTAGTGATTTGTCTAAAAATATGGCGGCCAGGGAGAGGAGTTCGTTTACTATATAAGCTATAGTAAAAACTTAAAAAATCTTCTTGTCAAAAACCACTTGATTGTTTTTAAAACAATTTCGCAGAAATGTTCCTTGGGTAACCCTTTACCAAGTTTGTTCAAGCCGTTGTGATTTGTTAAAAAACATGACCGCCACAGTGAGGTGCTAGTTTACTATATAGGCAGCTATAGTAAAAACTTCAAAAGCCTTCTTGTCAGTCTCTACTGACCTGATTTCGATGTAGTTTCACTGACATTTACCATGGGTGAACCTCTACCAAGTTTGAACTCTTCTAAGCATCTGTTACATCTTCAAAACAAATCAAAATTCTACCTACTAGCCCATCTGTTTTTTCTAGAATTTTTAGTGTACATGTATTATATAATCTACTTAAGTTGGGTGACTCAAGGTCAGTCAGGTGAGCGATAGAGGGCCAACTTGGCCCTCTTGTTTTATATTTTGTTTCCGGTCTAAGAAATGGAGAGAATTTCATGGAACATGACGTTTATTATGCACAAAAAGGGTAAAAAAAGGTATGTCGAGTTATAAAAACAAAAATATATCAACGTATTCCACATGATTTATGTTTTTATGGTATGTTTATGACCATGTTCCATTCCGATCCATGTTGGATTACTCGTACAGATATAAAATTAACTTTGACAAAAAGCAGATGAATTTTCTCTCTTCATAAATTTAAACATGCCGGAAGTTGAATATTTTCAAATCATTTTCATTGATTTCCTTCTTGTCATTCCTGTGTTGCATGGCACCAATTGATATTTATAATGTGAATGTCAATATGAAATATAAAATGTCATACACTTATCACTTGTTATTATTCATAAATTTAATAATTTGGTTACGGTCTGAAGCACACAGTTTTGTGCTTTTGTGGTAAATTTCTTTGGTATGGTCAGTTCTGGTTATAGTTTATGAAGGAGGAAGATTATAAAAGTAATAACAGATGAATCGCAAATTGGATGGATAGGTTAGTTAGCAGGTAAACAGATATACAAACAATGCTTATGTTGTTCCCTATTGAAGTATGTATAAATTCACAACTTCAAAACAATTGTGTTGTTTCTAGCTAGTACAGCCATGTTTAGTGCCAAATTTATTTGCATCTTATAATGTGCTTACTGCATAGGAGGACATTAAATATCGAAGTGAAGTAATTGAAGAGACAACAGTGACACATGCTTGTTAATAATCCTCAACGTAATCAAGTTATTGAATTAGCAAATAAGAAATAATAATTATTTTCATTATTCAAATCTGAATAGATAATTACCTGTTGTATACAGAACATTTTCTTATGGCAGCAACACATATTTTGTGAGATGATTATAGATTTATAAACAGATTGTTGTTATTAAAACAAATTGAGCAGATGCTCGTATGATATTTCATATATAAACCATGGGTGATAAGAAAAATCGAAACAGAAAACGAACATAGAAATTCAATGTTCCAAATGGAATGCACAGTGTTAAATATAAAGTGGAAAAGTGCAGAAATTGGAAATGGGGATATGAATTAAAGTAGAAGATGAGCAAAATATGCAAACCTCCATATCAGCTTAAAAGGGTAGAGTATATGGTTAATGGTGATTCTGTTGTTAAATTTGTTGTTCGAAGAATACCTTTGATAAACTAATAATTACAGAGTGATAAAAAACTTGGAAAATGACCCATCTTGCAAACTATATTTGCATAGATTTGATGATGAAATAGAGGGAACCAGGCTGATGGATTTGAAAATGTTGAAGGAAAGTGTGAGTGACATTACACTGCATGTGACACTTTGCGACACTGCTAAAGACTTTTCAAGTAAAGGAAATGCAACTGTAGTGTTAAAAACTGAAAAAAGGCAAGGCTTTTCATCTATCATTCAGGCAAAATGTATTTGTGGTAAGGTTTTTCATCTGAAAAATAGTGATACCATAGATGCACCATGTGGTAAAATGTCAAAAATAAATGTGAGCATTGTATGGGGAAGTATGGTGACGGGAAGTGGATGTTTTTCTTTGACAGAGTGTATGGGGACAATGGATGACAGAACACATGTATTCTAAAATAGAAATGCAGATAGGGGATTGGTGGCGAGAAACATTAGAAGAAGACATGAAACAAGCTGGGGAGGAGGAAAGACAGAATGCAATTGACACTGAAGATGAAGAAGCCACAAACACACTTATAGTGCAATGGGTGGGGTTGATGTGATATTCTGTGCATATACAAAGAAGCTTTTATATATAGGTATGAGAAAAAGACTGTTATATTTGCAGTCAAATTAAAACAAAAAACTGTGAACCTCGACCTCACTTACTGTGAAATCATTAATTTTCGTGGGGTACTAATTTTCCTGGATTTCATGGGAAGCCTAGACAACAAAATCAAATACCCACGAACTTCATATGCCTGCGTGCAGTGCATCGCATTGTGGTTAATAATCCATCCTTTATATATATATATTGCATCAATGTTTACATTGACAAGTTTGGAAATAGTGCAAGCATTTTTTATTATTCATATTATCTTTAATTCAGACATGTGTGTTTGTTGAGAGATGTGTATTTCAATCAAATGTCAAGAGTTGCTAAAAGTAGACTGTCACCTTGCAACAAAAGGCTATTGAGTTGAAACAATGTGACGTATAGGTCTACGGTAAACATTGCAAAAATGTGTTAAACATTGTAAAGGGACAGTATGCGCGCGTACAAAGAAAATCTTTTATTTATTTTTTTTCAATTCTACTCTATCATTGTTTTTCTCTTTATGATTAAATATATGGTGATACATTTTGATGAATAAAACAAACAAGGTTTACTGTCCATTTTCATAGTCACGTGACGTGGCAGTATTGTTATTTACACCAGGCCTGCGTTCTGAAACCCTTTCTGGATTAGATGTCGTACTCCTTTTCTCACCTGGTGTTTACATAACAATAAGTTTTATATCGTACTTGTATATTAGGGTACTAATTGGCATGTGTCAACTCTTATTGGCACAGCGGGGTGTGATTAACCCTGACGCACAACTTGTGAATTACTTCAAAGCTTAACAACTGGAATGCACTATGCGATGTCGAATATTTTTTTTAAATTGGTTTTCAATGAATTTAAGGCCCCGCGAATATGTCTTTGAAGTGGAAACCACGAAATTTAATACCCACGAAAATAAATGATTTCACAGTATTTTATAAAAATTGGAATGAAAGTGACATTATTGTAGACGGCTTCAAGGAGAGTGAGAAAAAGCACAATGTAAGGTATATGAGACTTATTGGGGATGGGGATAGATCTGTTTATTCTGCTTTTCAAGAAAAGGTTCCAGTATGGGGATGTTATGTGAAGAAACTGGAGTGTGCTAACCATGCTTGCAAATGTCTTAGAGGCAGTTTGGAAAATCATCTCAATGAAAAGCCTTATCACAAGGGAAAAGGGAAGTTAACTAAAAGGAATGTTATTAGAATAGTTTGTGGGGTAAGATGTGCAATAATTATGCGAAGCAAATAAAATGAAAAGAAATCTGCTTTAAACAATTAAAACAGGACATTCGCAACAGTGGAAGGCATGTTTTGGGATTGCATGACCAGTGTTCCATTAACTTCTGCAAACATGTGGTTGATAAGGATAATCATGAGGAAAGAGATATGGTTGAAGAAACAATTGACGAAGAAAATCCAGTTATTAAACAATTCCAGTATTGGAAAGAAAGTGTATAACAGATTTAAGTTTAGAGGATACTATGGACTTCAGGAGAGGTGGAAAAGAAAGTTATATCGAAGGGAATGAAGAGATGATGAAAGATATATATTTCTTTCTAAATCGAATTGCCCTGAAAGCAGATAGATTGTTGGGAAATTTCACCACAAACTTAGCAGAATCATGGATGCATGTTTGCTGCAAGTTTGATGGTGGAAAGATGACCAATAAATGCTTTCGAGGGTCTTTTTATGGCAGGTGCTATGGCAGTGCATTACGATCAATAAAGGGACCAGCATGGTCACGCATGGTGTATGCCACTTCAACCGGTAAGAGGTCTAGAAAGGCATTTCTAAATACATATCGACAGCGAACAAAACAATTTGTGAAGAGCATGAAAGCCCAAAATAAATCTTCAAACAAAGACAGGAAAAGAAGAAGAAAACAGGAAAGTCAATCAGCATATAAATCTAAAAAAAGCTTTGCTTCATTATGGTAAACAAGTACTAGATGACTCTCCTGATATTTCAGAGTCATTGTTAAAATCAGCATGTGAGGTATTCTACAAAAAAAAAATGCAGCTTTAATGGAAAAAGACATTGAATACATTGAAAATGTAACAAAAGATCAAAGAAAATTGAACATTGAATTGAGAAGAGGAAACTGAGAATAACTAGCTCTACATCTGGTGAAGTTCTGTCAAGATCACATAATAACAACAATCCTGCTCTTATCAAGTGTCTTCTATACAACACTTTCAGAGGAAACAGGTTCACGAGTAAAGGCCTACAGCAGGAATCATTTACTCTTGAAGAATATGTAAATATAAAAATAAAAGATCCTGGCCTTGAGAATACTCATGTATTACTAATGGGATTGGCTATTTCAAAGGAACATCCTTGTTTAGGAGTAAGCAGTGATGGACTTGTATTGGAGAAAGAAGACAGTGAGGGTCTCATAGAGATTAAGAACCTTCTACAAAATAAAACAACAATGATCAAGGAGGCTGCTAAAACTAACAGTGCTTATTGTTTTAAAGTACAGAAAAATTAAAAGATAGTATTAAAAAGAAATCATAAGTACTTTTATCAAGTTCAAGGCCAGTTGAACATATTAAATAAAACCTTGGTGTGATTTCATTGTCAGACGAACCAACCCGTACTATATATTTATTGAAAGAATATATAAGGACAGTGAGTCATGGAATAAAACAATGGTGCCAAAACTGACTGCCTTTTATCTCACACATATACTGCCAGAACTGGCTGTACCAAGATACAAGTATGCATCTGGAATATGGAAACCTGTCATACATTGGGTAAGAAGGGTATTGATACATTTACATTACATTATATGTATCATGTACTTTGCTACATAAAATTGAAAACATGCATATGATATAAAAGATGATTTGAAAAAATGTATTATGAACTCAGGTTCCAAAGTACAATATATATATATGTAGCAAACCTATGTGTGCATTTTATAACATCTTTTGGTGTGACTGGTCCAGTTGTATAGCATCTGACCCTGGATCTTAAGGTTGTAGGTTTGATCCTGTGCAATGGCTATGTGTGCTGTCCTTCACCAATACATTTTATACACATATGGTTATTACGTGTTGCACAATTGAAATATCATAAGTGTTTTTTAAGTTGTGATAACATGTAATTATATAGTTTTATATTATGCAGTTATGATAAATTTCTATAATGCACTTTAAGAAAAAATTAAACATTTAACCTATTGAAGAAGAAAAAATAATTGTTGTGTGTAATGTACAGACTTGTTACGAGTTTTAAGGCGTACCAATTGTCATTAAGCTATAAATAAAATCAAAATATTGACACAATTATAAAGTTGGATAAGTTATAAATAGATGAAAATATGTTATATTATTTATCTTTACATTTTCAGTATTCTCCTCCTACAAGCCGATGTATCAAACAGAAACAAGCGATAAAGGATCTTCATGGTGATACAAGGACATTAACAGTTGGTGAACATCCTTCATTTGGTGACAGAGTGGATGAGGTATTACATTACACACAGTAAAGAAGACAATAATATTGCATAAATTAATTTAAAATATGTAGAGACCACTAATGGTGAATTACTGTAATGTATGAAGATGATGCTGACGTCTCTGTGTAGGAAGACGACCGATAACGATGGAAACATGTAAATACCTGTAGTGACATACTTCTCAATAACATGCTGAAGTGGACCACTGGGTTGTGCAGTTTGTAATTGAAGGCCTACCAATGGAAATAATGTAAATGTTTATTAAAACCATAATTGTATGTGGCCCAATAAATAAAAATTTCAACACATGTTTATTTCTAAAAAAAATGATTGATTGAATATTTATCGTCATTTCTATGCCATTGAGGGCTAACAGACGATCTGTTAACCTAACCACTGTTTCCTGGGATTAACCAGTACTCCAGCACACCCTATCTCAACAAGTAACTGATAATTTTCCCACTTGAATCAGTGGTAAGAGACGAATGATAATGAGACACAATGTCATATATCAATCATCATGGAGACTGTTGTCTGGAGGGGGATTCCAACTCACGACCCCTCGATTGATAGTCAGACATGTAACCGACTGAGCTAATAGGGCCCCACTTAAAAAAGTAAACAAATGGTTTGTTACACAGTTTTTTTCATGTATTATATGTCATCCTCAATAATCTGTGTACTTTTCCATAGTGCTTTTTCCTAGTTCTTGCTAGATGTGTAACAATGCATATTTCTTTTAAAATCATCCATTAAAGGATTTCTGTTAATGACAATTATAAAAGTCAATGTATTCAATGTGTATTTATTGCCTTAGGTAATGCAAGACAATATTAAAAAAAATAACAAATCCATAGGAAATGTTTGTATTGATAAGAAAAAATTAAAAAAAATATATGTACATGTCTCTGAAGTATTTTCAGATATTATATTTTTTATTTCAATTTAAGTTTCATCTCATAATGTTGTTTCTTTAAACTTTTCAGATACATGGACAGAGTTTTTTCCAGCACTTGCACATCAAACACTTTCCCTGATCATCCCATACTTCCAGTAAGCCTTCTGGATGCAGCTAAATTTAGCCTCGACACAGGTAAATATTTGTTGTAAAATGAGGACATTTATAACCACTGGCTGGTTTTACTAAACATCTCAATCAGAGATTTTCCTCTACTGAAAATTCTCAATTTCTCTTTATGATACTTGTCTTTACATATTTAACAAAAACACACTAAAACTTAACTAATCTTTACTGAATTTGACACGATTTATGAAATTTGGGTCTGTATATAAATGTTACTTAATTAGAAAGATATCATGACGAACATTTATATATATCAAATTATTAATATTACTACTTTTTTGGTAAAAGATGTATGTTTTTTTAATACAAACTTGAATTGTGTTGTGGTCATTATAGAAGTAAAATAAATTAACTACCAAACTTACAGCCTCATATTTCAGTGTTAGCAACTGAGAATACTGAAGCTGTTATTATTAATTGTTATAGAGAGTTGTGAAAACTTAGATTGGTATGTGTTTAATGTGTAGTTTTGTATGTTAGTTCATATAGTGTTGTCATTCAAACCATGTTACTTGGCATCAGTTAAGTTTTTAAGAAATTGGTAAGCCTTAACATCGTCATTCAAAATTGGTTTTAATCGGTGTCAGTTATGATTTTCAATTAAAGTTGCATAAATACATAACCTACAATTGCAAGTAGTAGAGTTACAGTTAGCAACTTCCTTGTATTCCATTTATTTATATGATTTATGTATTTCATTTTGTGTAACATATACATATTAATTGTATGAAAACCAATGTTGGCCTTATATTTAGACAAAATTGAATTTCTAATTTAAGCCAGTACCAACCACTTCTTCTATGTTCTACACAGCAACATGTATCAACATTGATAGCCTATCATTTGGTAGCAGTGAAAAGGATGAAGATGGCTCAATACAGTACAGGTATTGTTTATTTGTATCTTCTTTATTTAACAAACATTAGTGCTCGTAACCAGTTTTTTATGCAGTCACTTTAAATTTAAAACAATGACAGTAAATGCAAATTTCCTTCCAAACATTGCAGGTGCAAACTACTTGTTTTCTCTGTATTCTTCGGCCTTTAATAAGTATTATTATGCAGCCATATGCTTGTAAGTCATTGATTACATTTATGATTGATATGACTGTTTGTATTATTTACAAGTACTGGAAAATATTTGTTTTCTGCACCATACATGTGCATGGTTAACCAGGTAACATGTCAATGTACACAGGTCATGTTACTAGATTTGAAACTCCATTACTATTATTTTTTATATTCAGAGCATTCTTTACACAATCAGTGGCATACTTATGAATTGATAATGCTATGTACATTGTATATATGTTAATACTCTATATTCCTTCAGGTGTCATTGGCCGAGAAAACCTAAACTGCTTGGTCGTAGAATATGTCACAAATGGGAACCACCAGATGGGTCATTGCACTGGTACCATGGTACAGTTTTAGGTGTTAAATTTGGACGTGATGAACAACCAGATGCGGTGTATGAGGTGTTGTATGATAACGAGGATTCAGTCTATGATGTAGAGGGCCTGGTAGCAGATGTACTGGCAGGGAACTTGAAATTTATTGACATATAGGTAAAACCCATAATATTTTCATAAAACTTTTTCTTTACTTTTATTTCAGAAAATCATGCATTCAATTTTTTTCAAACAAATACATCCTGTTCTCAGTCCCCAAGCAAAACACATAGCCATGGCTAAGGATCGAACACACGACTTGTTAACTTGAAACCAATTATCTACCATTGAGTCATGCCCCACTTTTTTATTGAATTTTATGTATACATATATGTTTAAACGTTATCCTGATACTGTTTAACAAGTTGGAGAGCTAAAATAACAGATTAAGCATCAATTTAAGTAGTGGTGGTGTAGTGTTACGAAGGTCTGTCTCGCACGTGGAAGGTCATGTGATTAATTCATGTGTAGGTTATCCCAAACTTTGAAGGACTTGAAAAAGTGGTGCTAGAAGCTTCCTTGCTTGGTGATAGGTCAGAGAGTAGTTCTCGGTCTGGTTGACCCAGTGTCAGTATAATGTCATTAGATGGAGTATCATATCCTGTGTCTGCCAAACTATACTCCTGTGTGCCAACTGAATAAGGCACTGTCCTGATATTACTGAAAGAGGGACATTAAAAGCATACAACAACAGTACCAATTAAAATAATTTAATTTGTCAACAAATACTTAGTTGAGCGACTTGGATAAATTGAGTTCTCTTGTTTATCATGCCAACTTAGCAGTTGAATTTTGTCATAAATGACAAACTTATGTTTATTTAATTACCATGATAGAACAATAATGCAATTTTATATAAAAAAATATTTTTACAGATCAGGTGTTTACTGGTTTTTACACACAAGTGACAACAGTTAGCCACCATACATTTCAACAATGTTTTGAAGGGACTACTTTTATTTGAAGGACTGTACATGTGAACTTCAGTTTGATTTGGATTACATGCCAACACATTGGTAGTGAAAACATTTGTTTGTGAGTGACAGTGGTTTTGTGACATTCCACTGCCCGTGGCCCAAAGTACTAAGAACATATTAGTGTTGATTATTTTATTATTACTTTGAGGAAATTGTGCATGTTGAGCCACAAAGATTGCTATTGTTTGAAGTAAGTTGTTATTTATTTTAAATGTGCATTTTATATAAAGTTTGTCTATTTATTACACTTTATGCATCTTGTTGTAAAATAGGTAGTAAAATATATTTTTAAACTTTATTTGACTTTCCTTTTACAAATTAAGTCACAAAGTTCAATCAGTCTATGTCACATTGGCAGCCATATTGGAATATCCTTAAATCACGGTGACCCTACTACCTCTATACTTCCAACAAAATGTCGTCCCCAGATTTTAGTCGCATGACTTGATGGCGTAATGTGTTGTACTAAAATGACATGAGTATCTTGAACCCAAGCTTAGAAAGATATGTTTATCGTAGCAGCATTTGAACTAGGCAGACATGTCACTATGTCCTTGAAAAACTTGTATTTCTTTGATTTAAAGGTAAAATTTACACACCTAAATGTGAGGTTCTGGTTTTCATTGCTGTGGATAACAAATGAGATTTTGACAGGCTGCAGATTCCTGATGACTCCGGATACAGCCTCCATTATTTTGTCGAGTGTAGGGCAAAACACCTCCCGGATATAACAACTCACCCTCATTTTTGGTATAGGAGGACAAAACACCTCCCACGACTTTTACAAGGTGGATAAAACCCCTCCCGCAAATTTTACAAAGAGGATAAAACACCTCCCGTGAAACTTACAAGGTGGACATACCATGTATCAACCAATACCATGTTTTACTTAAATTTATATTATTTCAGAACTGGAGCAGATACATGCATGAATTACAGCTTTACTCAGTTGGAGTTAAAGTGTATTGTATAGTCTGGTACTTACAGTACATTCGTATACACAAAAACCGGAGCAGATACATGCATGAATTACAGCTTTACTCGGTCAGAATTAAACCGTTTTGTATAGTCTGGTACTTACAGTGCATTCGTATACACAAAAACCGGAGCAGATACATGCATGAATTACAGCTTTACTCGGTCAGAATTAAAGTGTTTTGTATAGTCTGGTACTTACAGTACATTCGTATACACAAAAGTCAGAGGGATGTTAATAGGAAGATTACACCCACCTAAAAAACTGTCTTCAGGACTCGCAACAATATTATCTCCCTTGAATACAGAGGTAGTATTAAAAATATAGTTGCCTTTTTCTTCTTTTTTCAGGACTTTACTAGCAGTGATTTGTTTATTCTTACCATGTGCTTAATGGTAAATATTTTAGAAATCACCACTGAAAATTTGATACTGTCAGATACCAGATTTCTACACAATTCTGTGTCATTTTAGACATGATGAGTTGGATGGTCTTTGGCGAATTGTTGATATATAATTACTCTGGAAATTGACAGGTGTCACAAAACTATTGAATTTAAAAAAGCAACCTAGTCAAGGTATATTTTTTTTTTATAATTGCAGATTTTGGACTAGTGACATATTTGAGCCCAGACGCATGCTGCAGATTTTGTATTTCACAGTGTTGTTGCCTATAATGTTACACTGGAGCCCTATGGGACATGATGGTGCTAGATGTCTGATACCACTGGGCTATGCGCCTCACACCAATGAAGAACTAAGACTTTTATCAGCGAAGTTGATTGGATTTTGCCTTTTCTTTATAGTAGGTATACTGAGAACATGGATACATAGCATGTACCGTAATACTATCTTATAAATAACTGTAATAGGCTGACCATAGGCTAGCTAATTGGTAAATTAACAAGATATAATTATAGCCTTGGTTCATTGAACAAACCATAACAGGTTCTCGAGTCAGGTCTATTGCCTGTATATTGGATTACCACACCTGGTTAATCGGTATGTTACATAACAATACATGAAATTATTGTTGACGAAACCACTACGTATCTTGAACACGATATTAAGGTAGATGAAACCTCCAACAGTCAGGCAGGACTTTGGTATTGACCCAGATATACAACTTTTTGGTTATATAGATCTATGAATAAAGTTTCACGCTCTTGTGTGTGAAAGCTAGCCTGGGATGGACAGCTTTTATCTGATCTGTTGTCTGGGATGGACAGCTTGTATCTGTTTTGCTGTCTCGGGAGCCTGGGATGGACAGCTCTTATCTGATCTATTGTCTGGGATGGACAGCTTTTATCTGATCTGTTGTCTGGGATGGACAGCTTTTATCTGATCTGTTGTCTGGGATGGACAGCTTGTATCTGTTTTACTGTCTCGGGAGCCTGGGATGGACAGCTTTTATCTGATCTGTTGTCTGGGATGGACAGCTTTTATCTGATCTGTTGTCTGGGATGGACAGCTTTTATCTGATCTGTCGTCTGGGATGGACAGCTTGTATCTGTTTTAATGTCTCGGGAGCCTGGGATGGACAGCTTTTATCTGATCTGTTGTCTGGGATGGACAGCTTTTATCTGATCTGTTGTCTGGGATGGACAGCTTGTATCTGTTTTGCTGTCTCGGGAGCCTGTGATTGACAGCTTTTATCTGATATGCTGTCTCAGGAGATGCAAAATAGAAAAAATCTGTAGATACATGCAATACTTCGCACTACTGTAAAGGCAGGAGTCCCATGTACAGGGAGAGTCTGACCCAATATTTGTAAAAGATCTCACTGAACTTTCATGTTAATCAGTACTTCAAATGCCTGTTAGCCTTTCTTGAAAACAAGGTTTCCTAGCTATATAATAATCAAAAATTGATTGCTGGGAGTAGGCTTAAATCAAGAAAAATGATTAAGCAGTGAATAATCTAGACATGTGTCCTGCGTCTCTTGACACACAAACCTGGCTAGGACAGATGAATTAGAAGGCAAGTTCTAACAATCATGGCTGAAAACATATTCTTGTTTGCGGTAAGATCAAAAAGTAAACTATGCCTTATATATCGGTAACTAATACAGTGATATACATATTACCATGAATGCCAAATAATAACAATATCTCACACATGCGCAAAGCTACAACTTCTGCTTCCATCTGGATTTGTTTACATTGCGTATCGGCAACTGTCAAACCATTTCAACCAGCAAATGTTCTTGGGAGGGTCCAGTATAAGAACTAGAATCTCTATAGATATGCTTCAGTATACAAACATACTGTTATATTGTTTTAAATGCTTAATTATATTTTACCTACAAAACTGTTTAATAATTAGTTGAAATTTTAGTCTAGAACCAGTACTTTTCCTGATTACACCATTTCTAGCTATATGATTGGCTGATTTGCAGTAATATGTATACTGGGAAAAAAATAAATATTGCTGTCTGCATGTCATAAATAATCACTGTTGTTTCATGATTTTATTGTTTTTAAAGTTATATTCACCAGGATAAACTTTCAGAATAATCTTGAACAGAATTTCAGTTGTAAACAGTTTTTTATCAATAACAGGGAGAAACCAAGATGCTTTGCAGATTAAATAACCTCTAGTAATGTGGGAATGGTGTTTTTAAGTGTCATTCACTATGAATATCTAGTACTGTAGTTTTCGATAGAAATGTTATAAAAAGGTTTAAAGGCTATTTTTGTTGTTGACAGAGAGTCTCTTATTTCCATTCCATTCAGATTAAATGCTGATTTAATTTGATAATTTTTGTACAAAATAGGAAATAACCTAACATCAGTTGCATTTGTATTGTGCCAATTTGGCGCGGGAGTTGTTGAAAGGGGCAAATGAGGCTATGGTGCTGTCTAGATTGAGCACTGATATAAATATATGTTGGTGAAACAGGAGCCTGGTCAAGCTGGCAATAGAACATGCAATCTCTGGGGCGAGCAACCAACACTATTCACTACACTACCATCATTCCATTCGCTGTCTTGTACAGAGCATAACTGGAATAATTTTAAACTATGCAAACTTGCAAAGGACGAAGAGGCGTAATTTTCAGTTTTTTTTACAATCCGCTGTTTAATTGTAGATTCTGCTCTCAAGGTGATGGCAGTGTATATCAGAACTTGTTGCCAATCTACAATACATGAAGCACTTCTTCTCTCTTGAGGCCCTACAGTGGTGTTGTGCATTCAAAGTTTGCTGCTTGTCAAGTGTACATTACTTGTGAGTGTTTTTCTTTATGTCATTTCTTAAAGTGTGTTTAGTGATTTGCTTTCATTAGAATGCATGTAAATTGTATACTGCATGACTTTTTGCAATACTACACATATTATTAAATAAAATATTTTGCACAAAATATTTCACAGTAGCAAAGTATTGTGAGCTAAACAGAGGCTTATGGTCATAAATCTGACAGGTTTATCATGCTTATACTGTGTTACAGTCATATATTGTTTTTGAATGGTGTTTTACACAATTTTCAACTCATTCCAGGTTATATATGGCATATCCAGTTTTACTGGTTGAAGAAGACCTCAGACTGAGTAGAACCACCGTCCATCTGCAAGTAACTGGAACATTTCTCACATAAAGTTTTTGTGGTGAGCGGGACTCAAACCTACAAACTTAGCGCCGAGAGGTAAGTTGTCTTGAGACGGAGCCACTCGGCCACTGAGGACCCTACAGTCATAAGTGATCTATGTAGTTTCACTAACTCTGGACCTATGTCCACATCGCTGTAAAAACTAGCTTAACAATGAGGCTGTTGTTAGTGATCTATGTAGTTTCACTAACTCTGGACCTATGTCCACATCGCTGTAAAAACTAGCTTAACAATGAGGCTGTTGTTAGTGATCTATGTAGTTCCACTAACTCTGGACCTATGTCCACATCGCTGTAAAAACTAGCTTAACAATGAGGCTGTTGTTAGTGATCTATGTAGTTTCACTAACTCTGGACCTATGTCCACATCGCTGTAAAAACTAGCTTAACAATGAGACTGTTGTTAGTGATCTATGTAGTTTCACTAACTCTGGACCTATGTCCAAATCGCTGTAAAAACTAGCTTAACAATGAGGTTGTTGTTAGTGATCTATGTAGTTCCACTAACTCTGGACCTATGTCCACATCGCTGTAAAAACTAGCTTAACAATGAGGCTGTTGTTAGTGATCTATGTAGTTCCACTAACTCTGGACCTATGTCCACATCGCTGTAAAAACTAGCTTAACAATGAGGCTGTTGTTAGTGATGTATGTAGTTCCACTAACTCTGGACCTATGTCCAAATCGCTGTAAAAACTAGCTTAACAATGAGGCTGTTGTTAGTGATCTATGTAGTTCCACTAGCACTGGACCTATGTCCACATCGCTGTAAAAACTAGCTTAACAATGAGGCTGTTGTTAGTGATCTATGTAGTTCCACTAACTCTGGACCTATGTCCACATCGCTGTAAAAACTAGCTTAACAATGAGGCTGTTGTAAGTGATCTATGTACTTCCACTAACTCTGGACCTATGTCCACATCGCTGTAAAAACTAGCTTAACAATGAGGCTGTTGTTAGTGATCTATGTAGTTTCACTAACTCTGGACTTATGTCCAAATCGCTGTAAAAACTAGCTTAACAATGAGGCTGTTGTTAGTGATCTATGTAGTTCCACTAGCACTGGACCTATGTCCACATCGCTGTAAAAACTAGCTTAACAATGAGGCTGTTGTTAGTGATCTATGTAGTTCCACTAACTCTGGACCTATGTCCACATCGCTGTAAAAACTAGCTTAACAATGAGGCTGTTGTTAGTGATCTATGTAGTTCCACTAACTCTGGACCTATGTCCACATCGCTGTAAAAACTAGCTTAACAATGAGGCTGTTGTTAGTGATCTATGTAGTTCCACTAGCACTGGACCTATGTCCACATCGCTGTAAAAACTAGCTTAACAATGAGACTGTTGTTAGTCATCTAAGTAGTTCCACTAGCACTGGACCTATGTCCACATCGCTGTAAAAACTGGCTTAACAATGAGGCTGTTGTTAGTGATCTATGTAGTTCCACTAACTCCGGACCTATGTCCACATTGCTGTAAAAACTAGCTTAACAATGAGGCTGTTGTTAGTGATCTATGTAGTTCCACTAACTCTGGACCTATGTCCACATCGCTGTAAAAACTAGCTTAACAATGAGACTGTTGTTAGTGATCTATGTAGTTCCACTAGCACTGGACCTATGTCCACATCGCTGTAAAAACTAGCTTAACAATGAGGCTGTTGTTAGTGATCTATGTAGTTTCACTAACTCTGGACCTATGTCCACATCGCTGTAAAAACTAGCTTAACAATGAGGCTGTTGTTAGTGATCTATGTAGTTCCACTAACTCTGGACCTATGTCCACATCGCTGTAAAAACTAGCTTAACAATGAGGCTGTTGTTAGTGATCTATGTAGTTTCACTAACTCTGGACCTATGTCCACATCGCTGTAAAAACTAGCTTAACAATGAGGCTGTTGTTAGTGATCTATGTAGTTTCACTAACTCTGGACCTATGTCCAAATCGCTGTAAAAACTAGCTTAACAAAGAGGTTGTTGTTAGTGATCTATGTAGTTCCACTAACTCTGGACCTATGTCCACATCGCTGTGAAAACTAGCTTAACAATGAGGCTGTTGTTAGTGATCTATGTAGTTCCACTAACTCTGGACCTATGTCCACATCGCTGTAAAAACTAGCTTAACAATGAGGCTGTTGTTAGTGATGTATGTAGTTCCACTAACTCTGGACCTATGTCCAAATCGCTGTAAAAACTAGCTTAACAATGAGGCTGTTGTTAGTGATCTATGTAGTTCCACTAGCACTGGACCTATGTCCACATCGCTGTAAAAACTAGCTTAACAATGAGGCTGTTGTTAGTGATCTATGTAGTTCCACTAACTCTGGACCTATGGCCAAATAGCTGTAAAAACTAGCTTAACAATGAGGCTGTTGTAAGTGATCTATGGACTTCCACTAACTCTGGACCTATGTCCACATCGCTGTAAAAACTAGCTTAACAATGAGGCTGTTGTTAGTGATCTATGTAGTTTCACTAACTCTGGACCTATGTCCAAATCGCTGTAAAAACTAGCTTAACAATGAGGCTGTTGTTAGTGATCTATGTAGTTCCACTAGCACTGGACCTATGTCCACATCGCTGTAAAAACTAGCTTAACAATGAGGCTGTTGTTAGTGATCTATGTAGTTCCACTAGCACTGGACCTATGTCCACATCGCTGTAAAAACTAGCTTAACAATGAGGCTGTTGTTAGTGATCTATGTAGTTCCACTAACTCTGGACCTATGTCCACATCGCTGTAAAAACTAGCTTAACAATGAGGCTGTTGTTAGTGATCTATGTAGTTCCACTAACTCTGGACCTATGTCCACATCGCTGTAAAAACTAGCTTAACAATGAGGCTGTTGTTAGTGATCTATGTAGTTCCACTAGCACTGGACCTATGTCCACATCGCTGTAAAAACTAGCTTAACAATGAGGCTGTTGTTAGTGATCTATGTAGTTTCACTAGCTCTGGACCTATGTCCACATCGCTGTAAAAACTAGCTTAACAATGAGGCTGTTGTAAGTGATCTATGTAGTTTCACTAACTCTGGACCTATGTCCACATCGCTGTAAAAACTAGCTTAACAATGAGGCTGTTGTAAGTGATCTATGTAGTTTCTCTAACTCTGGACCTATGTCCACATCGCTGTAAAAACTAGCTTAACAATGAGGCTGTTGTTAGTGATCTATGTAGTTTCACTAACTCTGGACCTATGTCCACATCGCTGTAAAAACTAGCTTAACAATGAGGCTGTTGTAAGTGATCTATGTAGTTTCTCTAACTCTGGACCTATGTCCACATCCCTGTAAAAAATAGCTTAACAATGAGGCTGTTGTAAGTGATCTATGTAGTTTCTCTAACTCTGGACCTATGTCCACATCGCTGTAAAAACTAGCTTAACAATGAGGCTGTTGTAAGTGATCTATGTAGTTTCTCTAACTCTGGACCTATGTCCACATCGCTGTAAAAACTAGCTTAACAATGAGGCTGTTGTTAGTGATCTATGTAGTTCCACTAACTCCGGACCTATGTCCACATTGCTGTAAAAACTAGCTTAACAATGAGGCTGTTGTTAGTGATCTATGTAGTTCCACTAACTCTGGACCTATGTCCACATCGCTGTAAAAACTAGCTTAACAATGAGACTGTTGTTAGTGATCTATGTAGTTCCACTAGCACTGGACCTATGTCCACATCGCTGTAAAAACTAGCTTAACAATGAGGCTGTTGTTAGTGATCTATGTAGTTTCACTAACTCTGGACCTATGTCCACATCGCTGTAAAAACTAGCTTAACAATGAGGCTGTTGTTAGTGATCTATGTAGTTCCACTAACTCTGGACCTATGTCCACATCGCTGTAAAAACTAGCTTAACAATGAGGCTGTTGTTAGTGATCTATGTAGTTTCACTAACTCTGGACCTATGTCCACATCGCTGTAAAAACTAGCTTAACAATGAGGCTGTTGTTAGTGATCTATGTAGTTTCCACTAACTCTGGACCTATGTCCAAATCGCTGTAAAAACTAGCTTAACAATGAGGCTGTTGTTAGTGATCTATGTAGTTCCACTAACTCTGGACCTATGTCCACATCGCTGTAAAAACTAGCTTAACAATGAGGCTGTTGTTAGTGATGTATGTAGTTCCACTAACTCTGGACCTATGTCCAAATCGCTGTAAAAACTAGCTTAACAATGAGGCTGTTGTTAGTGATCTATGTAGTTCCACTAACTCTGGACCTATGTCCACATCGCTGTAAAAACTAGCTTAACAATGAGGCTGTTGTTAGTGATCTATGTAGTTCCACTAGCACTGGACCTATGTCCACATCGCTGTAAAAACTAGCTTAACAATGAGGCTGTTGTTAGTGATCTATGTAGTTCCACTAACTCTGGACCTATGTCCAAATAGCTGTAAAAACTAGCTTAACAATGAGGCTGTTGTAAGTGATCTATGTACTTCCACTAACTCTGGACCTATGTCCACATCGCTGTAAAAACTAGCTTAACAATGAGGCTGTTGTTAGTGATCTATGTAGTTTCACTAACTCTGGACCTATGTCCAAATCGCTGTAAAAACTAGCTTAACAATGAGGCTGTTGTTAGTGATCTATGTAGTTCCACTAGCACTGTACCTATGTCCACATCGCTGTAAAAACTAGCTTAACAATGAGGCTGTTGTTAGTGATCTATGTAGTTCCACTAGCACTGGACCTATGTCCACATCGCTGTAAAAACTAGCTTAACAATGAGGCTGTTGTTAGTGATCTATGTAGTTCCACTAACTCTGGACCTATGTCCACATCGCTGTAAAAACTAGCTTAACAATGAGGCTGTTGTTAGTGATCTATGTAGTTCCACTAACTCTGGACCTATGTCCACATCGCTGTAAAAACTAGCTTAACAATGAGGCTGTTGTTAGTGATCTATGTAGTTCCACTAGCACTGGACCTATGTCCACATCGCTGTAAAAACTAGCTTAACAATGAGGCTGTTGTTAGTGATCTATGTAGTTTCACTAGCTCTGGACCTATGTCCACATCGCTGTAAAAACTAGCTTAACAATGAGGCTGTTGTAAGTGATCTATGTAGTTTCACTAACTCTGGACCTATGTCCACATCGCTGTAAAAACTAGCTTAACAATGAGGCTGTTGTAAGTGATCTATGTAGTTTCTCTAACTCTGGACCTATGTCCACATCGCTGTAAAAACTAGCTTAACAATGAGGCTGTTGTAAGTGATCTATGTAGTTTCACTAACTCTGGACCTATGTCCACATCGCTGTAAAAACTAGCTTAACAATGAGGCTGTTGTAAGTGATCTATGTAGTTTCTCTAACTCTGGACCTATGTCCACATCCCTGTAAAAAATAGCTTAACAATGAGGCTGTTGTAAGTGATCTATGTAGTTTCTCTAACTCTGGACCTATGTCCACATCGCTGTAAAAACTAGCTTAACAATGAGGCTGTTGTAAGTGATCTATGTAGTGTCTCTAACTCTGGACCTATGTCCACATCGCTGTAAAAACTAGCTTAACAATGAGGCTGTTGTTAGTGATCTATGTAGTTCCACTAACTCTGGACCTATGTCCACATCGCTGTAAAAACTAGCTTAACAATGAGGCTGTTGTTAGTGATATATGTAGTTTCATTAACTCTGGACCTATGTCCACATCGCTGTAAAAACTAGCTTAACAATGAGGCTGTTGTTAGTGATCTATGTAGTTTCACTAACTCTGGACCTATGTCCACATCGCTGTAAAAACTAGCTTAACAATGAGGCTGTTGTTAGTGATCTATGTACTTTCACAAACTCTGGACCTATGTCCACATCGCTGTAAAAACTAGCTTAACAATGAGGCTGTTGTTAGTGATCTATGTAGTTTCACTAACTCTGGACCTATGTCCACATCGCTGTAAAAACTAGCTTAACAATGAGGCTGTTGTTAGTGATCTATGTAGTTCCACTAACTCTGGACCTATGTCCAAATAGCTGTAAAAACTAGCTTAACAATGACACTGTTGTTAGTGATCTATGTAGTTCCACCAACTCTGGACCTATGTCCACATCGCTGTAAAAACTAGCTTAGCAATGAGGCTGTTGTTAGTGATCTATGTACTTTCACAAACTCTGGACCTATGTACACATTGCTGTAAAAACTAGCTTAACAATGAGGCTGTTGTTAGTGATCTATGTAGTTCCACTAACTCTGGACCTATGTCCAAATAGCTGTAAAAACTAGCTTAACAATGAGACTGTTGTTAGTGATCTATGTAGTTCCACTAACTCTGGACCTATGTCCACATCGCTGTAAAAACTAGCTTAACAATGAGGCTGTTGTTAGTGATCTATGTAGTTTCACTAACTCTGGACCTATGTCCACATCGCTGTAAAAAAATAGCTTAACAATGAGGCTGTTGTTAGTGATCTATGTAGTTCCACTAACTCTGGACCTATGTCCAAATAGCTGTAAAAACTAGCTTAACAATGAGACTGTTGTTAGTGATCTATGTAGTTCCACCAACTCTGGACCTATGTCCACATCGCTGTAAAAACTAGCTTAGCAATGAGGCTGTTGTTAGTGATCTATGTACTTTCACAAACTCTGGACCTATGTACACATTGCTGTAAAAACTAGCTTAACAATGAGGCTGTTGTTAGTGATCTATGTAGTTCCACTAACTCTGGACCTATGTCCAAATAGCAGTAAAAACTAGCTTAACAATGAGACTGTTGTTAGTGATCTATGTAGTTCCACTAACTCTGGACCTATGTCCACATCGCTGTAAAAACTAGCTTAACAATGAGGCTGTTGTTAGTGATCTATGTACTTTCACAAACTCTGGACCTATGTCCATATCGCTGTAAAAACTAGCTTAACAATGAGGCTGTTGTTAGTGATCTATGTAGTTCCACTAACTCTGGACCTATGTCCACATCGCTGTAAAAACTAGCTTAACAATGAGGCTGTTGTTAGTGATCTATGTAGTTCCACTAGCACTGGACCTATGTCCACATCGCTGTAAAAACTAGCTTAACAATGAGGCTGTTGTTAGTGATCTATGTAGTTTCACTAGCTCTGGACCTATGTCCACATCGCTGTAAAAACTAGCTTAAAAATGAGGCTGTTGTTAGTGATCTATGTAGTTTCACTAACTCTGGACCTATGTCCACATCGCTGTAAAAACTAGCTTAACAATGAGACTGTTGTTAGTGATCTATGTAGTTCCAGTAGCACTGGACCTATGTCCACATCGCTGTAAAAACTAGCTTAACAATGAGGCTGTTGTTAGTGATCTATGTAGTTCCACTAACTCTGGACCTATGTCGACATCGCTGTAAAAACTAGCTGAACAATGAGTCTATTGTTAGTGATCTATGTAGTTCCACTAACTCTGGACCTACGTCCACATTGCTGTAAAAACTAGCTTAACAATGAGGCTGTTGTTAGTGATCTATGTAGTTCCACTAGCACTGGACCTATGTCCACATCGCTGTAAAAACTAGCTTAACAATGAGGCTGTTGTTAGTGATCTATGTAGTTCCACTAGCACTGGACCTATGTCCACATCGCTGTAAAAACTAGCTTAACAATGAGGCTGTTGTTAGTGATCTATGTAGTTTCACTAGCTCTGGACCTATGTCCACATCGCTGTAAAAACTAGCTTAACAATGAGGCTGTTGTAAGTGATCTATGTAGTTTCACTAACTCTGGACCTATGTCCACATCGCTGTAAAAACTAGCTTAACAATGAGGCTGTTGTTAGTGATCTATGTAGTTTCACTAGCTCTGGACCTATGTCCACATCGCTGTAAAACCTAGCTTAACAATGAGGCTGTTGTAAGTGATCTATGTACTTTCACTAACTCTGGACCTATGTCCACATCGCTGTAAAAACTAGCTTAACAATGAGGCTGTTGTAAGTGATCTATGTAGTTTCCCTAACTCTGGACCTATGTCCACATCGCTGTAAAAACTAGCTTAACAATGAGGCTGTTGTTAGTGATCTATGTAGTTTCACTAACTCTGGACCTATGTCCACATCGCTGTAAAAACTAGCTTAACAATGAGGCTGTTGTAAGTGATCTATGTAGTTTCTCTAACTCTGGACCTATGTCCACATCGCTGTAAAAACTAGCTTAACAATGAGGCTGTTGTAAGTGATCTATGTAGTTTCTCTAACTCTGGACCTATGTCCACATCGCTGTAAAAACTAGCTTAACAATGAGGCTGTTGTAAGTGATCTATGTAGTTTCACTAACTCTTGACCTATGTCCACATTGCTGTAAAAACTAGCTTAACAATGAGGCTGTTGTTAGTGATCTCTGTAGTTTCACTAGCTCTGGACCTATGTCCACATCGCTGTAAAAACTAGCTTAACAATGAGGCTGTTGTTAGTGATCTATGTAGTTTCACTAACTCTGGACCTATGTCCACATTGCTGTAAAAACTAGCCTAACAATGAGGCTGTTGTAAGTGATCTATGTAGTTTCTCTAACTCTGGACCTATGTCCACATCGCTGTAAAAACTGGCTTAACAATGAGGCTGTTGTTAGTGATCTATGTAGTTCCACTAACTCTGGACCTATGTCCACATCGCTGTAAAAACTAGCTTAACAATGAGGCTGTTGTTAGTGATCTATGTAGTTCCACTAGCACTGGACCTATGTCCACATCGCTGTAAAAACTAGCTTAACAATGAGGCTGTTGTTAGTGATCTATGTAGTTTCACTAGCTCTGGACCTATGTCCACATCGCTGTAAAAACTAGCTTAACAATGAGGCTGTTGTTAGTGATCTATGTAGTTTCACTCACTCTGGACCTATGTCCACATCGCTGTAAAAACTAGCTTAACAATGAGACTGTTGTTAGTGATCTATGTAGTTCCACTAGCACTGGACCTATGTCCACATTGCTGTAAAAACTAGCTTAACAATGAGGCTGTTGTTAGTGATCTATGTAGTTCCACTAACTCTGGACCTATGTCCACATCGCTGTAAAAACTAGCTGAACAATGAGTCTATTGTTAGTGATCTATGTAGTTCCACTAACTCTGGACCTATGTCCAAATAGCTGTAAAAACTAGCTTAACAATGAGACTGTTGTTAGTGATCTATGTAGTTCCACTAACTCTGGACCTATGTCCACATCGCTGTAAAAACTAGCTTAGCAATGAGGCTGTTGTTAGTGATCTATGTACTTTCACAAACTCTGGACCTATGTACACATTGCTGTAAAAACTAGCTTAACAATGAGGCTGTTGTTAGTGATCTATGTAGTTCCACTAACTCTGGACCTATGTCCAAATAGCTGTAAAAACTAGCTTAACAATGAGACTGTTGTTAGTGATCTATGTAGTTCCACTAACTCTGGACCTATGTCCACCTCGCTGTAAAAACTAGCTTAACAATGAGGCTGTTGTTAGTGATCTATGTACTTTCACAAACTCTGGACCTATGTCCACATTGCTGTAAAAACTAGCTTAACAATGAGGCTGTTGTTAGTGATCTATGTAGTTCCACTAACTCTGGACCTATGTCCAAATAGCTGTAAAACTAGCTTAACAATGAGACTGTTGTTAGTGATCTATGTAGTTCCACTAACTCTGGACCTATGTCCACATCGCTGTAAAAACTAGCTTAACAATGAGGCTGTTGTTAGTGATCTATGTAGTTCCACTAACTCCGGACCTATGTCCACATTGCTGTAAAAACTAGCTTAACAATGAGGCTGTTGTTAGTGATCTATGTAGTTCCACTAGCACTGGACCTATGTCCACATCGCTGTAAAAACTAGCTTAACAATGAGGCTGTTGTTAGTGATCTATGTAGTTCCACTAGCACTGGACCTATGTCCACATCGCTGTAAAAACTAGCTTAACAATGAGGCTGTTGTTAGTGATCAATGTAGTTCCACTAGCACTGGACCTATGTCTACATCTCTGTAAAAACTAGCTTAACAAAGAGGTTGTTGTTAGTGATCTATGTAGTTCCACTAACTCTGGACCTATGTCCACATCGCTGTAAAAACTAGCTGAACAATGAGGCTGTTGTAAGTGATCTATGTAGTCACTAACTCTGGACCTATGTCCACATCGCTGTAAAAACTAGCTGAACAATGAGGCTGTTGTTAGTGATCTATGTAGTTCACTAACTCTGGACCTATGTCCACCTCGCTGTAAAAACTAGCTTAACAATGAGGCTGTTGTAAGTGATCTATGTAGTTTCACTAACTCTGGACCTATGTCCACATCGCTGTAAAAACTAGCTTAACAATGAGGCTGTTGTTAGTGATCTATGTAGTTCCACTAGCACTGGACCTATGTCCACATCGCTGTAAAAACTAGCTTAACAATGAGGCTGTTGTTAGTGATCTATGTAGTTTCACTAGCTCTAGACCTATGTCCACATCGCTGTAAAAACTAGCTTAACAATGAGGTTGTTGTTAGTGATCTATGTAGTTTCACTAGCTCTAGACCTATGTCCACATCGCTGTAAAAACTAGCTTAACAATGAGGCTGTTGTTAGTAATCTATGTAGTTTCACTAACTCTGGACCTATGTCCACATCGCTGTAAAAACTAGCTTAACATTGAGGCTGTTGTTAGTGATCTATGTACTTTCACAAACTCTGGACCTATGTCCAAATAGCTGTAAAACCTAGCTTAACAATGAGGCTGTTGTTAGTGATCTATGTAGTTCCACTAGCACTGGACCTATGTCCACATCGCTGTAAAAACTAGCTTAACAATGAGGCTGTTGTTAGTGATCTATGTAGTTCCACTAGCACTGGACCTATGTCCACATCGCTGTAAAAACTAGCTTAACAATGAGGCTGTTGTTAGTGATCTATGTAGTTCCACTAACTCTTGACCTATGGCCACATTGCTGTAAAAACTAGCTTAACAATGAGGCTGTTGTTAGTGATCTATGTAGTTCCACTAGCACTGGACCTATGTCCACATCGCTGTAAAAACTCGCTTAACAATGAGGCTGTTGTTAGTGATCTATGTAGTTCCACTAGCACTGGACCTATGTCCACATCGCTGTAAAAACTAGCTTAACAATGAGGCTGTTGTTAGTGATCGATGTAGTTCCACTAGCACTGGACCTATGTCTACATCGCTGTAAAAACTAGCTTAACAAAGAGGTTGTTGTTAGTGATCTATGTAGTTCCACTAACTCTGGACCTATGGCCACATCGCTGTAAAAACTAGCTGAACAATGAGGCTGTTGTAAGTGATCTATGTAGCACTAACTCTGGACCTATGTCCAAATCGCTGTAAAAACTAGCTGAACAATGAGGCTGTTGTTAGTGATCTATGTAGTTTCACTAACTCTGGACCTATGTCCACCTCGCTGTAAAAACTAGCTTAACAATGAGGCTGTTGTAAGTGATCTATGTAGTTTCACTAACTCTGGACCTATGTCCACATCGCTGTAAAAACTAGCTTAACAATGAGGCTGTTGTTAGTGATCTATGTAGTTCCACTAGCACTGGACCTATGTCCACATCGCTGTAAAAACTAGCTTAACAATGAGGCTGTTGTTAGTGATCTATGTAGTTTCACTAGCTCTAGACCTATGTCCACATCGCTGTAAAAACTAGCTTAACAATGAGGTTGTTGTTAGTGATCTATGTAGTTTCACTAGCTCTAGACCTATGTCCACATCGCTGTAAAAACTAGCTTAACAATGAGGCTGTTGTTAGTAATCTATGTAGTTTCACTAACTCTGGACCTATGTCCACATCGCTGTAAAAACTAGCTTAACATTGAGGCTGTTGTTAGTGATCTATGTACTTTCACAAACTCTGGACCTATGTCCAAATAGCTGTAAAACCTAGCTTAACAATGAGGCTGTTGTTAGTGATCTATGTAGTTCCACTAACTCTGGACCTATGTCCACATCGCTGTAAAAACTAGCTTAACAATGAGGCTGTTGTTAGTGATCTATGTAGTTTCTCTAACTCTGGACCTATGTCCACATCGCTGTAAAAACTAGCTTAACAATGAGGCTGTTGTAAGTGATCTATGTAGTTTCACTAACTCTAGACCTATGTCCACATCGCTGTAAAAAATAGCTTAACAATGAGGCTGTTGTTAGTGATCTATGTAGTTCCACTAACTCTGGACCTATGTCCACATCGCTGTAAAAACTAGCTTTACCATGAGGCTGTTGTTAGTGATCTATGTAGTTCTACTAACTCTGGACCTATGTCCACATCGCTGTAAAAACTAGCTGAACAATGAGGCTGTTGTTAGTGATCTATGTAGTTTCACTAACTCTGGACCTATGTCCACATCGCTGTAAAAACTAGCTTAACAATGAGGCTGTTGTAAGTGATCTATGTAGTTCCACTAACTCTGGACCTATGTCCACATCGCTGTAAAAACTAGCTTAACCATGAGGCTGTTGTTAGTGATCTATGTAGTTCCACTAGCACTGGACCTATGTCCACATCAATGTAAAAACTAGCTTAACAATGAGGCTGTTGTTAGTGAACTATTTAGTTTCTCTAGCTCTAGACCTATGTCCACATCGCTGTAAAAACTAGCTTAACAATGAGGCTGTTGTAAGTGATCTATGTAGCACGAACTCTGGACCTATGTCCACATTGCTGTAAAAACTAGCTGAACAATGAGGCTGTTGTTAGTGATCTATGTAGTTTCACTAACTCTGGACCTATGTCCACCTCGCTGTAAAAACTAGCTTAACAATGAGGCTGTTGTAAGTGATCTATGTAGTTTCACTAACTCTGGACCTATGTCCACATCGCTGTAAAAACTAGCTTAACAATGAGGCTGTTGTTAGTGATCTATGTAGTTCCACTAGCACTGGACCTATGTCCACATCGCTGTAAAAACTAGCTTAACAATGAGGCTGTTGTTAGTGATCTATGTAGTTTCACTAGCTCTAGACCTATGTCCACATCGCTGTAAAAACTAGCTTAACAATGAGGTTGTTGTTAGTGATCTATGTAGTTTCACTAGCTCTAGACCTATGTCCACATCGCTGTAAAAACTAGCTTAACAATGAGGCTGTTGTTAGTAATCTATGTAGTTTCACTAACTCTGGACCTATGTCCACATCGCTGTATAAACTAGCTTAACATTGAGGCTGTTGTTAGTGATCTATGTACTTTCACAAACTCTGGACCTATGTCCAAATAGCTGTAAAACCTAGCTTAACAATGAGGCTGTTGTTAGTGATCTATGTAGTTCCACTAACTCTGGACCTATGTCCACATCGCTGTAAAAACTAGCTTAACAATGAGGCTGTTGTTAGTGATCTATGTAGTTTCGCTAACTCTGGACCTATGTCCACATCGCTGTAAAAACTATCTTAACAATGAGGCTGTTGTAAGTGATCTATGTAGTTTCACTAACTCTAGACCTATGTCCACATCGCTGTAAAAAATAGCTTAACAATGAGGCTGTTGTTAGTGATCTATGTAGTTCCACTAACTCTTGACCTATGTCCACATCGCTGTAAAAACTAGCTCAACCATGAGGCTGTTGTTAGTGATCTATGTAGTTCCACTAACTCTGGACCTTTGTCCACATCGCTGTAAAAAATAGCTTAACAATGAGGCTGTTGTTAGTGATCTATGTAGTTTCACTAACTCTGGACCTATGTCCACATCGCTGTAAAAACTAGCTTAACAATGAGGCTGTTGTTAGTGATCTATGTAGTTCCACTAGCACTGGACCTATGTCCACATCAATGTAAAAACTAGCTTAACAATGAGGCTGTTGTTAGTGATCTATTTAGTTTCTCTAGCTCTAGACCTATGTCCACATCGCTGTAAAAACTAGCTTAACAATGAGGCTGTTGTTAGTAATCTATGTAGTTTCACTAACTCTGGACCTATGTCCACATCGCTGTAAAAACTAGCTTAACAATGATGCTGTTGTTAGTGATCTATGTAGTTCCACAAACTCTGGACCTATGTCCAAATCGCTGTAAAAACTAGCTTAACAATGAGGCTGTTGTTAGTGATCTATGTAGTTTCACTAACTCTGGACCTATGTCCACATTGCTGTAAAAACTAGCTTAACAATGAGGCTGTTGTAAGTGATCTATGTAGTTTCACTAACTCTGGACCTATGTCCAAATAGCTGTAAAAACTAGCTTAACAATGAAGCTGTTGTTAGTGATCTATGTAGTTTCACTAACTCTGGACCTATGTCCACATCGCTGTAAAAACTATCTTAACAATGAGGCTGTTGTAAGTGATCTATGTAGTTTCACTAACTCTGGACCTATGTCCACATCGCTGTAAAAACTAGCTTAACAATGACGCTGTTGTTAGTGATCTATGTAGTTCCACTAACTCTGGACCTTTGTCCAAATAGCTGTAAAAACTAGCTTAACAATGAGGCTGTTGTAAGTGATCTATGTAGTTTCACTAACTCTGGACCTATGTCCACATCGCTGTAAAAACTAGCTTAACAATGAGGCTGTTGTTAGTGATCTATGTAGTTCCACTAACTCTGGACCTATGTCCACATCGCTGTAAAAACTAGCTTAACAATGAGGCTGTTGTAAGTGATCTATGTAGTTTCACTATCTCTGGACCTATGTCCACATCGCTGTAAAAACTAGTTTAACAATGAGGCTGTTGTTAGTGATCTATGTAGTTCCACTAACTGTGGACCTATGTCCACATCGCTGTAAAAACTAGCTTAACAATGAGGCTGTTGTAAGTGATCTATGTAGTTTCACTAACTCTGGACCTATGTCCACATCGCTGTAAAAACTAGCTTAACAATGAGGCTGTTGTTAGTGATCTATGTAGTTCCACTAACACTGGACCTATGTCCACATCGCTGTAAAAACTAGCTTAACAATGAGGCTGTTGTTAGTGCTCTATGTAGTTCCAATAACTTTGGACCTATGTCCACATCGCTGTAAAAACTAGCTTAACAATGAGGCTGTTGTTAGTGATCTATGTAGTTTCACTAACTCTGGACCTATGTCCACATTGCTGTTAAAACTAGCTTAACAATGAGGCTGTTCTAAGTGATCTATGTAGTTCCACTAACTCTGGACCTATGTCCACATCGCTGTAAAAACTAGCTTAACAATGAGGCTGTTGTTAGTGATCTATGTAGTTCCACTAACTCTGGACCTATGTCCACATCGCTGTAAAAACTAGCTTAACAATGAGGCTGTTGTTAGTGATCTATGTAGTTTCACTAACTCTAGACCTATGTCCACATCGCTGTAAAAACTAGCTTAACAATGAGGCTGTTGTTAGTGATCTATGTAGTTCCACTAACTCTAGACCTATGTCCAAATAGCTGTAAAAACTAGCTTAACAATGAGGCTGTTGTTAGTGATCTATGTAGTTCCACTAGCACTGGACCTATGTCCACATCGCTGTAAAAACTAGCTTAACAATGAGGCTGTTGTTAGTGATCTATGTAGTTCCACTAACTCTGGACCTATGTCCACATCGCTGTAAAAACTAGCTTAACAATGAGGCTGTTGTTAGTGATCTATGTAGTTCCACTAACTCTGGACCTATGTCCACATCGCTGTAAAAACTAGCTTAACAATGAGGCTGTTGTTAGTGATCTGTGTAGTTCCACTAGCACTGGACCTATGTCCACATCGCTGTAAAAACTAGCTTAACAATAAGACTGTTGTTAGTGATCTATGTAGTTCCACTAGCACTGGACCTATGTCCACATCGCTGTAAAAACTATCTTAACAATGAGGCTGTTGTTAGTGATCTGTGTAGTTCCACTAACTCTAGACCTATGTCCAAATAGCTGTAAAAACTAGCTTAACAATAAGGCTGTTGTTAGTGATCTATGTAGTTCCACTAACTCTGGACCTATGTCCACATTGCTGTAAAAACTAGCTTAACAATGAGGCTGTTGTTAGTGATCTATGTAGTTCCACAAACTCTGGACCTTTGTCCACATTGCTGTAAAAACTAGCTTAACAATGAGTCTGTTGTTAGTGATCTATGTAGTTCCACTAACTCTGGACCTATGTCCACATTGCTGTAAAAACTAGCTTAACAATGAGACTGTTGTTAGTGATCTATGTAGTTCCACTAACTCTGGACCTATGTCCAAATAGCTGTAAAAACTAGCTTAACAATAAGGCTGTTGTTAGTGATCTATGTAGTTCCACTAACTCTGGACCTATGTCCACATTGCTGTAAAAACTAGCTTAACAATGAGGCTGTTGTTAGTGATCTATGTAGTTCCACAAACTCTGGACCTTTTTCCACATTGCTGTAAAAACTAGCTTAACAATGAGGCTGTTGTTAGTGATCTGTGTAGTTTCACTTACTCTAGACCTATGTCCAAATAGCTGTAAAAACTAGCTAAACAATAAGGCTGTTGTTAGTGATCTATGTAGTTCCACTAACTCTGGACCTATGTCCACATTGCTGTAAAAACTAGCTTAACAATGAGGCTGTTGTTAGTGATCTATGTAGTTCCACAAACTCTGGACCTTTTTCCACATTGCTGTAAAAACTAGCTTAACAATGAGGCTGTTGTTAGTGATCTGTGTAGTTTCACTAACTCTAGACCTATGTCCAAATAGCTGTAAAAACTAGCTTAACAATGAGTCTGTTGTTAGTGATCTATGTAGTTCCACTAACTCTGGACCTATGTCCACAATGCTGTAAAAACTAGCTTAACAATGAGACTGTTGTTAGTGATCTATGTAGTTCCACTAACTCTGACCTATGTCCACATTGTTGTAAAAACTAGCTTAACAATGAGGCTGTTGTTAGTAAGGATGGCAACGAATGGCAATATTGATATTCGAATATTCGGTCATTCTTTCGAACGAATATTCGAATATATTCGGTCAAGATCTTAATAATAAATAATCATCAACTTTCTATCCCGAACGTTTTTACTCGGCATATTTGTTACTTTCTCTTTCAGCGGAAACGGTGCTGATGTATAAATACTAAAAAGCAAACAATTGGAATATCATTGTCGTCAAGATTCAACATGACGTGGAACTCGATGATGCATAATTAATAATAATAAATTAATAAATGCTATGTTATATTAGCTTTACTAAGTTAAATATTCGTATGTTTGTATAGTTTTTAAGTAATTAACTATTTATAAATGAAATTGAAAAACAAACATAAAAAAAAATATATATATATATATAAATATATATATATATAAGTAAATTCGTCTACTACTTGACGCGTTTATTATTCACAAGTACATAAACGGCCTTCAAATCAAAGAAGTGTGCTCTTCAATTAGGTATAAAATTGGTAAATAAACAAACTTGCTCTCACTTTTTCAAAACAGGGTGATTTACAACAGACCGTAAAGGCAGATCGATGATTAAAATTGCCTAAGGCAAACAAAGGATTACCGACCAGGACTCCTTATCACCTTGACAATGTCCAATTGACACCCGTCTTAGGAGGAAATCAATAATTACCGTGTCTTAACCTGGTTGATATAACACCTTTCAAAACCATTTGTGGCAAAAATATTGAAATTGAAAATGAATAAAGAAAACAATTTGAATTTACTATATTTTTTTGTAGTTGCGAATATTCGAATATCAATATGACATTCGAATATTCGGACGTATGACCGAATATTCGAATATCCGAATATTCGTTGACATCCTTAGTTGTTAGTGATCTATGTAGTTTCACTACAAATGAATGCTGAGCTCTTCCTATATGGCTGTCAAACTGTTGAAATTTTTTACATACTTTTTGACAGGCAGCTCAATACAATTTTTTTAAATAAATTACTTACACATGCCTTAATTAACAGTTTGTTAAGATAAGTAAATCATACAGTTGTGAATTAGATGTAATATTATGGTATATATATGAACCCGTGAATCCAGGTTTGAAAGGTATTTATTTTACCTACAAAAGGAAATATTTCTCGGCATTGTGATTTTTTTGTGCATTCTGTGGACTAGTGGTAGAATTGAAATTGGGTATACTATGGACAGTGTCGGCCTGGAGTCAGATTGGAGGAGACAAACCCTCTTTTAGTTCATATGCTGGCTATGAATAACAGCATGGCAATTGGGCCAAGGTGATGGTGTGTAGGTCATTAATGTCTTTAAGAACAGTGAAGTGAAACGAAGTGTCCATATTCTGTTGCAATTTGCCTGATATGCTCAACATATGCTACCAAGTCCGGAACAGAAGCCTGCTACATTCTGTGACTTTTTTATCTTCCGAGTCTTTTAAGGACATGGAGAACAAATAGGAAAAAATTGAAATTGTCTATTAGAAGAGAAGAGATTTCTGTGGAATTTCACCATTTTTGTAGGTATCTTGACTTTTGAAATATATATATGTATGTAACCCCCTACTTATACCCCAGAGACACTAATATCATTTTCAGCTTTAGAACACTAATATCTAAAGACCTCACAACTTTAATCAATTTAAATCATAAATAAAAAAACGTTATTAAACATTTAGAATTTAATTATAGTGAAAATATGTTGTCATTTTTGTCCATCTGTTGTTGTATGATGTTAAGCTTTGCTTTCAACAATTTTTCAGTCATATTGCGATGGTGTCTACTTGTGACAGTATTTTGAGTACAGCTGCACTGGAGTATCATACCGCAGACACATGGCATTATACCCCGTCCCAGCCACATACTGAAAAGGGGCCATCCAGACGTAGAACTATCCTCTAAATGCTGAGTGTCAAGCAAGGAAACTTCTAGTACCATTTTTCAAGTCTGGCTGACCCTCCCAGGGATCAAACTCACAACCTTGCCTTCTGCATGCAAGGCGGATGCTCTACCCCAAGACCACCACTTTGGTATTTGTCAGTTTGTCAAAATACAAGCAAAAATTGAAAGACAGCAAAAATAAAATGTTCAAGATTCTATACCATATTATATCACTTTCAAATACATTATTCATTGCTATATTTGTTTGATTGTTGCCTATGCACACACTTACATCACACTGCATCTGACAGGTGATGTATGACACATCCAGTTTTATTGATGGAGAAAGACACCAGTATGAGTCTTTAATCTGCTCTTTGAACCAGTTATCTACATTAAATTGATTGAAAATAATTGATTTAAAGGTAATACATGATGGCGGTATTTAAAATTTACCAAGAAATAAATAATGCGTAAGACAATTAATAAAAAAATAAATACAAAAGTGTTCAAGAGAAAATCTCAAGATAAGATGTGTAACTGTACTGTTGTATATCTTACTAAACGGTTTATTAAAATCAAGTAAAATAGAGCTACTCTAAAACAGATATTATTATACATGTTTTGCATTTCAAATGTAAACAGAGGAAGCTAGTTTATAAATTAGTTATTTATGGAAACAAAGCATTATATTGGATATTGGTAATCAATATATTTGTAACTATTTTGGTGATAAACTTTCTAAAAAAATGTGATGGCTTTCAATGTAAGAAATGGGAGACAACTCTTCCAGTCTTGTCTGCTACAAAATAGTAAACCAAAATTATCTTTCTTGGTGGTGAACTCTGATTTTCTATTTCAAAAGGAAAACAAAATATATTTCAGTTTACTGTTGTGAGAAGTTGGTATGAAGAGCTTACCCATACTCATTTAGACATCATTGCCAGGAAGTAACTTCATCAAATACCAGAATCAGATGCCCATGAATAAAATAATCTTTCTCTGTTTATGTTTTGTCAGTTTTACTTGACAAACAGTATAAATTCATTTAAATAGTATTTATCTTGAGAACAGTAACTTTCACTTTATCTTAATTAACCTTATACTACAAGTGTTACTAAATGAAAGGAATTGGGGAGCATTGTTTGACCTCTTGTTTTATGTACTGGTAATTAGTATACTGTATGGTTTCATGGATGTTACACGAGTGATGGTAAAAACAGGATTACTGTTGCTCCAGCATTTGGTACATATGGAGTACCATAATTATTTAATTCACTGAAACTGGCTAATGCTTATATTAAAATGCCTTTTTTTTCATTCTGCACATTCGTTTTTTTAATTGATGTTTTATATTGGTCACCCATAATGCCTTAGTTTGTTCATTTATGCAACAGTTGAAAACGAGTATTGCTTCAAATAAAGTTTCAGTATTTATCTTTATTCTATAAAAAAAAAAACACCTTGAATCGTGTTTTCATTTCTAATCATATTTTGATTTCAGTGTAGGTTTTGTTACTACATGTTTGATATTATTTGCTCTAGATTCCTACGTTGCTCTGTCTTGCTCCTTACAGAACATACAGTAACATCACTGGAACAGATTGTGATGCCGGTTACATCGATAGCCGAATATTATTGTATGATCAATACATCTTGTCTGTCAGTATGACCCTACCCCAGGTATGTATGGGTTTATCTAAATTATTTCTCAATATAGAATACTGTCTTTCTTTGTAAAGTGCGGAGAAAGTCAATAATTAACCTTCTAAAACTGATTTCTCTTACAAAACTTCACAGTAATATTGACTACGTAGATAGACACTGTAGACTCTTAAGTTTACCTCATCTACATTACATAATTTTAGCATACCAGTATGTAATGTTTATACCCCTGCAATTAAAAGAAAGTTCAGTTTTTGTCAACATTGGTTAAATATTACAGGAGTAATGATCTCTTGTTGAATACTTTTCAGTAAAATGATGATTTCCGATCCATAACTTTTATGTATTTAATTAATATTTGGTGTAGTTATAAAATTCAAGTCAAGTGTGATATCTGTTGGTCATATACTACAGGAGTTACGACTTTTCAATATTGACTGTTTTGAGCATTGACACACTGAAGTACTGTGCAGACTGTCACACATATTTTGATACAAAGCCAAATTATATGTTGGCATCATCAGTGGAATGGAGACGGACAAGAACCATAACTCTGGGTTGCCTTTTGGCAGAGCTATTGCCTTTTGAGATTTAGAAAATATTAGCAGGTGAAAGATCATCAACCTGTCATTGGATATGAATGAAACTTCACGGGTAATCAACATTATCTAGGAAACTAAACAAGACAAGAATCGTAACTCTTGTTTGCCCTTTGGCAGAACTATGGCCCTTTTAGCAAGTTAAAGTTTTTGAGTTGGTACATATTTCATCAGTCTATCGTTGGATATGAATGAAACTTCACATGTGTGTTCAGCATCATCCAGGTAACTCATAGAAACAAGAACCATAACTGTTGATTGCATTTTGGCAATATTATTGCCCTTTTAAGCTTAGAAATTTTGTTTAAGAGTTTATTACCAGGTTAAAGTGTAGTACAAGGCATTGAGCTTAGATGTTTTACGATTAGGATTAGTTTTTGCGCTTCTCTCAAATTTGTTCAAAACCATGACCTTGAGGGCAAAATTGGTCTGCCTTAAAGGGGTCAAAATTTACAAAGTGTTATATAGGGAAAATCTTTTTCTACCATAGTTGAAGGACCTTGCGCTCAGATATAATTTTTCACTTCTTTAAAGGGATAATATTGGCATATTACCGTCAATTCCCTGTCCTAAATACACACGCCCAGCATCCAGATACGCTTATAACTTAGAGATATAAACGTCTTAAGTGTCTAATTGCATTACCTCTTTATTACACTCATCGGGTTTGTGAAGCCACGTTTTTGTTTTTGTTTACATTTGCCATTTTCAACAAACCGCTTTCGGGTTTCCGATCAATCATCGGATGACATTGTGAAGACTCGTTCCCGATCTGGTTTTTGAGGCTTTGTTCCGGAAGTTTACGGAGTTCAATGTACAATACTTTATTGCGGGACTTTTAAAGTTTTGGCCAATATTCAGTTACTGTTAATTTGATAACTTTCAAGTAAATACAGGTTATACGTCAATACATAAGCATTGTTTTGTACACACTGCATACAGGGAAAGTCTAGATTAACAACGTGTTTGTGTTACTTGCCAATGTAATCCCTTTAAAAAAAAATATAAAAAAGATCTTTATTATATTTTTATTTTTTATTTTAATGAAAGGGTTTCCAACTGTGATAAACTGTGCATGCTGGTACAAAATTATTTCAACTATAGATCCATTTCCATGACCTGGTACCAGTATGTTGCCCTATGATTTGAAGTTTGTAAATACTGTATGTTGTATATGTAAAACATTGAAACAACTTAGAATTGCTCACTTGTAGAATATTAGACAGGAGATTGTGTGCCTGTCTGTTATCTCGTATAATGGCAGACTCCTGTGAACTGTTTTTCTTTCCATGCATCAGTTTGCTTCCAAATGTCATGCCTATGATTTATTTTACGTTTACTGCATTGTTCAATCATAGTTGCTTTCACCTGCGTGACTGGCTGCTGTGTAATCCTTTGAAGCTGTGAAGAAGTTTGACATTATGCATACATGTGTAATAGGTTTTAGGCCTGTATTTTCCATTTCTCTTTTAAAAATGATGTGATGAATGAGAGAACAAGTGTTGCAGTTGATTTTGGTATCTGACAGTGCAAGTTAGCTGTTTTTTATGTTGCCTCATTATTGGTATCTTAAAAGTTTAATTTTTAGGTGAAAATCCATGGGATTAATGTTGCAGATTTTTCGATTATTTTTTTATCTTTTTTGTATTATCAGGTTAGACAACATTTGAACATATATTTGTGAAAGTTTCAGACATGAATATCGACTGATTTCATGTTTTACTAAAACTTGAATTTCAGAACAGGTGCAGATACACACATGATTCATTGCTTTACACGGCTGGGATTAAATTGTATTACATATTCTGGTACTTTTAGTGCTTTTGTGTACACAACAAAATGTCTCCCTTGAATACTCCAGACCTACAGATGAAGGAGGTAGTAGTAAAAATATATATTTCCCTTTTTCTTCTTTTTTCAGGACTTTATATTGCAGTGATTTGTTTATTATTACCATGTGCTAAATTGTAAATATTTCAGAAATTGCCACTGAAATTTTGGTCAAGATATATTTTTGACGCATGCTGCAGATTTTGTTTTTTGACAGTGTTGTTGACAATATTGTTTCAATGGAGCTCTATGGGAAATTTAATTGTGGTGTGAGATGAGGATGAACAAGGCAACAAGAAGACCATCAATCTTCGACCCCTGGATCCTACAAGCTCAACCTTATGTTTGAACTGGACAAAAATAATACTGTACCAGTAAGTTGTTTTAAAGTTATTTATTTTACATCAGTTGTGAAACAAATTCTTATAACTTAAACAAATCACATCCAAAGTGTTCATGGGTAAAACCAGTACTAAGCATTTGCATATAAAATGTCTTGTTGTCAAGACAACATACATAGCTGAGGCAGAGGACCTAACCCACGACCCTCTGATCTTGGATCCGATGCTTTACCACTGAGCCATGTGCTCCTAACTTAACCAAGTTTTAACTGACTGTCAATCAAGTGATTGTGAGTTGAAGTCCCAGGCTTATGTTGATTGATTTACTACAACATTGCATCTCATTGTCATTTGTCTGTCAACTCTGGTCCAAATGGGAAAATTATCAGTTACTTGGAGAGAGGGGTGTGCTCAATAACTGGTTTACTTTCCCAGATTTATTGGTTAGGTCCAGTGACCATCTGTGTTATGGCATTGAAAAAATGACACTGATATTCAAACAAACATTGTTTGTAAATACTTTAATCTTCTGTTGAAACTACTGTCAGAGCTGAATTGAACCAAACTTCATAGAAATCTTGTTATGGTACCAAAAGTGGCTTTTGACAAGTCTTGCCTTTTTCATGTGAACTGGAAAAGCAACATGGCCGTCTGAGATATGAATGTTTTCGGGTTGGCTGAAATTTCAGTAGTATTTTTACAGCAAAATAACTGAACCAAATTGAATGAAACTTGTTCTATTTTTCATGCCAAATGGAATTTCAATATACATGTAGCTGCAACAGTAATATGCTTTCTGGTTGAAATTTTAAAATCCTTACCTACGATAACTACTTAACCAAATGAAATTAAACTAAACAGGACTGTTGCTTGAGTGGACCTCTACAAATTTGTCAGGATGACTTGCTTTTATTCAGAGTTTATGCTACACTTAAATTTTGCATAATTTTAACACAATCATACCTCTATCAAAATTATTATGGCGTTAAACTTTAATTCTCCAACAACAATAAATCCATTGTAAATCAGGTGAGCATTCTCACATTATTGAGAACTTCTATTATTTGAAGTTCTAATTTGACTTATTAATATTGGAGTTATTACATCTTAGAACACAAATAAGAATTTTACTGACCCAAAACCAAAAATTATTGAATGTTTGAACACACATTTAAGTTTTAGCTTTGACCTCTTTAACTTTTTGTGTTTATGATTTTATGCCACTCAGGTGAACGTAATTATTAAAAAGATTGTTGTGTCTGTGTGGCCTCTCACTGCCAAGGTTGTGCGTGAGCTCAGACAGGCCCAAAAACTAAATGCTTGTTACTTTTGGAAGGACACCAGTTTTACAGAGATTATCAATTAAACTTGAGGTGATATAAACTTATAGCCTGTTATGTGTTGAAAATGGCACTAGACCACATTCATTCCTTTCAAATGTAAAAAAAGTATTTCATTATCTTTATTTTGAATTTAAGCAGACACCTAAAGCATATCGTAAATTTATTCTGCAGGAAACAAACAGTATTCTGGACAACATATCTCATAGAATTATACATATGTTTCACCAGTAGACAGAACAACACAGTGACACAACTAACGAATCTCAGGCAGCTGCTCTGATAGATAAGTAAGTATCCCAACAGAAAAAATGGTGGTTAATCAGTTGGTTTAATATAAACTTTTATTAAATAAAGGATTCATTTTATCATAATGATATACAAGTTTAACAACAGTATAATGTTAACAATACATCATTCATCAAATCACTCCTAGTGTTGGTTCTTTTCTACTGTAAAAAATAAAATAGTGGGCCTGATCAAATGATTTAAAAATATAAAAGGGGAGGGTACATTTTCAAAGTGTCTTCCATGGGTGGGTTTAAATGGAACAGCCCTTGCATCAGTTGCAAACTGTTTTTGTTTACATTTTTATGACCTTGTCGTTCAAAAAGTGACAAAGCTGTGTAAAACTTATTAGTTAGACCAATTCAATATAAAAAACATAATTTGTATTTACAGGAATTTAAGAAGAGTTTTATTTACTATTAGAAGATATGGACTCTTGAAAGGCAATAAGCAGAAAGATTCTCTGCGGACTTGTTTTGTGGATGACCTGATAATGTTTGTTTACTAAACATGTCAACCTTTATGCTGTAATATTTCCTTTTTTCAGAACATTGTTAGCCACACAAGTGCTTCTTTAGAATTATTTCAGGGGAAAACAGTAATATAGCTGTCAGTTATGAGATGACAAATACTTCTTGAAAAGTGTGTCAAAGAAAACTGTTTAGAAGGAAGATATTAATATGACATTTAGTTATGAGCTAAATAGTGCCTCTTAAAAGTTGTTTTAAGTGAAGATATTGATACGGCTGTCAGTTAGAACACAACAATGGACTTGGAGGAAACTTGGGATTTGGAATTATATAGTGTGATGTACTTGTTTAGTGAAATATCAATCTTGTCCACACCACAGTAGACATAAAGTTGGGACAGGAATATAAAGAAACATAGATATCTTGAAAATAAACACATCTTTGTTTAATACTGATATTTGTAAATGGGATATTGTTTTCATTTTGCTTTCTTCAATTTTATTTTTGTACTTATTACTACTGATACAAAATATTATACATTATGTTATTATAAATCCCCCAGAGCTGAATATTCTGATCGTGATTTTCCTTGACTGTCCGTCTGTCTGACCAGCAACAATTTCTTTAAAGAACCTCTCTGAACCATAATTGTTTAAAAAGAAATTGATTTTTTTTTTTTTTTAATTTAAAAATCATCTCAGAATGAGCAAGACCTTGCACAATTGTTATTTTGTAAGTAGTATCACCTGGTTGTTTTCTCACGGGAGTGTTAATGCACTGATGGTATTATACTTTTATTTTGAAAATCAAGTGTATAATTTATAATAAATACTCCCAAAGAAATAAAATGTATGCAATTGTTTTGATTTTTGTATGTGTCAAAGTTTCAAGTAGTTGAGAGTAAAAGAGCAAAATAATTCCAGTAAAGTATATTTACTCTTGAGTATAAATAAGAAAATGACCTGGACAAGTCTTTGTTTTTTCATGTTTTATCTTGTCAAAAATATAAAATTTGAATTACTGAAAAAAAATATAAACAATTCAATGTTATTTTCAAAATGGCATCGCAAAGGTGAATCAAATAAGAAAAACATAACTAAAAACACTTTGCTTGATTATTTTGACAAGAAAGTAAATGGTAAGACAGAAAATGAATTCACATTGCTAATTCACTCACTATTGCCTATTATTGTTTATGTGTGATAGTCCACAAGATTATTAGTCTCAAAAAGATATATAGATTTGATTGATATATATGATATATATATTTGCATGAAATGAACAGTGTGCATACATACTGTGCTTTAATTTAGTTAACCATGAAAACTAAAATGTTACAATTTCGACAAATGTATTTTAAAGTGGTTTAGTTCTTATCTAAATCAACGGTACCAGAAAATTCAAATTGGTGCCACTGTTAAAATCCAATCTTAAAAGGAGCAGGGTATCAAGGATCTATACTTGGACCATTGTTACTTTTTTTAATGTTTGTAAATAATTTACTATGCTAACACAGATTTGCAAATGGTGTTATTTATGTCCTGTAGTAATTTCTAACAAATGCAAGTTAATAGTAAGCTTAGTCTTAAAAAAACAGTACAGTGGGCAAACCAAAACAAAATGATGATAAATGAAAAGAAAACTAAGAGACTCAGTATGGTTGTATGCACATCACAAAAAAATGTCTTCAATGAATATTACTAATATTTATGTCAATACACATAGATATGTAAAATACCCCAATTTGTAAAGGAATATACATACATGATAACCTATTATTGGATGTTCTTGTTGATAAATTATGTAAATCATAAAATTACCTTGCTGTCTAAATTCAAGACATGTATTCCACTAGAAACAAGAATACTACATTATAATCATATAAACCAGTCTGTTATAGAGACACATTTTTGGGAACTATCTCAAGTTACAGTTTGGTTATATTTTATTCCATCTATTATATACACTTACATAAATAATAACAATGCAATTATATTTATATATAGCGCAAATTGGTCAGGCTACAAGTTTTAAACATTATTAGAAACAGCCCTCCCGAAAGAGAAATTCACATTTAAATGTACACATTTTCTGATACTTTACATGTAATCACATTAATTGTTTTATTGTTTTGTTAAAGAAAAAATAGCATGTGTATGTCTATGAGAAATTATGCATTAAAATATCTATGAACAAAGATAACCGAAAGCAATATGTAGTAATACTAAAAGTAATTTAATAATATTTAGCTATACAAAAATCACACAGAAACAAAATTGTTACTTTTCGTAAATTTCATTGAATAAAAATCGTGGCATGACAAGAGATTCCTCGACTTTTAACTAATGAATATCAGTCCGAATCATTCGTCATCATACTTGCATTGTAATTTCCAGCAACAATAGTTACACATTTCATAATTATCAATACTGCTACCTAACAATACTAATTAAAACTTATTTGACAATTTGACTGGAAATATTCCATGTGTGAATACTGTAAACATCTGCATGACAAAGACTTCCAGTTGATAGGTAAAATAACGTCGCTGCTAAATTTCTTAATGATTATTATTGTCATCACATTGATCTCTAGCTCTGCTTGACCTGTACTGGTATCTCAGATCCTATTGATATGAATTTGTTATCCATTAATTGATATGAAGTTGTAATTATTTTAGAAAAAAGGAATATGAAATAACTAAGCATACGTATCAAACGTTCATTTATTTTCTATCATAACATAACATGGCGATGTGTCACACTTAACATCCAGACTCGCATTTCAAAGGTCAAGGTCACAATTTAAATTTGTTTGACAACACTTTCAGTCTGTTTTGAGAGGTTACACAAAGGTCAAGGCTTTAATTGCATGTCTAGTCTGAAACGTCAGATCATTACCCTTGATATTTATGGATACATTGCTACCTATTATTACATATATTGTTATTTTCACAGACCTTTTCGGGGGCATGCGACACTTACCAGTAACATTTCTTGTTTTATAAAATGTTCCTCTTATTTATTACTTTTTTTAAGCATTACCATTATGTATTTATTTTTTCATATTATGTCTTCATACAACAAATCTAAATTACACAGTAATACAACTGGTAAGTCTTGATATATAACATTTTAAAATATCTGTAAAGAGTTTCATTTTAAATATATTAATGTGTATAAATAAAACATGATTTATGTATACAGTCGTGTAAATAATAGTAATTAGTGTGCTGTGCTTATATATAGCTTCAAAATGCATCCTTATAGTACAATGAAGTACATCTATCTTTAAGATGGAAGATGTTGGTTCAATCCCAACTAAGGATATCTGTTAGAGGCTTCTTACTACACAATGCAAATCTGTTTTGAATTTATGAAATGAAGATAGTAAAAGTGCTTTGATCTGTAAGTTGGGGGATGTTTATTACAGGAATTATAGCACAATTTTGAGTTTTCATGACGGCTGATGAAAAACATTAGGCTAGTTAAATGTCTGTGAAGTACGTATTATACAGCAATATTATTCATGTAACAGTTATATCTGACAGAATTAAGTGTTTATGTTGTACAATGATTGAAAGTGTTGAGGTCTCCACCAGGAGTTGAACCTGGATCTCTTTTCATATAGAAAAGTGTGCTACTTTACACTATAAAGATGTACTCAACACCAGGAACCATATGTATATAATAATGTATGTCAACTTATTATTTTACCTGAATATATAAAGAAAGTTTAGAAATAGCCCAAACTGCAATATTGATAGAAAGACATTGTAAATAAACCCGTCAACTTCCTCTCTCATGTTTCACTATTCTCATTTTTGTCAGAGCCTTTTTCATTTTTTGGTTTCCATTTAGAAAATTATACCTATTATAATATATGAAGAACATGGATTATTCTGAATGATTGTTTTATTAATTGACATTAAGTGTTAACGTCAAGTTATGAACTGGTTTGAAAAGAACAATACATGTCCATCCAATTGGGTTTCATCTGTTGAATTAGGGCTTTCATTCCACCTTTTTCCCCCTCTCATGTTACTACAATTGTCTATCAATATGCTAATAATTTGATTCCAGTCAACTCATACTCTTTCAGGACTCTTTTTGTCAACTCCAGAATATTTGCAGCTGTTGAAATGTTTTGTTTCCTGGAACCAAGATGGTCAATTACCACTCTACTTGAATCAGTACCAGACAATAATATTCAGAAGTTTGTCATTGCAGCCTCTTCCATATTTAACGATAATTTGTTGTGTTTTAACTTCCGTTTCATTTCTTCCTTGAAACATTTAGCTACACCATGTTTGCTTATGTAAGATGCTGTTGTTCTGTTTATAGTGGTCGTATCCTCTCATGTTTCACTTAGTTGGGTAAGTCTTCAGCCAGGGAGAAAGATAAACAGTTTTTGCTTAAGATGGCCCTAATCTGTGCAACTTTCTCTCTAATTGAAGCTCCTTGGATTGATTTGGACTGATGAGCCTTCGAGCACCTGAAAATGATAACATATTTTTTTTTATATAAAGTATGTGATGCAAAACAAACTATACTTCATTGAAAAGTATGCACACAAATTTAGCAACAACGGAACTGAAGTTTCTCACTTTAAGTCGTAATAGAAAAATGCTTAGCACTATCAATATTCATAATTTCCCTTACCCATTGTATTCCAGGCCTATATAAAGAGTTAGAGAAGACAAAAGTGGAAAAAGGTGGGTGGGGTACTGTGACTCATATTGACTAATGTCTGCTTTCATGGTACAGCCTTTTTTCAGCTAGACAGACAAAATAAATCACCTACTTACTTCTTTTTGTAGTAAGCGTCCTCTGCAATGCCTTTCTCCCACTCACTGGACTAGTAATTAATCATCTACCAGCATGCATCGTAAAATGCCATGCCATTGGTATTGATTTCTTCAACCGCTGTCCAAATTTCTGACCCTGAGAATCATTCTTGTCCAGCCATTCTGATTTGTTCTTCACATCTTTCTCACACAATCTGGTGTGAGAATCGTAACACATGCCTTCATATTGTCAAGTTTATAACAGAAAAAATTACTGCGTGTTACAGTAAAAGGTAGATCACCAGTAGCAGAGGAAATTGCTGAAAGCGGTTATAATTGTATTGAAAAATCAATTCTGGTCTATAAATAGATAAACAGGGAAGCAGAGACATAGACACATAATGTCTCTGGTTAAATATAACGATATTTCTAAAGGCGTAGAACACATATTGCGGGTGTGCTCAAATGAATTACTGACTCAAATATAAGATCAAGTAAGTTCTTTTGTGAAAAAAGGTATATTTAAATAGAATACTTTTCAACAAAGTATTCCAGATTATATAAATATGTACGGTAGTTGCAAATTCACGTTATGCAATTTATCTGCTTTCATTTCTACATTGCATTAAAGTGTGTGTTTATTGCAGTGCCGGCCCTATTGAAAGGACAGCCATAATGGGCTTATGAGACACCTTTTTGTTGTGCACATCCCAAAAGCTATCCTTGTCAGGCGTCGGGCTGCTAGACATTTGGTGCCCCTCAATTTAAAAAGCTACTGGGTGAACCGGCCGTATCAGAAGAAAAAAAAAGTTCTTTAATCAGATTCGAACATTTGACCTCAAGCTTCGAAGGCAAATGCCTAAATCATTTTCTCATATATGGTGTAAGTGCAATAATGGCTATATTGCGTCCGGTGAATATTTGGTACCTGTACATGGGTACATCACTATTTGGGAAACCATAAACAAATGGATGTATATGAGATATTACCTTTAGTCAATATAGAAATGTCCTATGGTGACATAGTTCTGCCAGCCTGATAGTCAGATAGTCACTTCATTATGTCCACATTAAGAACCTATGATTTCGACATCTCACTCATTATGCATTATAAATGGTAACAGTTTTGACTGTCAACCTACATGTCCCGAGTTTGAGCTGTATAGACATTGAACTATTTTAGCAATTCAATTTATCATTACAGTACCAGAGTACTGTTTTTTATTTATTTTTATATATCTGGTGTTAATTATATATTTTTATCTGTTAATTTTTGTCGTGGGATGTTTTTTTTATCTATATCATTTATCATTTGATATTAGTATGTCAATACAAATATCCTTTCAACAAATTTCGGAAAAGTTAATATCCAAGCCTGGTTACGTAGTCACAGTATTAAATTTTCAGACGACATGTGGAAGATTGAACTACTACAGCCGTGCAAGATGATCCAACTTACAGTTACACGAATGACCAGATTCTGAAGGAACATGGACATAAGTGACTAGGAAGCCACCCTACCATGCTTAACTTTATCCTATTGAAACGATATATTCTCAGCTAAAAGGTAAATGAAACGCACCGCACGAAAATGGACACTTGGGGATTTTGCGCAAAGGCCCAGAACAGTATGCACAGTCTCTGCAGGTTGGTCCGGGCAGACTCTTTTACAGAATTTTTGGTATCAGAATTATGTCTACATTTCTATCCACAGGAGGCGGAAGCGTTTACACATCATGCATTTTAACATCCAAATTTATAAAGATAAATGATATAGATAAAAACATCTCTCGACAAAAACAAATGAAACATTATAAACATAATTAATTAAATTAAAACAGTACACTCTGATATTTTTATTGTAAAAAAAATTGCTAAAAAAAGTAAATGTAAAAGTGGAGGGACCGTGACCCACTTAGAAGGCTGGAGCTTGCCCAGGAGACATCCGTCCTGCACGGCAGCCGCTTGATTGCTATAGTTTGTTTGATTATATTAGATTATATTGATAACATCTGATAAGAAAATCTTAATTGTAACTTCAAGCAGCTTAAGTCAAAATATATGTAAAACTAGAATTCATTGGTTAATTGTTAAAATGATTTTTATTAGTTAAATATTCAAAGTTAATTTTATTGGCTAATCAATTTTAGGAACTTATGATACAAAGATTCAAAATATTGGAGGAGACATATAGATAAGTTAGAGAGGGAGAGTTAGGACTTAGTATTTTTAAATGGCATAACGCTAGCCTTTATAATTTACAATAGCTGAACGGAACTAAATCTTTAGTCAGTTAATTTAAAATTATTACTAAGGACTACAATTACTTACTTAAAAACTTATCAAGCTGTGTTAATTATATATTTTGGAACCTTTAAACTATCTTACTTGATTGTTATTAATCAAACAAAAACAAAAGTGTTAAAACACCAAAAGACTTGTGTACTGTATTGGACATTGAATTAAATCTACGGCTAGAAGTTAGGCTGACCCCACGTGTGTCATAGAAATACCAGTTGTGTGTAGGCTGCGTACCAGCTAATTCCCTACTTGCTTAAGCTTACACCAACTGGTTAGAACCAAAAGGCCGACAATAATTATGCACGATTCAGAGTTCGGTGACAATCTAATACAACGAGTCACAGATGTTAAGTGAAGTTAAATGAATAGCATAGAAGAGAATAGAATATAACACAATTACAAATAAACTAAATATCAATGTGTTTTCCATCAACATTTATCCAAGGTGTTATAAACAAAACCAATCTCACATAGAATATGAATAAAATTCTTCACATTCTGTTCAAGTGTTGACTGTTTTGTATACGAAATACGCCAAATTAAACTAAAATCTAACACGAAAACTGAATCAATTCAATTAATAATAATCTAAATTATTCGCGTCTTACCATAGAATCCATTTCTCAATTTTAAAACAAGTAAAATTACAAAAACTTGTTAATAATTTATAAATTTTGTTTTGTGCAACTTTAATTTACGAGCGTACACAATTTAACTTATCGAACCGAAAGAGACAAATACCGAAAAGACAGGAAAGGTATTTTGTACTGTTGAAGATTGTACATAATATACACCTATAAATAAGATAATTTTGTTCCGTTAAGATACTGCAAGTGTTTAAGAGAAAAACATAAACAATTATGTTCAAATGAACCTAAAACATACTTAATTGAATAAACCATCTTGAACTACATGTATATCAACTTATCAACAAACTTGAAACAAATCCATTCATGAATATACAATTCTGATAACTTTCAATTGAATCTCACATATACCAAAGATATATTTTAAACTTTCACACTGTATATTTATTATGGCAGAACATAAGATTTATTTTAAAACAAAATAACATATATCTTCAAATAATCTTCAAGAAAAGATCACTTACCTAAAAAGATAAAAAGAGGTCCTTTTCCAGTCCAATACAACTTTATTACACAATCTAATTCAACGAGTCACAGATGTTAAGGGACTGGACCTGGAGTAAGCTACATTTTATAATGAAAAGTGTCCTGTCAGTTTAAGCCAATGAAATGCTGTATATTAATTAGGAGTGATTTCTTGACCAATCATTTCATAGCGTGTTAGCTGCGAAAAAGGGGCATCTACATAGAAATAATGCAATTAGGCTTAAACGAATCCCAGGAAACCCCAATTTTGTACATCTATAACAAGTTGTTACATCAATTTACGTGTATCGAATACCTTTAATTAAACTGAGTATTTATATCCGGCCAAGCTCTTCCAGTCAAAACACCATTACTTTACAAGCGACTGCCGAGATGGAAGGACTTGTGAAACTTCGCTCCGTCAACTTCGTGAGTATTGTATAATAGCGGGAAAAAGAAACTGTGCATGGGTATACTATACTATAACTTTGGAGATATATAAGAAATCGCAAACAAAATTTCAACAGGGTTTTATTTAACATCAGTTCAATTGATATGGTTATTGCATCAGAAGCGTCTTGGATAGAGATCAGTTTTCAGAGACGTTCTCTAAACAAAGTTCATATCATCAATACCGTGTATGTCCACCATTGGAATCGATGCATGCTTGGCAACGACGCCTCATTGATACGACAAGTGTGGTGAAAAATGCCTGGGGAATACCATTTCAGATTCTCACAAGCGCACGTGACAGGTCAGGTAACGTCAACGGCTGATTTTGGAAGCGACGTAAGCGACGCTGCATCTCATCCCACACGTGTTCTATAGGCGACAAATCCGGTGACATTGCAGGCCAGGGCAGCACATTCACATTGTTCTGGATCAAGAAGTCGGTGACGACCCGCGCGACGTGCGGGCGAGCGTTATCCTGTTGTAGCGTGGCGTTACGTTGCTGCACAAATGGAAGGACGTGAGGCCGTATGATTTCGTCACGGTATCTGATGCCTGTACGTGTGCCGTCCACAACCACAAGAGCTGTTCAGCCACGGGATGAGATGCCATCCCACACTGTGATACTACCTCCGCCGAATAAACGTCGTTGAATCACACAACTGTCATGGAAACGTTCACCAACACGACGGTACACTCTAGAACGACCGTTGCTGCTGTCGAGATGAAACCTGGACTCATCCTTGAAAAGAACACGCGCCCAGTCCTGTTGCGTGAAGTGTATGTGTCGTCTACACCAGGCAAAACGTGCTACACGATGACGTTGCTGTAGAACAGGACGTATGGCTGGACGTCGTGGACGTATGCCTCGTTCAAGCAATCGATTACGTACCGTTCGGGGACTAATTCTTCTAAGGCCAGGAATACTTCTAGCCGTCAAAGTAGCAGTTCTGAGTCGTTCACGGAGATGAACGACCCGGATGTACATATCCTGGCGATTAGATGTTACGCGTGGACGTCCTGACCGAGGCCGTTCTCTGGTGGTCCCAAACTGTTGGTACCGTCTCCACAAGGTGTTTACAGTATTTCGGTGCACACCAAATTGTCTGGCAACGTAAGTATGACGTACACAAGCTTCAATTATGCCTACGGCGCGGCATCTGTCAGTTTCATTCAACCTTGGCATGGCGTATCAAAGACGTTTTTCAAAATTATGCTGGTTTTGTGTCTTACAGGTATCAACGCTATGTTTTTACACAGGTTTAGGCGACACACGTGTACATATCCTGGCGATTAGACGTTACACGTGAACGTCCTGACCGAGGCCGTTCTCTGGTGGTCCCAAACTGTTGGTACCGTCTCCACAAGGTGTTTACAGTATTTTGGTGCACACCAAATTGTCTGGCAACGTAAGTATGACGTACACAAGCTTCAATTATGCCTACGGCGCGGCATCTGTCAGTTTCATTCAACCTTGGCATGGCGTATCAAAGACGTTTTTCAAAATTATGCTGGTTTTGTGTCTTACAGGTATCAACGCTATGCTTTTACACAGGTTTAGGCGACAAACGTGTTTGCGATTGACTGCTGGCCGAAAAAAACGTGAAAACGAAGACTTGACCAGACAGACAAACTACCCGTGCAACTCATGCACTGACCAGTGTAAATGACCGAGCGGGATACACAATTTACCTGTGTAGAGTTTCAAGCTTTTATTTATAAAATTGAGCGATACATGAACATTTTACACATGCACAGTTTCTTTTTTCCGCTAGTATATGTTTGTATCGTACACGCAAGAAGTAACGGTTTTTACAACCGTGCAATGTGTTCTCAACCGCGACGGATGCCTCTGCTTTAGATGATAAGTAGAGACATCTATTTTAAAATATCATCGATTTTATGCTTTTAACGTGATCCTAGACAGGATTGTTTTGATGTCAACAAGAGATCAATAACCGGCGGTACAACATACAGCATGATGGCAACACTAACATAGGGACTTCAGCTCCACAACGGGAATTCAGCCGACTTGGAACCAAAACGCCTATTCCGAACCTTCATCTTCATCAATCAACTGCGACCACAAGCGACCTATCTACGTAAACGTCTTATCCAGTCAGTGGTGCAACACCGGGAGATTGCGACTCTGTCGATGCTGTCCACTTGCTTCTTAATCAGCTTATCCTGCTCGCCAAAATGACACAGATCAAAGTGCGAGGATAAAGAAAAACTTATGACGACGACAGTCAAAACACTTGCGGATAATTCCTTTAAGTGAAGACGCTATCGCTAAAACTGAACCCTTGTTTAAGTGATTAAGTGGTCCGATTAGTATGTTCGACAAGCTGCGAAAATATTAAAAAAATGCAAATATCGAACTAGAAAATGTTATCACTAGTGTTAAATTTACGAGTTTATTATTCAAAATACTCAAATCAAAGTTTACCGTACGACACAATTTTCAGTTATTCAAAAATATTATAAAGAATTTAAATAAAAATTGTCGTCTTTTCCGTGATTCAAAACAAATTTTACTGAAATTTGCCTTGTATAAGTGTTTGTTTTGGCAGGTGTCGCTTTCTTGCATAATGTATATTTCCTGAACTAGTACATGTACATCAAGGACTTTCGATTTAGCACCTTTTGTTATAACAATGATTGGTATTTAAGATAATCTATATTTTATCAGACAATTTGATTAGTTAAAATAAATGTTATATTATGTTTGGCTTTAAAGCGAGACAGTTAGTTTTGAGAGTTTTAGGAAGAGAGAAGTCATATTAGAAGCGAGTTAAAAAAGTGGTTTTCCACAGTGGTTATAGATATCGGATTTCAGAAGAAACAATTTATACATGTGTGCTAAATTTACGTTGATTGTGAATAACTTAATTAATCGTTTTGTCTTGTTATACCGACATAGATAAATAAATATTGGTTTTCCAATTGTCAAAAGTTGATTACACTTATTATATATAAAAGGAAAGAAACTAGAAGTTGGGACTTGTGTGTATTTTTTTCACCTATCCATCCATGGTAAATAATTAGACTAAAAAATTACAGCGTCACAGCACACTTATATTGACAGATAATTCTGCTATCATACATTTATTAAAAACAAGTTTCCATCTAAAAATAGAATGACGTAGTTTCAAAATAGCGCACTGGGTTTATGATTTTGTCACCACCTGTATATTTTGCTTGAAAACAAATTACCATGCATGTAACATTGTATCACTAGCATGATTTATCAGCAACACGCCACATATTTTTAAGTTCAAAACAAATAACTGTTGAGCAAAAAATGCTTTAGCTGGATATTTTACAACAATGGAACACCATACATCATATTTTAACTACATGCGCATTCTTGATCGAGATTTTCATGATATTTCACAAATCCGAAATTAAAATAATGTATTGTTTTAAAATAAGCTTCAAGTCGAACAGATATTTTGAAAAAATAACGAGCTTTAAAGTGTTTTAAGATTTGGCGGAGTTGTATAAGTGCTTATTTTGGTTATAAGGCCATCATCAACAAAATGTGGTTTTGTAAATATAATCATGATATCGTAGTTTTTCCACAAAATTTCATTTAGTACCGTCGGCCATGGAATTTTTTTATAATTGATTATGTGATTACACTTTATGATTGACCATCGTATATGGTCATTGTAGTTATAAGTTATACATCCATAATCTTATTACAAAACATTCGCATGTATACTCATTATCACGATGTCCCTCGTCATCTACAGAACATCCATAGATAACCCACAACTAAGCTTTGGGTTGAATTAAATGCAATCGAAAAACTCGCAAAGAGATGGAAATATTGAAAATTGATGGCGGACAAGACTTCTTTGAAATGAGGTATCTCATAACCTATGTCAACAATCATATAAAGAAATATTTTGATTTAAAATCGCTGCGTCACATTGTGATAATGGTAGCAACCATATAAAAAAATAGAACAAGCAATGTTGTCAATATTTTTTACACTTCTGTACAATATTCAAGATATGTTCTGTGATATGTACGTCATCATTCACATTTTCTGTGATAATGAATTTCAACAGAAATTTTCGTTACTTGCTTATAATATGAACATGGATGAATGATAGGGAATCCATCCATCCATCCATCCATCCATCCATCCATCTCCATCCATCCATCCGGATATCCATCGTTTGAACAGATTAGGTGTACCTGATAAAATCAACATATAAATATTAATTATACTTGTATACCAATCATTACGGTTACTGGGTAACGCAATAACAAAGTCAGATACAGAGTGATATTTGTATGGACTAATGGTGGAATCATGCTGATACCAACAATGTTCTGATATACCCATATATCACTATCATAATTAACCAAAATGTTACACAGATATGTTACACTGGACATTCTGCCAGAAGCGTTCCAAGTCATTATAGATAAATATGCAGTTTCTATATTAATGGACGTCTGCAATTAGCACATCATAAATGTTCCGGCTTGTATAGTTGTTCGGTGATCATAGCCCTGTGTGTGGCTATAACAACATCTAGTATGGTCTCGGGGAGGTCAGTGTAGCAGACTTCAGGCCTAAACCAGATCCGCCCTGGGTTCTTAAAAATCCTGATATTAGGTTATCCCTCTCAGTCGAGTTCAATAAAAGTGACTTGCCAGCAATTATAAGATCCATTACGGCAAACCACATTGACCGGCACTATGCTGAACACACTCAAATTTATACAGATGGTAGTAAAAATCCCGATGACGGGAATGTTGCAGCTGCATATGTCATTCCGTCTCTTCAGTTAAAGTATTCTGAGAGACTCAGCAACAATTTGTCAATCTACACAGCTGAACTAGTCGCAATAAAAAAAGCAATGTGCTGGATCATAGAAAACAAATCAACTAAATCTGCTATATTTTCGGATTCACTTTCAGCTCTAACTTCACTCAAAAATAATAATAGCAGATCAAGGCCTGACCTTTCGGCAGACATATATAAACAATATAACCAGT
>JAPMAH010000025.1:2122709-2201720 GCA_029582155.1 Panopea generosa | reverse complement strand
TGGACCAACATAGAGAAGAAAGTTTGAATCCATAGAACAACTTAAGGTGATAATCAAGCGTGTTGTCTCATCATTTGACCAGTCATGGTATGAAGTTACATTTTACAAATGGTTAAAACGTGATAAAAAAATGCATATGAATATACAGCTAATAGCACGAGAAAGAATGAGAGACGTTGCCTTTGTATAAAATGAGTGACATGGTACACGACATCGTTATTATTTGTGCCATGCTCTGGGTAGCTGTTGCAAACTAGAATATTTGATACAGAATTTTATAGTTTTCTGTATTTAAAAGAGAATTGCATACACTTTCAAGAGATATATAAGTGTTTTTAATTTTATTTGAAAGTCACTCAATCTATTAAAAAGTCCACAAACTTATCAAACAACCCTCCTATAATATTTAAAACGATATGCACATGTGCAAAAAATTGCTCCTCAAGTGTGTTGGCTACCTACCACTCTTTATTGTATAAAAAACTTGTAGAACATTTTATTAAGATAAAGTAGGGGTTATATGAAATCTAGGGATGTTTATACATAAAGCTTTTGACCTTAGACCCAGTATTTGTAAAATAATGTGCATAATGTATATTATGAACTGCTGAAACAAATGTCACTTTGTTGTAAAGTTTAACCAAGCAAATATATAATATTTAGAATGTAACATGTTTCTTTAAGTTGGTCTTAATACAGCAAGTAAAAAGATCAACTACATAGATATATGAACTTATCAGAGAGGTTTAGATTTGGTACTTGTACGTGTAGCCACATAAATTGTGTTACCGTCATTAAAGACATCAGCAGTTTTTGCCTTCTCATGCTCTTATCTACCAGTATACAACTTGTAGCGAGTGTTTACACGTAAGTAGAAAACTTGTAACTTTAAATATTTTATTACCAAATACATCCTTACATGGAAAATTCATATATGTATAAGGAAGTTAAATCATTTATGACTCTTAAGACACCATTTCAATGGCGCTTGACTAATTCATATATAAGATATAACAAATTTACTACACATCGAAAATCAGTTGACTCACCTTGAATTTTCAACCTAGAAAACAGTAGAAATAGCAAAATATATATAATAGGCAGTTAAGTGCCGTTTTGAAGTGTGTAGAGTCGAAAGTGGCACCGTCGTTGATCAAAACCTTATACCATAATGGAAGACTCCTGGTACAATAGTAGAATGCCAGAATGCGAACCCAAAGGTCCCAGGTCAAACCCCGCACCATCCAGGGGCGGATTTGTGGTGCAGTGGTAGAATGCTGGACTTCTGACCTGAAGGTCCCGGTTCAAATCCTTGCGCGTCATACATAAATCATCATGTTGATATTTACCCATACAAGTACACGTAGATATATTTCGAAACCAAAAAAATCTTAATAAGTTTACCTGTAGGTGTACTTGTAGCCACATGCACCAGTACAGGTACAAGTATCGAATCGAAACCTCTCTATTAATGAAATCTAGATTTTAATGTTTAACATTGTTCATTGTTTGATCTTGTTATGTAGTTTTGACATTGGATATGATCAAATGGATAAAGATTTTACCTATAAACTCATATTACACGACTTGTATATTAAGTCTAATAATATAAATTTTGTTGAAGTTTTATTATCTTCATAAACTTGTATATGTATGTATATATAGTTTAAATAAGTCTGAAACTCCAATCTGCATATAATAGAATGAAGTGCTGCATGATATTGTATATAGTTATGTTCTATAACTATAACTATTATGTTCTATGATGTTTGTTAGATTTTGTTGCCATATTTGTAATCAAATGTATGTGACTATTCCTCATGGGTCACAGAATTTCTGGAAATAATGGAAATAAACTTGTCAGACTTGTCAAACTTTATTATAAAAGCTGCTTTGGGGAAAACACATGCTGTTTGGCCTTACCAGTCTACATGTTTTGTCTAACCAATATAGATATGTTTGGTTTAAACATGTTTTGTTTCGAATATCTTACAATATTACATATTAACAAACAATTTGGTCAAAAGAATTGGAATGCTTATAGTGTAAAAAGTAGATATGGTTGAAATGACTGTGAAGAATAGAAGTTTTCACATCAAACACTTGTGACAAAGTCTGTGAAAAGAAAATCATTATAGTAAGCACTGAGATTTTTGATTGTTTTCCTCAGATATCTCATAAAATGTAAAATTTCTTTATACAGGTTGTAGTGATGGGTATTATATAGCTGTGTTGGCCACAATCAAACAAACGTAACCATTAACTGTGAGTAGATTTCTACTTCATGTGTCCAGTGGGACATTACCTTTCTAATTAGCTCAATTCGACTCAACAAAGAGGGTGTAGACTGAGAATCCCCCTACCCACTCCCCCCTCTCCGTTGAGTAACATCCAAATTTGTCATGCTATGCCCCTGCTTGCTATGGATATGAAAAAAGTTTCAGCTAACCATTTAGTCTATCCCAGAACCTGATAACTCTCCAATAAGGTCTATTAACCACCTATGGAAAAAGCAGGGAATTCTATGCCTATCCCACAATTCATAGCAATTGAACACTTACTAAATTATGATGTCATTTAAACTTTCCCTGAAGCAACTGACCAATCAGCGTGCTCATAGCAATTGCTATTGAACAGACCCAATCAGGAGAGCTGGGTTTGTTCTACAGACTAGCTAACCATTTAACATTCTCATTGTTTGTCATATAGTGTCAAATCAAGGGAAATAACTGAAATTAATATTATCAGTGCAAGTCATTTCAGAGTGGTCTACCTCAAGACCCTTGGATTAATTCCATACATCATAAAATACATTTGAAGTCAAATCTGCTGATTGTGACAGTCCCATAACATTTTATTACATAAATTATTCTGTTTTCTTCATCAAGGTTTTTACCATATCAATTGCCACATATTGTCACATTGTTTACACAGAACTACATGTATATCTACATTGTACACTTTATCTACTTTGAAAACTATATCTACATTGTACACTATGTATCTGCTTTGTATTTCTACGTTGTACCCTATATCTACTTTGTAAACTAAATCTACTTTGAAAACTTTATCTACTTTGTAAACTATATCTACTTTGTATATCTATGTTGTACACTATATCTACTTTGTAAACTATATCTACTTTGTACACTATATCTACTTTTTACACTTTATCTACTTTGTACACTATATCTACATTGTACACTTTATCCACTTTGTACACTATATCTACTTTGTACACTATATCTACTTTGTACACTTTATTTACTTTGTACACTATATCTACTTTGTACACTATATCTACTTTTTACACTTTATCTTCTTTATACACTTTATCTACTTTGTACACTTTATCTACATTGTAAACTATATCTACTTTGTAAACTATATCTACTTTGTATATCTAGTTGTACACTATATCTACTTTGTAAACTATATCTACTTTGTACATTTTATCTATATTGCACACTTTATGTACTTTGTACACTATATCTACTTTATACACTATATCTACATTGTACACTATATCTACTTTTTATATCTACTTTGTAAACTATATCTACTTTATATATCTAGTTGTACACTATATCTACTTTGTAAACTATATCTATTTTGAAAGCTATATCTACATTGTACACTTTATCTACTTTGTATATGTACTTTGTACACTTTATCTACTTTGTACACTATATCTTCTTTGTACACTATATCTACTTTGTACACTTTATCTACTTTTTACAATTATCTACTTTGTAAACTATATCTACATTGTACACTTTATCTACTTTGTACACTATATCTACTTTGTACACTTTATCTACTTGGTACACTATATCTACATTGTATACTTTATCTACTTTGTACACTCTATCTACTTTGTACACTATATATACTTTGTACACTTTGTCTACTTTGTACACTATATTTACTTTGTACACTATATCTACTTTTTACACTTTATCTACTTTGTACACTTTATCTACATTGTATATGTACCTGAAATGAACTTTTTTTAAGTGTTTCTTAAATTTTTTTTTGACTGATAGCATGATTCATGTTAATATATTATTTAAAATACAAACTATATTAAACTTGTTAAAAATATACCCACTGTGCTATACCGCTACTTATATGACACACAGCAGTACAGACACCTGTGGTGTTAATTACGTTATGTCACATGCCAACGAGAGCCGTGTCAATTAAATTTTAGGCCAAAGCGGTGACTAACTGGTCTATTGACCACGGAAGAACCCAACGGATGCTTTCATTTTGATTTTAATTAGTGCCAGATAGACAATCTTAATTGAACAGTATGTGATTGAAAAGAAAACATATAAGAAAAACTGCAGCCAATTAACAACAATCAAACAAATTCATTTAAGATATTGGTATTTGAGGTTTCAGAATGATACTTTAGTATATGTAAACCCACAATATTAATATCATTAAATTAATGAAACGAAAACCCCACATTATAAATATAACCAGTACTGAGTGAATGGTAGAAAGTGTGGCATACATGTATTAAGGGATGTGTATCTAGGGCTGTCAATTTACCACTGGCATTCTTGATCTTGACTTTTGATGTAAAATAAATAAATTCAAAACAAAAATAAATCAACATGCATGCATGGGCATTATACTTACGATTTAATTGTTTTATTTTACTTAACAAATGCATATATTATAAATTACGAACATATTTGACAGTTTTGACAGTTTGCAGAATCTTAATTTAACCCACGACAATGTGATTAATTAAGAAATATATAGTCAAAATCAATACTAAAAAAATTCAAATTTTTCATAATATTATTGTTATCATCATAATTATTACAATTTATTATTAATATTATTATCATCATAGCATTTTATAATTATTATTATTATTATTTATTATTTTTATATTACAACTATTATTATTTTTTATTATTATACCCCCCGAACACAAAGTGTTAGGGGGGGTATACTTGATTCAGCTTGTCTGTCTGTCTGTCTGTCTGTCGATGGAATCTTGTGGATGCTAAATCTCAGTAACCCCTGCTAGGAATTTAATGAAACATCACAGAAGTGATAAGTACCATGCCTAGTTGTGCATGGTCCATGTTTCGGGTCAAAAAGTCAAAGGTCAAGGTCACACGGGCTGGAGATAGTAAATTGTAAAGGGAATCTTGTGGATGCTAAATCTCAATAACCCCTGGTCAGAATTTAATGATGCTTCAGGTAAGTGATAAGTACCATGCCTAGTTGTGCATGGTCCATGACTCTAGTCAATACGTCAAAGGTCAAGGTCACAGGTGCTCGAGATAGTAAAATCTTGTGGATGCTCAATCTCAATAATCCCTGGTCAGAATTAAATGATACTTCACACAAGTGATAAGTACCATGCCTAGTTGTGCATGGTCTATGTTTCACGTCCAAGGTCAAGGTCACAGGGTCTTGAAATAGTAAATCTTGTGGATTTAAATCTAAAAAAACTGGTCAGAATTTCATGATTTCTTGAGTTAGTGGCCCAGTAACCCAACCAATGGACCAAGCACAACTAGGGCATGTATTTAAATTGTATTCATGATTAAATTTTAATATTAATTAAATGCCTGTTTTCCATATTTCCAAGTGTCTCACTATCTTACCTGTTCCCAAAGCAATATATACGTGTTTTTTTCACAATCTGACTAAAACATTCCCATTCAGAAGCAGCAATGAAAAATCGTAAACTGTGACATTGTGGTGTTCGGTGAGTATTCATCACCTTCAGTGATAGTTCTAGTTATCATTATTATTATTAATAATATCCTAGAATTTTGCTTTTATTATTATTATTATAACTTTTTATACTTTTTATTTTTATAATCATTATTATCAGAATTGTTATTATTTCATTGCTATAATAATTTTTATTATTATCATTATTATCTTAGTATTTTTTCTTCTTTATAATTATTACTATTATAATTATTATTATTGTTGTTATTTCTCACGTGTTGCCCCTTGTCACAGCTTTTATATTGGATAAATAATTGTTACTTGCTTACGTGCACATGGATAGGTGTATCGATTTTGTAGGAAATCAGTACATTTACCATTTGATAGGCAGTGAATACATGTTCTTTTTTGTTTATTTAAACCATCCGCATGATCAAAAACTGTTCCTTTTCTAATGTTCTTAAGTCAATATAAAATCACCACCTCAAATTACAATTGACAAAAGGTCACCTAGAAATTTGGGTTAACTAGTTTTTATTTCCTGCGTCTATCATGTTATTTCGGCCTGTCGTGTTGTTTTGGCATACATACATTTATTTTACATTAATTTAATTTAGCTTGATTGTGACATAAGCTCGGAGCTTATGCATATCGCTCAAGTGCATTCTTTTATTAGATCTGGTACTGAATTGTGTTTCGAGAGGTCATAGGGTAGAATACAGGTCAAACTCGCGACCTCTGCTGTCTGAAGCCACCACTGTATCCACTGCACTACTGACCCTCTTTATATTTTAGAATGATATTAATTTGGTACTATTATTTGCATAATTTAATGAGATGTGCTCGAGTATACTGTTTTCACTTTAATTGCAATATAACAGTTTTACGTACATTTTTTTCACAACTAAGCACAGACTCGGTGTAACTATGTTTGGAGAAAATATAAAACTAAACTCCAAATTGAATTGAAAATGGGTTATCTTTATTTTGCCAAATACTCAAACAAATAGAATCATAATCTATAATTTTCCACATACATGTATCTATGTTTTGTTTGATTCACAAATGTATTGATTTTTTTGTGTTTAGAGCTATATATGCTTAAATCCAATTAAAATATAATTATGTTCTATAACTAATTTATATCAAAATAGCAAGGCAAATAGGGCAAATAGATATTTCATATTACATATTTTTGAATTGTGATTTACATAATATATATATTTATTTTTATTTTGTTGCACAAACCAAATCCTGTTTAAATGTGCAACTAAACTGGCCTTGAAACTGTAGATAACCATTTAAGCATCGTCTTGTATAATAGGTTTTTAAACTTTATTAAATTGATTAGCTACATATTGATATTTATGATATAATTGACAAATTGTTGACCAAAATAAGTTCAATCATGCGTTATACCAAAAATGTTATATATACTAAATGGTTTATATTTATTTGAACAGAAAATTCTTATTTATCTCGATTTTGATTATTGACTTCACGCTCAAATAATAAAGAAAGAAAAGAGTGTATCCGAATGAACGAGTGCACCCAGTAGCGCATGAATAGTTTAGTTATCAGTTATCTTACTGTGTCTAGCGTATAGTGCATATGCTGCGCATCTGAGTGCACTCAGCATATCTGATCTATTTCATGCATTCAGGAGTGCATTTATTATTCAAAATCCAGCATTGGCTAACAGTCCAGGTCCGCTCCATCAGCGCTCAATCTGCGCTCCGTTCACACTTCGTCTGCGCTACGTTCGCACTCCGTTTATGCTCTGAGTGCATTCCGTTTGCGTACAATTGGGGTACTTGAGCGGTTTAGGGTCTGTAAGAAAGCCGACCGAATGATGTTGTGGTGATGGATTTTGCCAAGGCATTCGATTAGGTTGCACTAAATAAGCTCCTTCACAAACTCTCATCTTATGGAGTGAAGGGTTCAGCTTTGGGATTGATTGGTTCCTTTCTTGGCGGGCGACTCGAAAGAAAGCATCTTCATCTGTAAATGCTTGAGCTGCTCCATGAGGGCTTCCTGGACTTGTACTGCCATTGACTCGGGTTCATCTTGAACTATGATTCTCTCCTCCCCTTCCTCAAAGGGGATGGTTGAGTCCAGAACCCCATCAGAGGAAATGGGACTCGAGACAACTACATGTACTGTCCTGTTCCGCAATTTGTAGCATTCCTTCAGTGGTGTTGTTATGGTCTGTAGGAGATATATATGTTTTCTATTACATGAATGGTTTGTTAATTGTCTGATTTTCTAATTAATATTATGAATAAGCAAACATGACATGTAAAAAATAATTTTTAAAGTATACTTACATCATACATGTACTTTCTCCATAACAAGAATACATGACAGTATTTCTCTATTTTCTGTGTTTGATTTCCCACAAATTTTTGATGTATGGATTTGATTAAATGTAACCTCATAAATAAAACCAGTTGATTAACATCTATCTGATATATATGTTTTATGCATGTATATACATGTATGCACATTGCATTATGTATACATGATATTTTCTCTTTTTTTCTTTACACATTTTTGTAATATAAGATACAGTACATGTTACGCCATGTATGTAACTTTATTCCTGTTTTGTATGTAACACCATGTACGGAGGTAGTGATTAAAGAAACACAAGACAAACTAAGTTTCTAATTTAATATAAATCTACAACTAATGCATGTTCGTATAGTGTTAAGTTTCTACATCTTAATATAATTCCATAACTCGCGTAACCGTATAGTGGTTAATTAAGCCCAGCCCTTAAGTCTGCATAGTTCAACAATCCTAACTTCCCCAGCATTCTGCTAACTCTCCCTACCCTACTAACCGCCGTTCCTAACCCCACATACTAAACTGATTCTCCTTAAGAGCTGTCAGCTCCAGAACTTACTAAGACTCCCAACTGCCCTCTGACAGAGTAACATGTACTTTTATATCTCGTCTCGGAGTTGCAGGACGAATCATTTGGCTCTATAGCGATCTAACCTTTACTATCCAGTTAGGTAATTTACCAGGCAGGTATTAAACAGGTGTTTGGCCTTATGGATTGAGTTACACTGGATCAGGTATTCAGTGGTAATGTGAGGCATAACACCTGGGGTGTTACATGTACATATGTTCACACAGGCCTATGGCCTATTGAATTGCAAATAAAAGTTTCTTTCTTTCTTTCATGTAAACTTTTTTCCTTCTATTTTCATGAAACAAAGAGAAATCCGTTTCTTTGGTGTGTGGAGATAGAATTTTCCAAAAGACAATGTCTCCCCAATACTCGGTACAGCAATTAACATCTCTGTCAGTTATCTGCTCCGGTGGATAACATTGTTATTAATGATCCTGCTATACAGTGATTTACCAAAAATAAAGCAAAAAAGTGGCCACAACTTGTTTAAAGTTGGATAGACATTGTCAAATATCAAACTTGAAAGCTATTTTGTAATGATGCAGCTTCACATTAAATATTAATTAACCAACTACAGTTAAACCTGTCTTAAACTGCTAGTGAAGGGGAAGGAGCAAAAGTGGCCTTTTAAAACAGGTGGCTGTATAATACAGGTACAGTTGTTGTAAAAGCATAGAAATGGGAAAAAACAACTGTGGCTGCTTAAGACAAGTGCTGATGCTTACAGATCAGACTTTACAAGTCTATAAATAGACAACAAAATAGAGTAAGCCTAAATAGCAAATGACTTCTCAACCAATTTTACCATCGTATATCAAAGTTTAAAACTGTTCAAACTAGCAGTACAAATCTGATGGATTTGTGGTAAATGCGGGCATTTTAACTTTTTTTTATAAAGTTCTTCATTGTAAATTTTATTTCCGATTATAATTGATTATTAATCGACTTCATACATCCAATTATATCCGATAATTGATTTTCTAATATTTCCAGTTTGCCTATCACTACAGAGAATTGCCCATCTGTAAATGAAGACCTTAGTGAACATGAATATTCCATAACTGTATTGAAAATGTTCTTTCCTGTACTAACGTGTAATATAGTCTATAAACTGGATTCTTTATCTTTTGAAAACCTTTTTTTTTCTCGCATACTGTAGTAGAACTAATGCTACTGGTACCATTAACTGTTACTAACCTGTTAATTGTCAGATACAGACACCAGGTACCAGTAGATGTCCAGCATGACATTATGCTGACTCTTAAAGGACAGACAGACAGCAAACATGTGAAACTACTTCATAGTTTACAGCCATTGGATGATTGTATGGTACGCATGTTTGATGTACCGTCTTACATTATGAGACATGTGTTACACAGGTTGATTTCACTGTGTTGCCATTCTTGTTAGTTAAGTTTATACCATTTTTTTTAGCTTAATTGCAAGGAAAGCTCAGAGCTTATATGAAATGCTCTCAAGTCCGCTTCCTGGGTAGAGCCAGTACTGAGTGTTGTTTTATGAGAGGCATCAGGTCAAGTGGGGGATGGAACCTGCAACCTCTGGAGTAGGTGGCCAATACTCAGTCCATTACACTACCGCCCTGATATTTGCCGTCCTTGTTGAAGTGCTTCCAAAAATGCGGTCCTCTCCGTCATTGATGGTTGTACTGACAGCAAATGGCTATTATCATTAAATTTAATGATTAAACTTTATAAACACATTCAAATCTTGATATACAAACAAACAATGCTACGTTTATACCGGTAGCTAGGTTACCTAAGGAATTTGTGAAAATAATTAAAAGAACTGAACTGTCTGTAAAAAGTAATAGTGTTTAATCTCATGACATTGTGCTCATGTACTTATGTTGGTATTGCACTGAAAATTTGGATCTTGATTTATATTCCAGTTGCTGGAAAGAGAAAAGCAACATTCTGCTGAACTTCTAGAACAGATGTCAGGAATGGAACCCAAGGTGGCCAAGGCTTTAATGGAAAAACAGAGTAAGCTAACTTTAAACATAATTATTTATTTTAAGCCTGTTTTAATTTCATGTGTTAATTTTACATCCTATTAATAACCAGATTAATGTTAATCCACATTGTAGATTGTGATGTAAATAGAGGATCTTATGTTTGTGCTCATTTAATATTGAATTTATTAAACAAATATATATATTATGTCATCATACATTGTGAATGTGCATCTGAAAAGATCCCAAAAATCAGAAATTCTGTTGTTGTGATTTCAGTTATCTCCCTTTTTGAAATAAATACATATGATTTCACTGTATCTTGATGACCCGATGAGTTTCTAAATCTGTCCTTTATGTAGTATGTGAGTAGTTGTGAATCCTTAACTGGATCCTACTCATATAAAGCTATCAGTTCATGTATGTAAATTGTCCGTCCAGTCCAGATGTGTTGCATGTAAAACCATAGTATAAAAGTCATGGTTGACACCAAATCTATTGGTTTGGTAGATGCCTTGATATTGTGTCTATGGTTTGCATTGTAACAAGGCGCGCTTGTCATAGTCTGGTCTGTACATTTAGGTCTGGTTGTTCACAAATAATTATCTCCATATATAAATTAGATGAGCATGAATGTTGTATTCTTTTTATCTCATAACTATGGAAAATGGTACATTTACCATTAATCAAACAGATGCCTCTCTAAGGAATGAAAATAAAATAGCACATATCAGTTTACATCAGTTGTCATATAATGTAACATCTCAAAATAGCATCATTTTACCATAATAAGCTGATGTAATTGATATATTTGGTCCAAAAATAGTTTGTTTTACATAATATGAGAACCAAATTTTACAGTAAAACATGAGAGCCAAGTTTTATGGGAAAAAAACAAGTGATGAATCGGAAGTGATATTACACACAGGTTAATATAAAAAATCTGTTGTGGGTTTATTACACTCCTGCACTTAAATGTTTTTGGTTTACTGTAGATGCGTTTGGAGAGATTCGTTACCTGCGAATGGTGTTTTCTTCAGCAGACAAGGAGCTGAAAGAGAGTAAACAGGTCAACGCCATTGAAACATCACGATCACATGACATAGAGATAGTTGAGTCTAAGGTGATGTTTATTTGTCTGTGTTTTATTTTGTGTACATGCAGATTCTTCCATGTAACAGTAACCTTTTTAACATTAAAATATTGACCACTAGGCTGAGACAAAATCATGATCAAAGTGCAACTTATTGGGATTCATTTATTTGTTTGTTTGAAGATTCAGCATCATTTTATGCCATCGAGGGCTAACCTTACCACTCTTTCCTGGAATCCTAGAAGGTTAACCAGTACTAGAGTACACCTATTTCTGCAAGTTACTTATAACATTTCCTCTTGAATTACAGTTGATTGAATATATCAGTCACCACAGAGACTGTGACCGGGATTCAAACTCAGACCCCTGGATTGATAGTCAGACGCACTACTGACACAGCTAATATGCATATGAATATAATAACATGAAGATTAATATAATAAAAACTATGAAAATATCAAATATTGTGTATATACTACAGCTATGCTTGTTTAACCTACGCTTCATATCAAATATATACATATAATTCTAGCTCTTCGACAATAAAATTTAAAATATTCTCTGAAAGCTTTTGTTTTCTGCTGCCTAATATTTTGGTGGACACTGCCTAGTTAATTCATCAGTTCATCTTTTCAGGCTTTTGTTTCCTGGAAACTTTTATGGCAATGACATGAAACTTTGTCCATAGTTAAAAGTTTTCATTTTATTTCATTTTACAGGACTTCTTGTTGCATACTCATTTATGGTTACTCATCGATGGTTATACCAATTTCTTGTGCTTTACAGTTGCGCAAGTTAGAGATTGTCATGCAGCAGATCAACAAGGGTAATGAGAAGTTGAACGAAGAAAAGGAATATTTGGAGGTAATGGTTGTATAACTGTGTTAGTATCATACATGTTGTTGTATGGTGTTAAGAATGCTTTTTTGGCATCCATGGCACATCATCCATGCAGGTGGGTGGCATCAATAATTTGATGTAAAGTCCCCAAACTTAGTCCAGAATGGTGTATTGGGTAGTACTACTCAAAACCATGTGGTTTCAGATGACCATCTCTACATTTTGTGTTTTGTTATGTTTCTTAAATGTTTGATGTATTTGGTATATAATAATCAATAATAATAAGCAATTTTAGCTCGCCGGGACGAAGTCCAAGGAGGGCTATTGTCATGACCCAGGCGTTGTCGGCGGCGGCGGCGTCGTTGTCTGTAGACACCCAGGTTAAACTTTTGTTTACAAGTTTCAGATATCTATGCAACCACTCATTGGATGTCAATGAAACTTTGCACGTGTGTTCACCATCATCAATGGAACACACAGAGATAAGAACCATAACTCTGGATTGCATTTTGGCACAGTTATGGCCCTTTTTGGACTTAAGACACCCAGAGGCGAGCTTTGTTGTCTTCTGACAGCTCTTGTTGTATTATTGTAATACATCTGGTCATGACTAGAATCATGCCGGTTTGCACATTATCCACAGCCAATAACTTGCTGTGCTCCAGATAAGCTTTTCTTTAAGTGATAGTTTCACTTCTTGGATTTGTTTATTTTCTTATTATTTCAAAATATTGAGAGTAAAAATGAACATATTAATCAAAATTGGTATTTAAGATGAATACACGGCAGCTGTCAGTCTCCAATGCTTATTTTACCACTTTAAGTTTCAATGCTTTATTCAGAAATTAAAATGCTTAAATACCCCCCAAATACTGCTTATCTGGAGCACTGATGGCGTATTTCAAAATTGAAGTGTGAACTTGAAGCAAAAGCAAATCATCAATTGGTGATTTTGGTCTCGACAAACTGGGGCATGTTGTGCATGGCATGACTAGGTACTGTAAACAGACATCATACACATTGGCAGGTAAAGGCTTAAAGCTTGCTTTTATTATATATCTGTAGCTGAGATAAAAGTGGATGTTGGTTATTTTACAGAATGCAGAGATGTCCTTAATGGATGTGAAAGACCACTTGAACTGTCTAGTAAATCAACTCAATTCTGAGGGAATGGAAAAGGTAGCTTAATATTAAACACTAAAGGAAGCTTATAAATCCAGCTCTCCTTGTTGGGTCTGTTACACAGCAATGAGATTTGAGCACAACATATGTCAGTTACTTCAGGGAAAGTTGAATGATGTCAGATTGGTTAATGTTAAATGCTATAAATTGTGCGACAGGCATAGAATCCCTGCTTTTTCAGGGACTTGGATAGACTAAGCTTATGACCACATCCATACTGGTTGTATCTTATCATGACTGTATCCAGACTGGTTATATTCTATGATGACTGCAAGAAGCATGTATCCAGACTGGTTATACCGTATCATGATTGCAAGGAGCATGTTTCCAGATTGGTTTTAGCTTATCATGACTGCATCCAGACTGGTTATATTTTATGGTGACTGCAGAAAATGCATTCAGTGTAGTTCTAGCTTATTATGACAGCAGGAAAACGTGCATCCAGACTGGTGATAGCTTACCTTGATTGCAGAAAGCATGCATCCAGACTGGTTTTAGCTTATCCTGACTGCAGGAAGCATGCATCCAGACTGGTTTTAGCTTATCCTGACTGCAGGAAGCATGCATCCAGACTTGTAGTAGATTACTCTGACCACATGAAGCATACATCAGACTGATACATATTTATCCAGACAAAAAGCATGTATCCAGACTTGTTTTAGCTTATTATGACTGTAGGAAATGTACATCCAGATCATATAGCTTATAACTACAGGAAGCATGCAATAAGTTATATGTCTCACATACCAATTAATTTTGTACTGTACTACATATAGAGACATGCACTTCTGGAACACTGGATACATTACCAATGGTTCTAAAAGTGACTTATTCCCATAGATAGTCCTCTGTTGGTCCAAATATGCCAAAAAAATATGGGGTTGACCATGTTGCTTTTTCACAATTTCGATGGTTTGATGACACCCCTTCATTTTTGACAATTCTGCCCATTTGTTGCAGTGTATAACTACGCATCTTTAAACTGTTATAGCATCGTTAGACAGTTCCCAGTGTCACCAAACTTTGCAGAAATCATGAAAATGTTCCAATGTTTCCATATGCACAAAGAAATATGACATTTTATGCATTTTTAACCAAAAAATTGCCCAACCACTTTACACAGCTCTACTTTTTTTGGAGTAATAATCTTGCTACCGTCATGTAAGGGAAGTAATTCTTCACTGAGACCTTATAGTTTTAAACATATTTTATTGCCAGTTATTCACCTGCACTGGGGCTACACATTCTGTCAACAAAAGTGTCTTGCATGTCTCCTTAAAATGTACATTTACAAACTTACTGAAGGGTGATAATCTGTCACTGTATCATGTAACTGACATGTTTTTTTATTTCACAAAAAATGGATGCCATATATAACTTTTGATAACAAATGGTAGTATACCAACCTCATTCCCACCTAAAGAGATTCTATTGAAACTTGGTGAAAGCATTCCTTGGGAAGTGCCATTACAGCGGGGGTTATGACCAAATGGTCTAAGGCCTTGTTTCAAGATCACTTTCCTCTTACAGGTATAGCTGGTCCCAGTTAGCTCAGGCGTTAGCACGTCTTTGTGGGACCTCAGTCTCAAGTATACTTGATATATAAAATTGCATCTTTTTGTCATTTGTCTCACCACTTATTCAAGTGGAAAAAATATCAGTTATTTGTGAAGATGGGTGTGCTTAAGTACTGGTTAACCTTCTAAGATCCCCAGGAAAGAGTGATTTGGCTAAATGATCTGTTAGCCTTTAGTGGCTTAAAAATGATGCTAAATATTCACACAAGCAAGTATTCATACCACACTCATTGGTTTGAGTGTAATGGCTTCATGTGAGATAGTTTGTCATTTACTTATAAAGACAGTGAATCATTTTCAGATTCATCCGGAGTTCTTCCTCCACCAATAAGAATAGATGCTTAATATAATATGTAATGAGTTGAAAATTAAAAAAATTAAAATAAATTCTCCTATATAAGGCCATAATAAATTAATTCCTAGATTATCATCCCCCTTATTTTCATGCCCCGATCATTTTTAAAACATCAAAAATTTTAAAAATAAAAAATAAAATACTCCCGCCCTCCCCCTTTTTAAGAAAAAATTTCGATGATGAACTAGCAATTAATTTATAATGACCTAGATAAACAACAGCATTTTGTGTTGTTTTACTGTTTTCTCTTTAAACTAGATTTCAGAGTTATGTTTATTTTGTTACATGACAAAGAAGTTCTCCTGAAAATGGAAAAAATTCTCGATTACAGACAGAGTACGAATCTCTGGGGAACATGGTCAATGCACATGAGGACTCCTCTAAAACACTGTGTAGGACTATAGATGAAAAAGAACAAAAAATATTATGAAAAAAACCTAAAACAGGCTGAGGTATGAAATTCTCATCTCTATCTACCTTATCTTGAAACAAGCAACGCTCCATGTATGTTTTATGTGAGACACACACACACACACACCCACACCCACACCCAACGTTTATGGTAAATTGTAGTTTGGTCAGGATATATATGGATTGGCTCTAAGTTAATATAAAATATTATACATTGGTTTTGTGAATTTTACTGTGACAGACATGACCAGTACTCAAGTTTATGTTTTGATTAGTTACACAAGGCATTCATGCAATCTTAGCAGGTTCAGGACTGATTTATTGTAACTAGATCACAACTCAGTTTGACTCGGTCGCTCATTTGTCTTTTATTGGCACTGACTATGGTAAAAAAAATTTTTTTTCCCAATTTAAAGATATAATTTCGATTCTGAAAATGAAGAAAAGTTGAATGAACAAAACGGTAATCATCTTTTTATCTTATTTGACATTCAAGATGTAAAAAGAGACAAAAAACAGTCTATTTTTTTTTTAGAATTAATACAAAATTGTATAAATTATGTATATGTATAACATTGAAATACCAAATAATTTGACCAATGACAGGACAAGATATCACAGCAGTACAGTCGTATAGAAGAGGACAGTAATGCCATTACGGAGTTACAACTGGAGATCTGTCAGGAGCAGATAACCTGTTTTACGAACGTAGCTGACAGCTTACAAAAACAACTCGATGTGAAAGAGGAGCTTAAACAGACTGCTAATAAACAGAAAAGAGTCAAGGTGAATATGGGGTTTGTTTTATATATATTTATTTTACATTGATTGTAAAACACATCCTTGCATTTAAATACAAATCACGTTCAAAGTCATTTTGGGTAGAACCAGAACTTGGCATTTGTGGATAAATGGCTGTGCTCAATACTACACATAGCTCCCCCTCCCCCACTATAAGAAAGTTTGTAACACTCATTGTTCAGCTTCAAAAAATGTCCTTTCACAATTTTCATTAAAAAAGAAGTTGTTAGCTCTGTTTTTATGTCCCCTCGGGGGAATGGTGAAGGTTTCCAATTATAATTCATGAAGGGGTCTATATATTTAATGAATAATTTGTGTGTACCTGTATTATAATAAAATACAGGTCAGGTTTAATACTTGTCTGTCAAACAATTTAGACGGATTTACACTACTGATTAAGGTCTTTATGTTTTGATCTCAAACAGTCTTTAAAACACTCTCACTAGATAATACTGTTAGAGTCTAAAATGAAGGATTTAAGATAGAAATATAGGCAGACTAGAGTTTATTAACATACCTACATGTACCTACTTATATTTCCGAAAGAGCCATGTGTTTGATGATGTACCTTTTACATGCAATATTTTCTCCCTTTACAGTTAGAGATGGCTTATGAGAACTTGAGGTGTCTCCAGTCAGATGTAGACGACTTGAAGAAAGAGTATGAAATGTCGCAGGAACAGCTTCTTAAATCACAGGTAAGACCTTCAATGATAGACTCTGGACTTGAGCCAATTCAGTTAGCTCAGTCAGTAGCACGTTTGAATATCGATCCTGGGGTTGTGAATTCAAATCCTGCCCGTCCAGTCTAGCGGTAATTAACTGAACGAAAAAATATTCAATCAAAGAAACTTATATACATATATTTATAATGGTTTTAAAAGAAATAAATATGAAAATGACCTACATAGTTTTTGGAGAACGATTAAGTGTTGGATAAAACAAATTGTAACTAGCATGTGTACGTTAGATGAAATAGACAACATTAAAGTCAATTTCCACATGATGCACGGACTAGTATATTTTGAGTTTATAAAATTTTGAATTTGTGATGTTTAAGATATTGTTTGTAATGCGTATGTAAAATATGCATAATGTTATTCAGAACCATTCAGTATCCTTAAATCCAGTATGTATGACTAGAAAGCAGGTTGTTGTGGTATTAGTAGGACTGACCCTATGTTGCAGGCCTTTTTTTTAGAAACTTGTTATTTGATTTTAATTATATTTGTATTTTCAGAATGAAAATAAAGTCCATGTAGAGGATATCAACAAACTAAAATTTTTGTTATGTAACTAATTATCTGTATTTTGTATATACAAATATTTAAAAAATAAGATTATAAAATGTCATAATCACCATGGTAACTAGTCGCCTTCTGCCAATACTCTGTAAAGCTTTGCTACACACTGTATATTCTACTATTAGAGCAGTAACTTAAAATGTACACTTATATACTGGTGAAATATTTCTTTACAATCTGAGATGAGTGGTTCAGAGCCCTCTGGTAGATGTCAATAAGCAGCGAATCATTTGTAACATGGATGTTATAAAATGAAACTTTGCTATTTCAGTTAAGTCAGAAAAAGGAAGCCACCGTGGCACTATCTAGTAAAGAACTGGAGCTTACTGACCTTACACGGCAGCTGGAGGAGCTGCAGTCAGTTAGAAAACAATGGACAGAAGAAAACATGCAACTGAAAGTAAGAATCATTGAAGAATAATATCTGATTTGTTAGTTTATACTAATTTATATTATCTTGACTGCGAAGAAAGCTTAGCCCTTATATGAACTGCTCTCAAGTCAGCTTCCTGGTTAAAACCAGTACTGATGTTGCTTGTTGAAAGGCATCAGGTTGAGCTCGGTGTGAGCTGCCAACACTATCCACTACACTACCACTCCGCTATTATTGAGCCTGGTAGAACTATAAAATAGGTCAGAAATTAGGTTTTATCATGCCATACTATTAAAGTAATTTTTAAAAAACTGGGCAACCAAATATTGGCTTAATCTTACTATTGTGCCTGATATAGACCTGTAGGTAGTGCTTATATACGCATAAAGTGGCAGATAACAGGGTTTAATGGTGTGTGTTAGCTCACGTGAGAATAGCCCAAGGTGAGCTACTCTGATCGCCTGTTGTCCGTCCGTCTGTGAACTTTTTTGTTGTGTGCACTATAGCACTAGCATTTTTCATTAGATCTTCAATAATCTTTTATAGAAGTTATATAACCATTATATCTCGGACATTTTATTGAACTGGCCAAATCAGATTATAAATGTCTGAATTATGGCCCTTGAAACATTTAAAAATATTCTATTTGAACTTGAGTGCACTTAAGCACCTGCATTTTTAGCTCTACTGGCCAAAGGCCAGAAGTGCTTATGCGATGGCGCGTTGTCTGTCGTCGTCAGCAGCACTTTCTCTGGAACCACTAGGCCAATTAAACTGAAACTTCACATGGATGTTTCTATTGCATAAGAGACTATTCAGAAGATTTTTTTTTTATCTGAAATTCAAGATGGCCGCCGTTACTAAAAAAAGTCCAAAACTTAAAAAATCTTCTTCTCATGAACACCCAACAAATTTTCAAAATGTTTATGTAGTAATGATGACCAACTATAGTTTTGTTAGATTTGTTCAAATGGTGTCCCTAGGGTTAAAATTGACCCTGCCCCGAGAGTTCAATTAGGGGACACCTGTCATTATATTTATAGGGGCCCTGTAAGGGGACTTAGAATTTTACAAAGGGATACTATGAGAAAACAGAAAATTCTCTCTTTTTTTTCCATTTATTCTGAAACCACTAGGCCAATTAAACTGAAACTTCACATGGATGTTTCTACACAGTAGTTATATAACCATAAAATTGTGGACAAGTTCTTGAACTGGCCACATCAGACTATTAATGTCAGAGTTGTGGCCCTTGAAACATTAAAAAATGCTTAATTTGACTGTGTGTGCACTCTAGCACCCACATTTTTCATTTGATCCTCAAATGTGCAAAGGAATTATAAAACCATAATATCTCGAACAATTTCTTGAACTGGCCAAATTGGATTATTAGTGTCAGAGTTCTGGTCCTTGAATCATTAAAAATGCACTGTTTGATCGTGTGTGTACTCTAGCACCCACATTTTTCATTTGATCCTCACCAAACTTGCAAAATAGTTATATAACCGTAATATCCCAGACAAGTTCTTAAACTGGCCAGATCGTATTATAAATGTCAAAGTTTGAATTATTAAAAAAATGAAATATTTTACCTTGTTTTGCACTCTAGCACCTGCAAAAATTGCCATCTTTGGCATTGATTCCTCTGCTACAGGTGAGTGATTGTCATGACCCCGGTGTCGTCAGCTTCGTCGTCGGCATCGTCTGTAGACACCCAGGTTAAACGATTGCTTTTAAGTTTCAGTTATCTATGCAACCACTCATTGGATATCAATGAAACTTTGCATGTGTGTTCACCTTCATCAATGGAACACACAGATAAGAACCATAACTCTGGATTGCAGTTTTGCAGAGTTATGGCCCTTTTTGGACTTAGACACCAGGTTAGACTTTGCATTTAGTTGCGTTTAAGTTTAATATATCTATGCAACCACTCATTGGATGTGAATGAAACTTCACATGTGTGTTCACCATCATCAATGGAACACACAGAGACAAGAACCATAACCCTGGATTGCATTTTGGCACAGTTATTGCCCTTTTTGGACTTAGACACCTGGTTAAACTTTGAGTTTAGTTGCGTTTAAGTTTAAGATATCTATGCAACCACTCATTGGATGTGAATGAACCTTCACTTGCGTGTTCACCATCATCAATGGAACACACACAGATAAGAACCATAACTCTGGGTTGCATTTTGGCACAGTTATGGCCCTTTTTTTATTTAATTTTTCAGGTTAAAGTTTTTTATCACATAAGATATCTATGCAACCACTCATTGCATATGAATGAAACTTTGCATGTGTGTTCACCATCATCTTTGAAACACTAAGAGACAAGAACCATAACTCTTGGTTGCATTTTTTCAGAGTTATGGCCCTTTAAGACTTAATTTTTCATCTGTACACACCCAGGTTAAACTTTTGCGTTCACATGTGTTTACGTTTTCGTGTTAGCCTCCAATCTCAATCTTTGCATTGCTGGTTAGTTTTATCCCATCAGTGAGCTTTGTTGTCTTCTGACAACTCTTGTTTAAATACTTGCTACAAATGATCAACATAACATGACAATGTGTCGCAAGTAAGACCCATACCCATACCTCAAAGGTCAAGGTCACACTTTGAGTTTGTTTGACAACACTTTCAGTCTGTTTGAGATTTCGTGTCTGACCTGTAACTTTGTCATGCATAGATGGATTTGTTAATACTAACTACAAATGACCAACATAACATGACGATGTGTTGCAGGTTACACCTAGAATCCCACTTCCAAGGTCAAGGTCACAATTTAACTTTGGTTGATGACACTTTCAGTCTGATTGAGATTTCTTGTCCGGTCTGAAAACTTGTCACCTAAGGATAAATTTTAAAGACACTGGCTCAATTTGTCAGCATGACATTATAAAGTGTCACGTTTAAGACCCACATGGGTACCTCAAAGCTCAAGGTCACACTTTGAGTTTGTTTGACAACAGTTTCAGTCTGTGTGAGATTTCTTGTCTGATCTAAAACTTTATTATCTATGGATATATTTTAAAAACACTTGGCTCAGTTGATTAACATGACATAATTAAGTGTCACATTTTAGACCCAGAACCTTTCCTCAAAGGTCAAGGTCACACTTTCAATTTGTTTGATATTGCGTGTCTGGTCTGTGACTTTGTCTTTAACTTGGCTCAGTTTATCAAGATGACATGACGATGTGTCATAAGTAAAACCTAGACACGGTCACACTTTGAGTATGTATGACAACACTTTGTTTAAGATTTCAAGTCTGTCCTTTAACTTTATCATACATGGATGGATTTCAAAATCACTTGGTTCAATTTATCAATTAATCAACAATTGATCTCTAACTTACATTTAGGGATTTTAAAATAGCTTGACATAAGTGATCAGCATGTCATGATAATGTTTCACCTGCATTTAACTGTTGAAATACCCAGACCATTACATTAGATGTCAAGGTCAAGGTTACACAAAGGTCAAGGTCATGCTTTAATTTAAAAAAAAAATGAAATTGCATGTCTAGTCTGAAACATTAGTCCATTACTCTTGATATTCATGGATACATTGCTTCCTGTTATATCTTATATTTTTCAAAGACCATTTGGGAGGGCATGTGGCGCTTAACAGTGACATTTCTTGTATTCTTTTAAATTGGTTTTGTATTAAATCAAATCAAATACTCTGCCCCATTTCAACATTGTTACCAACCCAAAGACCCTCACCCCTACCACCCCACCCATCCTTGCCCATTTTTCTTTTTTTTAATTTTGTTTTTATTAAATCAAATACTCTGCCCAATTTCAACTTTGTTACTGACCCCAAGACCCTCACCCCTACCCACCTCCCATCCCCACCCTTTTTTTTTTTTTTAAATTTTACTTTTTATTTACTTAAATACTCTGCCCAGTTATAACTGTTTTGACATCCCCCACCCAAATTCCAACCCCCCCCCCCCATTTTTTTTTCTTTTTTAAATTTTATTTTGTATTAAATCAAATACTCTGCCCCATTTTAAATTTGTTACCGACCCCTAGACCCTCAACCCTACCCCCCCCCCCATACCCTCCTGTATTAAGCAAATACTCTGCCCCATTCCAACTTTGTCACTGACTTTGACCTACTATAGATTTCGGTGCTCTTGCTTATTGTTTACATGTAGCATTGCATGGAGGTCCTGTAAAGCATCTGTTGCAAGTAGATCGTTCAGGTCCTCTTGGGCCTCTTATTTATTGTTTCTGTGCAATAAGTTAAGTATGTATAGTTTATAAAAAAAACTATCATATAAAAAAGTCAATTATAGTTTAGAAGTTAATGTTTAACATAAAATTAGTGGACAAAATTTCCAAGACCTAAATCAACCATCCTGCTGTAGTACTTGCCAAAATGCTTAGTTCAAAGCACTAGGGTAAAACTTTTTCATATATGATACTGATGTCTGAGTATGTACTGGTACGTAAGAGACTGCTTGAAATTAGGGCTAAGGGACCATTGGAGTACAGTAGGTTGACTTTCACTGTACAAGGAAAAGCTATGAGAAAACCGATAATTCTCATCTATAACTATAGTAAGTTCTTTATAGGCTTAGTTCATACAAAATTTAAAAGGAAGTTGCATATGAAACCAGATGAGCGACTTGGGCCTCTTGTTTTATGCCCCCATGGGAAGAAAACCTGGAGGGCATATATTTTTTAACTGCTCATCTGTCAGTCGTCCATCTGCCCATTTGTCCATCTATACAAATGTACCATGTACAGACCCTAAACCGCTCAAGTACCCCATAATTGCGCTCAGTTTGCACTCCGTTCGCGCTTAGTTCGCACTCCTTTCGCGCTCCGTTTGCGTGCACTCGATTAAACGCGGTTAATTTAATGCACTCACAAACGCAGGTATTCGCTAACGAGCGCTGTATATCTGAGTGCTCTGTTTAATATCCTCTTAGCGTTCGCTTCGTTCAGCGTTCACTCAACGTTCAGTTCGCTCAGTTCGGTTTCCGGCCCATAACCAATCGCAACATCTCAACTCTTAAAATGATTCTATATTGACTTTTTAATTTAATCTGTTCCAATGGAGCAATAAAATGTATCCATGGGATTTAGTCAAGGTAAATTAATTAATAATCCAATTGTTTGTCTACATATTATGTCACCCGCTGGGCGAAAGGTTGTAAATTTCCGATAAACTAGTATCGATAGTAGGCATGTTTAACGGAAATGTCTATATTTTGATATGTGATCAGTGGTCTGGGTGATCAAAGAATATCGTAAGTTATACCGGCGTCTGTTATTCAGACCGACATGTGTTTGCGTCAGTATCTTCTTTGATATATCGTAAGCCGTTTGTTACAGGAAAGCAATAAAGTTTGTCCACAAAATTTACACATACATCATCAACATAAACTAAATATATTGTTATTAATAATTAAATTAAATTAATAATTCCATACTGTTGATACCTCGTTGGCCTTATAATAATCCATAAATCTGCTCAGTGTAAGCAGTGACTTAACAACATGTGGATATATCACTGGTTTTGTTAATGTTCAAACTAAAATAAGCTTTATAATCAATAATATGCACTGCATGGGTGATGAAAAATTTATTATAACCCGTGCAATGCAATTCGACATTATAATAAATGATTTTTGAAAAATAATAATCTTGTAGTGTTTTTCTCGATTTGGGTCCAATTGTGGCTTCACAAGACTTAAAAAAATATTCTGATATTTTAAGTTTTTATAATTATTTTCGTTATCAATATGTATATAAATATACTTGCAATGAACTTTTTTCAGCGGGTTTCTCAAATTATTATTTTACTGATAGTATGCTTTATGTTAATATATTATTTAAAATGACAAACTATATTAAACTTGTTTGAAACTACACCCACTGTGCTATACCGCTAATTATACGACACGCAGCAACACACCCGTGGTGTTAATTACGTTATGTCACATGCCAGTGAGAGCCGTGTCAATTAGATTACATGCTAAAGCGGTGACTTATCGGTCTATTGGCCACAGAAGATATGTATGATTTCATTTTGATTGTAATTCGTGCCAGATGGATGAATCTTAATTGAGCCAACATTATGTGATTGAAAAGAAAAGATAAAAAAGGAAAACTGCCAGCCAATTAACAACAAATAAAAAAATTATTTAAGATATTTGTTATTCGAAGTTTCAGAATGCTTTAGTATGTAAATATCATGATGTTAATATCATTAAATTAACGAACCGAAAACCCCACGCCAGTTCTGAATGAATGGTAGAAAATGTGACATACACGTATTAAGGGATGTGTATTCAGGGCTGTCATTTTACCACAGCTGCCTTAGTGACCTCGTATAAAAAACAGATACAACTAAAAATCAGAAATGTTAATTTACAAAATAAAACACTCCTACAATTTTAAAACTAAAAAAAATTAAAGACATGTCTCTAAATAATTCCTTGTAAAAATGAAGTATTTTATTTGTATTATTTTTTACTTTCATTATTTGTTTTATTTTTTTAAATATTATTATCATGGAGCTATTATTATAATATACATATTGACTTATTGATTTGTCACAGCTTTTATATTGGATACGTGCGTACGTGCATCTGGTCAGTCGTTCACAATAAATATAACAATTTAATTACTGTTATGAAGGCAGAGTTGCATGGCAATCATCAAAACGGATACCCATGGCGAGAACCACATGTGTGTCAATAAATAGTTAATGGGTGATTTATCGGTCCATTGATCACGAAGAACCCTGCCGTTGTGTAATTTTCATTTTGATTATATTTAATGCCAGATGAATGAATCTTAATTTAACCCGCGGCATGTGATTGGATAAGAAATATATAGTCAAAATAAATACTAAAATATGCAGATTTTTTTATAATATTGTTATTATCATCATTATTATTAATATCTATGATATATTTTATCATTAGTTATTACTATTATTCCTAATATTATTGTTATTATTGCTATATTACTTTATTATTATATTATAATATTATTGTTCTTCTTCTTATTATTATTATTATTGTCATTTCTTACTTTTCTCACAGCTTTTATATAATGGCTTAATTGTTACGTGCTTACGTGCACGTGATCAGGCGTATCGATTTTGTAGGAAAGCGGGAAAACAATATATTTACTATTTTATAGGCAGTGAATACATGTTCTTTTTTGTTTATTTCAACCTTCCCGATGATCAAAAGCTGTTCTTTAGTCAATATAAAATCACAACCTCAGAAAGGTCACCTTGAAATTTAGGTTTACTAGTTTTTATTTCCTGTGTCTAATGTGTTATTTCGGTCTGTCGTGTTAATTTGGCATACATACTTTTATTTTACATTAATTTAATTTAGCTTGATTGTGAAGTAAGCTCAGAGCTTATGCATATCGTTCTCCAGTGCATTCCCTTATTAGATCTGGTACTGAATTGTGTTTCGAGAGGTCGGGTAGAGCCTGGGTCAAACTCGCGACCTCTACCGCCTGAAGCCAGCACCCTATCCGCTTTACTACTGACCCACTTTATATTTTAGAATACGATTAATTTATTACTATTATTTTAATGAGATGTGCACGAGTATAATGTTTCCACTTTAATTGCAATATAACAGTTTTACGTACATTTGTTCACAACTAAGCACAAACTCAGTGTAACTATGTTTGGGGAAAATATAAAACTAAAGTCCAAATTAAATTGAAAATTGGTAATTTTTATTTTGCCGAAATACCCATACAAATAGAATCATAATCATATAAATTTCCGCATATCTATGTTTTGTTTGTTTCACACATGCTTTGATATTTTTGTATTTGGAACAGTATACGCTTAAATCGAAATAAAGAAAATGTTTTGTATGTTCTATAAATAATTTATATCGAAATAACACGGCAAATAGTGAATTCATATTACATCTTTCCGAATTGTTATTTACACAATATATATACATTTTATTACATTTTTAATTATTTTTTTTTTTATATTTTTGTTGCGCAAACCAAAACATGCTTAAACATGCAACTAAATTAACCGTAGATAACCGTTGATGTGTCGTCTATTGTATAATAGGTATTTTAAACATTATTGTATTGATCAGCTAAATATTGATATTTATGCTATAATTGATAAATTGTTGACAAAAATAAGTTTTATCATGCGTTTTACAATAAAACATTTATATAAAATACATGGTTAATATTTATGTGAAAGAAAATTTCTTTTTAATCTCGATTTTAAGTATCGATTTCACGATCAAATGATGAAAAAAGAGTGTATCCGAATGAACGAGTGCACTCAATAGCGCACAAATAGTTCTGTTATCAGTTATCTTACTGTGTCTAGCGTAAACTGCATATACTGCGCATCTGAGTGCACTCAGTGTATCTGAGTGCATTCAGCGTGTCTGAGTGTACTCGATCTATTTCATGCGTTCAGGAGTGCGTTTATTATTCAAAATTCAGCGTTTGCTTACAGTCCAGGTCCGCTCCGTCAGCGCTCAATCTGCGCTCCGTTCGCGCTCCGTCTGCGCTCTGAGTGCACTCCGTTTGCGTGCAATTGGGGTACTTGAGCGGTTTAGGGTCTGTAACTTCAACTCTTACAGTTTTCATCCAATTCTAATCAAACTTGCTATACATCATCACTATAATCTGAGTAAGTGCATAATAATGTCAGGATTATTCACCCAGATTATTATTTAAGGAGTTATGCCCCCTTTTACTGACTTAAAAATATTTCATATACAGTTAAACCTGTCTTTAGCAGCCAGTCAATGGAAAGAGCAAATGTGACCTTTTAAGACAGGTTGTTGCTTAATATAGGTTTATTTTTTTCAACAAGCATAGAAATGGGAAATAGAAAACATGATTGTTTAAGACAGGTAGCTGCTTAATAGCGGCGACCGCTTACACAGGTTTTACTGTATATACCTTATAACTTCTACAGTTTCAATCCGGTTCTATTCAAACTTGCTATACATCATCACAATCATCTGAACAAGCCGATGTTGTCAACATTTTTCATCAAGTTATTTTTTATGGATTATGCCCCTTTATCTGACTTAAAATATTTCATATACCTTATTTAAATTGTCTACCTTGTGGCCACAGCTCCTACAGTTTTCATCTGATTCTAATCAAACTTGCCATTAGCATCACCTTCACCTGAGCAAGTGCATATTGTAAGTGATTAGATTATCAACTTGTTTGATTGAGAACCCGTGTCAGGTCTATTGAAACAATACAGGGTCCTCCGTGGTCAAGTGGTCTAAGGCGCCATCTTAAGATGATTGATCACTTACCTCTCACCATTAAGGTTGTAGGTTCGAGTCTTGCTCCTCCAAAAACATTATGTGAGAAATTTTCCAGTTACTTGTGGAAGGATTGCGTTCTTCTCAGTCCCAACTTTATTATCTTCCCATGATCTATATATTTTTTTTATTTTATTAAATTTTTATTTTGTTTTTAACTTATGTGGATTACTCTGCCACACTATAAATGTTTTACCTCCCCCACCCTCCAATCCCATCCCACCCACACACACAAAGGATACAAATACTCTGCACAACTTATTTTCCTACCCTTCTATATATGGTCCAATTTTTTTTATTTTATTACCCCCAACCCCTCCACACACATGCACAAACTCAGTCAGTTTATCACAGGATAGGCTATTTTAAACTCATTTTCTTATGAATAATAAGGTGTTTATATATTTTTCTTTCTCTTTTCAGTCTGCAGGCCATCCGACCATGACAGAACACCAGCCCCCAGCAGCTGCCGTTCTATCTGTGGACGTCTTGATGGCTGATTGTGTGCTTCCCACTCCTGCCCCTGTCCTTTGACTTGCCGTGCCAGGCTGTGTTTGTACGTCTGTTGTGTCTGTGCCCGTGCCTGCGCCCATCCTGCAACCGGGCCCGTACCAGTGCCCGTGCTCCCGCCTGAGGATGAGCCTGCTGCCGTGCTCGCGCTTGCGCCCGTGGACAAGCCTGCACCCGTCCCAGTGCTCGGTCCAGGAGACCATACCCCGGTATGTGTTGCTCCACCTAGACGTTCCGGTAGGATCTCTAGGCCGCCCGTATGGTACACAAAGGTACGTATAGTTAGGAGAGTCGTGGTTGCGACGCCACAGGTTCGGCATTCGGGTAGGGAGCGTCGTTGTCCGGATCGGTTGTCTAACTAGTCATTTTCAAAGTTAGTGAAAAAACAAATTCACGAAACTGAAGCTCTCTGTTTCAGATGTTTTTAGAGTTTTAATTTAGTAAGCCAGTTTAAGGTCATGTTTAAGTAGATGTTTTCTCATAACTAATCTATTGCTGATAACTCGCTTTATGTTTTTTTTTTCATAAGTACGAAGTGTTTTTCTGCTTTTCAAGATTTAACTGTTTTTTTGCAATAATCATTCAATAGGAGCAGATTACTTTAATGTTTTGCTTGCTTCAAGGATTAGGGACATGTAGTGTCTTCAGTGACCAAGCAAGATATGGATGCAGAAGAAATAAAGTTCACTTTTTTCATAGATCTAAAAACAGGTTCCTGCAATTTTTTACTAACTTCAAGAACTAGGGACACATAGAATGGTGGTGTAGGCTTCTCTGTTAGATAATAACATCATAGCCCAGGCTTATCTCTGCAGAAGAAATACTGATTTCGTTTTCATGTGAACATATTCATTATACCTAATTGGGTTTGTTTTTTTGGTTACAATGTTTAGGCAAGGACATGTATTACTGTCCTTGGAGATGGGGTAAATTTTTTTAAAATTAAATTAATTTTATTATTTTTTATTTATAAAGGTCTATGTTAAATTTTGTAAAATTAAATCAAATTTTTGTTATTAATTTTTGTTTTATACTTAACTAGATCTGCTTTAATTTTTATAAAACTAAATTAAATTTTTGCTATTTTTTTTTGTTTTTTACTTGATTATATTCTTTGTTATTATTTATTTTTGCATTCATTTCATTTAAGGTATTTAAATTTTTCCATTTTTCCATGGTATTGAGTAGTTGCCTCATTTTTTCGACAGGAGTAGCCAGCTGTCATTTCATAGATGCCTTATCCCATCTTATGTCTTCTGCCTGTTTACATTTCCGATGTAGCAGACAACTATTTATAGGTGGCTGTTGCTATTTCTTTAAAATAGTGACAGACATGCTATGTCGGGAGTGTGATTGTTCATAGTTGGGAGTGAGACTGTATTTAGATACGGGTGTGATTGTATATTATGTAACTATTGCAACATGACCAGATTTTTATTTTACATTTGTTCTTTTGTTATATTTTAAAATTGGTATTTTACCTGTAAGTTCGATATTTTAACTATGTTTAAGAAACATAATTATATATGCTATGTACTGTGTACATCTTGGTATACTTTATATTGAAGTGATTTTAGAATAACAATGTCAGTTTACCATTTTGCCTTCCTGAGAAAAATACTGCATGCGTGTAAACTACAGCAATTTTTTGCCATATAAAATGGTTTTGTGGGCTGAGCGGCGGGGGTTTCGATGAAGGAAGGAGTTATTTTGTTTGTACATCGATTTTCAATATGCATTAGTGTTTTAACTATGTACTATGTGCATCATAGTAATTTTATATTTTAAACTGTGTATAAATTATATACGTTTACTGTTTTAACTTTTAAGAAACATAAATTATATGCTGTGTACTGTGTATATGTACAATAAAGCTTGTAACTTTATCTGCTGCTGGAAGGACCCTATGAAGGTGTATCGGTCACACTGGTTAATAGTGGACAAACAGTGCTTTGACTTTTGAGGTGAGATTATATTTTTAATAATGTTATATAAGGTTATTTTACATTGCAACCGGCTTCCCATATGGACAATGCTGTTAGAAGATTGTTAGTTTTTTAAGTTTGTGTTGTTGTATAATGTTTAGGGTTGCTTTCAAATTTTCAGTCATATCGCAACCGTATCTACTTGAGACAGTAACCTGAGTGCTGCCACACTGAGTATCGTGCTGCATATACATGATATGATAGTCACGATATTCTGACACCTGAACTAGAACTATCGCCAAGATTCTAGTACCATTTTTAAGTCTTTGGTATGACCTTGTCAGATGGAATCTGTGACCTTCCGCATGTGAGGCGGACATTCTACCATTAGACCTGGTTGCAGCACATAAGGTGCAGGATACAGATAGAAACCTGTTGTAAACTTCCTCTGGTTCTTGCATGCTTTGTGTAAAGTTCTTGGTTAAAGTCCCTGGAATCAAACCAGCAAACCTGAGACTAGAAATCTCATGCTCTACTGGCTGAGCTAATGGGGTTGTAATAAGAAATTACATGTATATGTATTATATTTTTTAAAGTCTTATTTGGTAAATAATGTGAAATATTCCAAACCAGCCAGTGTTGGTCCAAGATGTTCAAGGTTTAAATAAGCCATTTATATTACCTGTTGTTCCTATGCGGGTTGTGTCATAAATATAACATATGATTTTAGTTTCTTTTGTATGTAAAGCAGTGATTTAAATATCATAAATGTATCTTTCTATTAAAAAAAAAACTATTGTATTAATTTCTTTGATACAGGAGGAGACCAACAGTTAACAGTGAGGTGGGACAACTGGCGCATACAGGTGTCGTTGATGAGTCCTTAGCCATATTGATACAACTACACACACATACAACTACACACACACAACTACACACACACACACACACAACAACACACACACACACACTCCCCCCCCCCCCCCACACACACAGCTACACACACACAACTACACACACACACACACACACACACACACTCCCCCCCCCCCCCCCCACACACACAGCTACACACACACAGCTACACACACACAGCTACACACACACACACACACACACACACACACACACACACACTCCCCCCCCCCCACACACACACAGCTACACACACACAACTACACTCACACAACTACACACACACACACACACACACACACACACACACAACTACACACACATACAACTACACACACACACACACACACACACACACACACAACTACACACACATACAACTACACACACACACACACACACACACACACACACACACACACACACACACACACAACTACACACATACAACTACACACACACACACACACACACACACACACACACACACACACACACACACACACACACACACAACTACACACACGCACACAACTACACACACACAACTACACACACGCAACTACACAAACCTCTATATTTACAACAGACCATGCACTTCAGTGCTATCGGAGCATCAGACCCAGGATCGGAGGGTTGTAGGTTCAATCCTCCACAATGGCCATGTGTGGTATCCTTAAGCATGACACTTTATCATCATATGCTTAGTACTGGTTCTACCCAGAAAGACTGCAAGCGTGATTTGTCTAAGTTGTAATAATTTTGTTTCTCAGTCGTGTAAAATAAATAAGTTTAGAAACAGAGCTTAGTGTGGCAGCTCAATATCATCACGTTGTTGGGAGGTTATAATAATTCCAATAACAATTTAAGATGTCAGTTTTGTTACATAAGCCGACATCTGTCCTTTTATTAACTGATCATATATTCAACTTGATATGTTTTCGGCCATCAATGACACCTCTACCAGACGGAGACAGCAAGGAGTACTTGGGCTATGAAGGGAGATAACTGCAGTTCTGGTGAAGATTCGGGAGGTAAATCGACCATTGCTACTTTCAGTCGTCTTATACACAACACATGTACTTGTACTACAGAACTGTTCTTATTGTTCTCTTCTTGGTCAGCTTTACTAATTTTCCAACTTTTACCCATTACTTTTACATGTTATCATACTGTACAAGCCAGACAGGTCAATATGGCATCAGTTAATGTATTTTTCATCAATATGCCGTCACAAATGTTAAGTATTTTGTAATGATCCAGATAAAGGCCATTGAACCCATTTTCAAAACAGTTTTGCATTTTACAATTCATTAAAATGTTTCTTCTGTTTATTAGCAAGGGAGACAGCAGGTGCTGGTGTCTGTGTGGGGCGTACAATATATATATATAGCTGACGGTGTAAGGTGTACAAGGATATACATGATACATGGAGCACACAATACAACAGACAATGTGAAGTGTTTGAGGATGTCAGCGAGACGGTAACACCCGGCTATAGCGAGGTACATGTTGTTGGTTTATATGTTTATTGTACATATAGAAAAATACATATTCACATAAACTAAAAATTACATTCCAAAAATGTTAGGAAACATGACTATCATGTATTACAATGTTATTAATGAAATGTTTTATATTGGCCAAGTTATCGGTCGGTTAGTTGCAGCCGAGAGTCATTGAACCAAAAACTGGGCCAATATAAAATCTGCAATTTACGGATCAGTTTGACTGTCTGAGGACCAACAACTGGGTCAATATGAAAACACTGAATTACAAATTTTGTAGATAACTGCTTTTAACTACAAGAGTAAGTCAAGAGTTTTCAAATAATTTATTTTACTTTATTTAAAAAATGAGATAGAGAAGTAGTGAATATTAAGTGTAACCCCTGTCGGTACATTCATGTGACCGGAACAATGACCTAAAAATACAGCCCACCACCAAGTACTGGTTCTATACAGGTAAGGGATTTGAGAGTGGAACAAAGTAGATCTTGGTGTACTTGGCAATCAAGCTAAAATATATTGGGACAAAACAATTAGTTAAAAACAAAGCTGCTCAGTCTTGCTGTTTCTAGTGCTGGTGCTATATAAAACTATATTCTACTTTTATGTTGTCAAATGTATGTGACCTATAGAGCAAGTTTCTTAAATATTATTTTGTTTAAAATCTCAAAATTACCTTAATATATATTTTAACAACAACTTACATAGAAGGATAGGAAACTACAATATGTTGATAAAATAGCATGCGAAGAATTAATAAGTTGGTAAATTAATCATTCAGATTTCACAGGCAACTGATTTCTTTTACATAAACTATAAGATGTATGTAATCTTACATGTTTTATAATGTTTTAAACAAGTAAAAGGATCTTGAATTTAAAATATTGCAGTTTGAAATGAAATTTCGGGTACTTTCCTTAATTTTTCAGTTGCAGTATACAAATTTTGTAATCATAAGTACATCAACAATTTTCAACACAATTTGCTGGGAGTAGTCTGGTTGTTTTAAAATTCCATTGTGCAAAGAAAGAATTTTGATCTGATTTCTGAGATAAAAGGAAGTTAGAATATTTGAAAAGGAGATTTTGTGAGATTTTTCGTGAATATTGAAACTTTTCAATCAGTTGCTTTTCCTTCTCTCCTTGATTTTACTAATTATATTATGTAGATTATATTGTAAAAGAAATCGGATGTCATGAGTGAATATATTGAAAATATAAAAAAATACAAAATTGTTTTGCATTATAGAAATTGTTATGAATTAATTATATTCTTTTTAGTAGGAGAGACAAGAATTGGTGGTGTGGATCATGAAATACAACTGAAAACGTGGGGCATACAGCGCCAACACACCAGACCATTATAGTGAGGTATATGTAGTTTGTTTATATAATTATCACACACCTGATAATGAGCAGGTCAGACAAGTCTTGAGTGTTGGTTTTTGTACCAAGTGATTGTTTTACATAGTAGTTGAGCTAACACTACACACTGCGTCTTTTCTCACTGCCTCAGCCGAGCTTAGGACCGTCCTTGGCACATTTCTGGAAATGTTGCTGAAGCCCTGAGTGGTGCATTACTCATACATTTATCACACACATGTGATATTGAGCAGGTCAGACAAGTTTCTAGTAGAGTTACCATGATGTGATCCTGTAGAGTTACCATAGTGATCGATGTGATCCTGTAGTGTTACCATAGTACATGTAATTGATGTGATCCTGTAGAGTTACCAAAGTAATCAATGTGATCCTGTAGAGTTACCATAATAATTGATGTGATCTTGTAGAGTTACCATAGTAATCAATGTGATTCTGTAGTTACTATATAATAAATGTGATCCTGAAGAGTTACCAAAGTGATCGATGTGATCCTGTAGTGTTATCATAGTAATTGACGTGATCCTGTAGAGTTACCATAGTAATCAATATGATCCTGTAGTGTTACCATAGTAATTAATGTGATCCTGTAGAGTTACCATAGTAATCAATGTGATCCTGTAGTTACTATATAATAAATGTGATCCTGAAGAGTTACCAAAGTGATCGATATGATCCTGTAGTGTTTCCATAGTAATTGATGTGATCCTGTAGAGTTACCATAGTAATCAATGTGATCCTGTAGTGTTACCATAGTAATTGATGTGATCCTGTAGAGTTACCATAGTAATCAATGTGATCCTGTAGTTACTATATAATAAATGTGATCCTGAAGAGTTACCAAAGTGATCAATGTGTTCCTGTAGAGTCACCATAGTAAGCGATGTGATCCTGTAGAGTTGTGATCCTGTAGAGTAACCATAGTAATTGATGTGATCCTGTAGAGTAACCATAGTAATTGATGTGATCCTGTAGAGTTACCATAGTAATTGATGTGAACCTGTTGTGTCACCTTAGTTATCAATGTGATCCTGTAGAGTCACCATAGTAATTGATGTAATCCTGTAGAGTCACCATAGTAATTGATGTTATCCTGTAGTGTTGCCATAGTAATTGATGTGATCCTGTAGAGTTATCATAGTAATTGATGTGATCCTGTAGAGTCACAATAGTAATTGATGTGATCCTGTAGTGTTACCATAGTAATCAATGTGATCCTGTAGAGTTACCATAGTAATCAATGTGATCCTGTAGAGTTACCACAGTAATTAATATGATCTTGTAGAGTTACCATAGTAATCAATGTGGTCCTGTAGTTACTATATAAAAAATGTGATCCTGTAGAGTTACCATAGTGATCGATATGATCCTGTAGTGTTACCATAGTACATGTAATTGATGTGATCCTGTAGAGTAACCAAAGTAATCAATGTGATCCTGTAGTGTTACCATAGTAATTGACGTGATCCTGTAGAGTTACCATAGTAATCAATATGATCCTGTAGTGTTACCATAGTAATTGATGTGATCCTGTAGAGTTACCATAGTAATCAATGTGATCCTGTAGTTACTATATAATAAATGTGATCCTGAAGAGTTACCAAAGTGATCAATATGATCCTGTAGTGTTTCCATAGTAATTGATGTGATCCTGTAGAGTTACCATAGTAATCAATGTGATCCTGTAGTGTTACCATAGTAATTGATGTGATCCTGTACAGTTACCATAGTAATCAATGTGATCCTGTAGTTACTATATAATAAATGTGATACTGAAGAGTTACCAAAGTGATCGATGTGATCCTGTAGTGTTACCATAATAATTGATGTATTCTTGTAGAGTTACCATAGTAATCAATGTGATCCTGTAGTGTTACCATAGTAATTGATGTGATCCTGTAGTTACTATATAATAAATGTGGTCCTGTAGAGTAATCATAGTAATTGATGTGATCCTGTAGAGTCACAATAGTAATTGATGTGATCCTGTAGTGTTACCATAGTAATCAATGTGATCCTGTAGAGTTACCATAGTAATCAATGTGATCCTGTAGAGTTACCACAGTAATTAATATGATCTTGTAGAGTTACCATAGTAATCAATGTGGTCCTGTAGTTACTATATAAAAAATGTGATCCTGTAGAGTTACCATAGTGATCGATATGATCCTGTAGTGTTACCATAGTACATGTAATTGATGTGATCCTGTAGAGTAACCAAAGTAATCAATGTGATCCTGTAGTGTTACCATAGTAATTGACGTGATCCTGTAGAGTTACCATAGTAATCAATATGATCCTGTAGTGTTACCATAGTAATTGATGTGATCCTGTAGAGTTACCATAGTAATCAATGTGATCCTGTAGTTACTATATAATAAATGTGATCCTGAAGAGTTACCAAAGTGATCAATATGATCCTGTAGTGTTTCCATAGTAATTGATGTGATCCTGTAGAGTTACCATAGTAATCAATGTGATCCTGTAGTGTTACCATAGTAATTGATGTGATCCTGTACAGTTACCATAGTAATCAATGTGATCCTGTAGTTACTATATAATAAATGTGATCCTGAAGAGTTACCAAAGTGATCGATGTGATCCTGTAGTGTTACCATAATAATTGATGTATTCTTGTAGAGTTACCATAGTAATCAATGTGATCCTGTAGTGTTACCATAGTAATTGATGTGATCCTGTAGTTACTATATAATAAATGTGGTCCTGTAGAGTTACCATAGTAATTGTTGTGATCCTGTAGAGTTACCATAGTAATTGATGTGATCCTGTAATGTCACCATAGTTATCAATGTGATCCTGTAGAGTCTCCATAGTAAATGATGTGATCCTGTAGTGTTACCATAGTAATAGATGTGATCCTGCAGAGCTATCATAGTAATTGATGTGGTCCTGTAGAGTCACAATAGTAATTGATGTGATCGTGTAGTGTTACCATAGTAATCAATGTGATCCTGTAGAGTTACCATAGTAATCAATGTGTTCCTAAAGAGTTACCATAGTAATCAATGTGATCCTGTAGAGTTACCGTAGTAACTGATGTGATCCTGTAGAGTCACCATAGTAATCAATGTGATCCTGTAGAGTCACCATAGTAATCGATGTAATCCTGTAGTGTTACCATAGTAATCGATGTGATCCTGTAGAGTTACCATAGTAATCGATGTGATCCTGAATAGTTACCATAGTAATTGATGTGATCCTGTAGTGTTACCATAGTAATCGATGTGATCCTGTAGAGTTACCATAGTAATTGATGTGATCCTGTATAGTAACCATAGTAATCAATTTGATCCTGTAGTGTTACCATAGTAATCAATGTGATCCTGTAAAGTTACGATAGTAATTGATGCGATCCTGTAGAGTCACCATAGTAATCAATTCGATCCTGTAGTGTTACCAGAGTAATCAATGTGATCCTGTAGAGTTACCATAGTTACTGTAATCAATGTGATCCTGTAGTGTTACCATAGTAATCAATGTGATCCTGTGGAGTTACCATAGTAATTGATGTGATCCTGTAGAGTCACCATAGTAATCAATTTGATCCTGTAGTGTTACCAGAGTAATCAATGTGATCCTGTAGAGTTACCATAGTAATCAATGTGATCCTGTAGTGTTACCATAGTAATCAATGTGATCCTGTGGAGTTACCATTGTAATTGATGTGATCCTGTAGAGTCAACATAGTAATCAATGTGATCCTGTAGAGTTACCATAGTAATCAATGTGATCTTGTAGTGTTACCATAGTAATTGATGTGATCCTGTAGAGTTACCATAGTAATTGATGTGATCCTGTAGAGTCACCTTAGTAATCGATGTGATCCTGTAGAGTTACCATTGTAATCGATATGATCCTGTAGAATCACCATAGTAATCAATTTGATCCTGTAGTGTTACCATAGTAATCAATGTGATCCTGTAGAGTTACCATAGTAATCAATGTTATCCTGTAGTGTTACCATAGTAATCGATGTGATCCTGTGGAGTTACCATAGTAATTGATGTGATCCTGTAGAGTCACCATAGTAATCGATTTGATCCTGTAGTGTTACCATGGTAATCAATGTGATCGTGTCGAGTTACCATAATAATCAATTTGATCCTGTGGTGTTACCACACTCTCCCTGATAATTGATATATGACATTGTGTCCCATCATTGTCTCTCACCACTGATTCTAGTGAGAAAGTAAACAGTTACTTGCAGAGATGGGAGTGTGCTTGAGTTCTAGTTAACTTTTCAGGATCCCAGGAAACAGTGGTTAGGTTAAATGATCGTCTGTTAGCCCAGGATGGCATAAAAATGACGCTAAATATTCATTCAATCAATCTGTCTTTAGTAGGTATCATGTGAATTTGTAAAAATCAACAAGATCCAAATGACCATTATAGCAATAAATTGTCATATATAAACATTTATAAATACTTGGTGATGCATTCAAATTAGGTAATTTTTGTTTTACCATGTTATAAGAATATTAAGACGAAGTTTTGAGGGAGTATATTGGAGTCACCCTGTGGTCGGTCTGTCGGTCGGTCTGTCCGTTGCAATTTTCCTTGTCCGGAGCATCACTTGAAAAGTACTGGATGGAATTTCATCAAACGTCATACAATGGTAGAATATAATGAGAGGAAGTGCATTGTACAAGAAACATAACTCTATTCTTGCTAATTACAGAGTTATTGCCCTTTGATATTTTTTCTTGTCCGGAGCATAACTTGAAAAGTACCGGATGGAATTTCATCAAGCTTCATACAATGGTAGAATATAATGACAGGAAGTGCAGTGTACAAAAAACATAACTCTTTTCTTGCTAATTACAGAGTTATTGCCCTTTGATATATTTCCCTTGTCTGGAGCATTACTTTTAAAGTATTGGATGGAATTTCATCAAACTTCATACAATGGTAGAATATAATGAGAGGAAGTGCAGTGTACAAGAAACATAACTCTATTCTTGCTAATTACAGAGTTATTGCCCTTTGATAAAAAATTTGTTTCTTGTCAAACTGTTTCTTGTTAGCATCTAAAATAGCTTTGTGTCTGAAAGAATTATTCCCTTGTCTGTTGATGGCATCACCATTCATGAAAGAGTTAATTAACATTTTCTATTATTTCCTTTTTTGAAAATGTTAAAAATATATTTCTTTTCCTAGGTGGCAAGATTGGAAGTGATATCAAATTCTGCTACAATTCGACAACTGAATCAACGTGTTAAATCTAAATGTGTCCACATCAGGATGACGAGGAGACATGTGACCAGTACAGTTCTAGTGAATACAAAAAATTTGCTTACCCTATTTGCATGTTGGACACTTGTGATGGGGGTTAATACCAAGTAGGCAGCTGGTTTGGATGACACAAGCAACTTTAAGATGGATGACGGATCAACAACCCCAGGAGGTCTATGAACATTTTGTGACTTAGAATCTGCACAGCGCTAGTTAATCACAACAAAATCCCTTTATCCGAGTGCTGGACACTAATATATATGTTTTGTACACTTATCTATTTTAAAACGAATGTGAAACAAGTTTTAGCAACAAATCATTCTTGCATGCGGATGGTTGTGGGTTTGATCCCTGGTCTGGTCATACCAAAGACTTGAAAAATGGTACTAGAAACTTCCTCATGTGGCGCTTAGCATTAAGAGGATAGTTCTAGGTCTGGTCAGCCCAGAGTCAGTATAATATGACTGGGTGGGGTATAATACCATGTGTCTGTGGTATGATTTTCAAATTTGGCAGTATCATAAAACTCCCGAGTAGACACCGTCGCGATATGACTGAAAAATTGTTGAAAGCGACGTCTAACACCATACAACAACAATCACTGCACCACTCAAACCACCACCAATATTTATCAATGCAAACATGAGTTATATAAAGTCAGCCAGTAGATTGATTGATTGATTGGTTGAATATTTAGCATATTTTTATGCCATCAATGGCTATCGGACGATCAATTAACCTAACCACTCTTTTCTTGGATCCTGGAAGGTTAACCAGTACTCAAGCACACCCATCTCTGCAAGTATCTGATAACGTATGCATCTCAATCAGCAGTGAGAGATGAGTGATAATGAGATGCAATGGCAATATCAATCATCATTGAGACTGTAGCCGGGCAGAGATTTGAACTCTTGACCCTTCTACTAAGCTAACCAAGCCTGGCACAGCCAAAGAGAGACGGTACTATGTATAGTATAGTGATGTATAATATATGGTTAATAGTCTTGCTTCTTTTGATGACTTGTCAACACAAACATGGGTTATATAAAAGTCATATAAGAGAGAGAGAGAAAGAGGGGACAGTATACTATATAGTTGTTATATTGTTGTTATATAGTTAATATATAATACATATATTTGTGTCTTGCTTCTTTTGATGACTTGTCAACACAAACATGGGTTATATAAAAGTCATTCAAGAGAGAGAGAAGGGACAATATATTATATAGTTGTTTTATTATATTGTTATAATATTTGTGTCTTGCTTCTTTTGAGAGAGTTCAATTTGGCAGTCTGAACTATTTATAAAATTTTGTCATATAAAAGACTACTATTATTGGTCACGGGTAGAGTATTGGGGACTAAAACATTAAAATGAAGAGTATGTAACTGTTCATGGACAGCCACTTTGGGACTCGGCAGAAGCGTGTCGGGAATCGAATATTTTAGTTAGACATCTGGTCATGTTGTAATTATTACAGTGTATATTTCTGGCAATGTTGTACATTGTATATATTTTGTGTGAATGTTGTCCGAGAGTTTAGTTTAGTTTAGTTTAGTTTAGTTTAGTTTAGTTTAGTTTAGTTTTCTAAATAAATAGTTTAAAAGTTACTGCATTTGAGTAGATCTTCTTTATTCAAAATCCTGAAAAAAATTGTTTTCCATTTTTTGTAATCTGAAGTACAGTATTTTATCATATAGATCATATGCCAGTTTTAAACACCAGCCTGGTATAATAACATCTTGCTAGGAATCTTTTCTATTAAGTCGTTTAGCTGAGGCTACATATAAAATATGTATTTATACCTCTGGGTTAGTTTCTCGCAAAACATCTTAACTTTAGTATAAGTTCAAATTCCATTTTCATTTATCATTATGATTTCAGTTTCAGTACAAATATCAGGTTAAATACTTAAGTTTTATTGTCAGTTGTTAACTGTCCTCAGTGGCCTAGTGGTCTAAGGTGCCTTCTCAAGACCACTTACCTCTCATCACTAAGATCGTAGGTTCGAGTCCTGCTAGCTCCAAAAAATTTATGTGAGATAGTCTGTCAGCTACTTGCGGAAGGACAGTGGTTCTACTCGGTCCAACTCAGCCTGAGGTCTTCCTCCGCCTGTAAAACAGGATATGCCATATATAACCTGAAATGTGTTGAAAATGACATTAAACTCCATTCAAAAAATTAAATATCTTTGATTGCAAATGTTATATCTGTTGTCTGAAGACTTTCTAAGATTATGTACTCAAGATGATTTCTGAATATGGGGTCAGGAGAACAATTTGTTTCTATTGGTATAAATTGGGGTTTAAGAAAAGTTTCAACTCATTACAGATTATATTTTTCTTCATTCTTTTTAATGGCGTTTAACACAGTTTTTTCAAAACATGGCTGGATATACATGCATATCCATGTTTAATGGCGGAGGAAGACCTCACAAGGAAACTGAGTATAATCGACGTCCTGCGAGTAACTGGCAAATTTTCTCACAAAGTTTTTGGGACGAGCTGGACTGGAACCTCACCTGTTAGAGGTAAATGGGCATTAGATGGCAGTGTCTGATCAGTCAGCAACTGAGAACCAAGTTTCAGCTTGGAATGCATACTCAAGTTGAAATGTTTTGTTGTTTTGGGGCTAGGAGAACTATTTGTTTTCACCTCATTACAGATTATATAGGGCATCCAGTTTTATTGATGGTGGAAAACCCATAAATCTTCATACATGAATCTGAGTAGAATCACCATTCTTCCACAAGTAACTGGGTATAGGTGTAGAATCACCATCCTTCCACAAGTAACTGGGTATCAGAGTAGAACCAGCATCCTTCCACAAGTAACTGGGTATCAGAGTAGAACCAGCATCCTTCCACAAGCAACTGGGTATAGGTGTAGAACCAGCTTCCTTCCACAAGTAACTGGGTATAGGTGTAGAACCAGCATCCTTCCACAAGTAACTGGGTATAGGTGTAGAACCAGCATCCTTCCACAAGTAACTGGGTATCGGAGTAGAACCAGCATCCTCCCACAAGTAACTGGGTATCGGAGTAGAACCAGCATCCTTCCACAAGTAACTGGGTATCGGAGTAGAACCAGCATCCTTCCACAAGTAACTGGGTATAGGTGTAGAACCAGCATCCTTCCACAAGTAACTGGGTATCGGAGTAGAACCAGCATCCTTCCACAAGTAACTGGGTATAGGTGTAGAACCAGCATCCTTCCACAAGTAACTGGGTATAGGTGCAGAACCAGCATCCTTCCACAAGTAACTGGGTATCAGAGTAGAACCAGCATCCTTCCACAAGTAACTGGGTATCGGAGTAGAACCAGCATCCTTCCACAAGTAACTGGGTATAGGTGTAGAACCAGCATCCTTCCACAAGTAACTGGGTATAGGTGTAGAACCAGCATCCTTCCACAAGTAACTGGGTATCGGAGTAGAACCAGCATCCTTCCACAAGTAACTGGGTATCGGAGTAGAACCAGCATCCTTCCACAAGTAACTGGGTATAGGTGCAGAACCAGCATCCTTCCACAAGTAACTGGGTATAGGTGTAGAACCAGCATCCTTCCACAAGTAACTGGGTATAGGTGTAGAACCAGCATCCTTCCACAAGTAACTGGGTATAGGTGTAGAACCAGCATCCTTCCACAAGTAACTGGGTATCAGAGTAGAACCAGCATCCTTCCACAAGTAACTGGGTATAGGTGTAGAACCAGCATCCTTCCACAAGTAACTGGGTATCAGAGTAGAACCAGCATCCTTCCACAAGTAACTGGGTATCGGAGTAGAACCAGCATCCTTCCACAAGTAACTGGGTATAGGTGCAGAACCAGCATCCTTCCACAAGTAACTGGGTATAGGTGTAGAACCAGCATCCTTCCACAAGTAACTGGGTATCGGAGTAGAACCAGCATCCTTCCACAAGTAACTGGGTATCGGAGTAGAACCAGCATCCTTCCACAAGTAACTGGGTATCGGAGTAGAACCAGCATCCTTCCACAAGTAACTGGGTATAGGTGCAGAACCAGCATCCTTCCACAAGTAACTGGGTATAGGTGTAGAACCAGCATCCTTCCACAAGCAACTGGGTATAGGTGCAGAACCAGCATCCTTCCACAAGCAACTGGGTATAGGTGCAGAACCAGCATCCTTCCACAAGCAACTGGGTATAGGTGCAGAACCAGCATCCTTCCACAAGTAACTGGGTATCAGAGTAGAACCAGCATCCTTCCACAAGTAACTGGGTATCGGAGTAGAACCAGCATCCTTCCACAAGTAACTGGGTATAGGTGTAGAACCAGCATCCTTCCACAAGTAACTGGGTATAGGTGCAGAACCAGCATCCTTCCACAAGTAACTGGGTATAGGTGTAGAACCAGCATCCTTCCACAAGCAACTGGGTATAGGTGTAGAACCAGCATCCTTCCACAAGTAACTGGGTATAGGTGCAGAACCAGCATCCTTCCACAAGTAACTGGGTATAGGTGTAGAACCAGCATCCTTCCACAAGCAACTGGGTATAGGTGCAGAACCAGCATCCTTCCACAAGTAACTGGGTATCAGAGTAGAACCAGCATCCTTCCACAAGTAACTGGGTATCGGAGTAGAACCAGCATCCTTCCACAAGTAACTGGGTATAGGTGCAGAACCAGCATCCTTCCACAAGTAACTGGGTATAGGTGTAGAACCAGCATCCTTCCACAAGTAACTGGGTATAGGTGCAGAACCAGCATCCTTCCACAAGTAACTGGGTATCGGAGTAGAACCAGCATCCTTCCACAAGTAACTGGGTATAGGTGCAGAACCAGCATCCTTCCACAAGTAACTGGGTATAGGTGCAGAACCAGCATCCTTCCACAAGTAACTGGGTATCGGAGTAGAACCAGCATCCTTCCACAAGTAACTGGGTATCGGAGTAGAACCAGCATCCTTCCACAAGTAACTGGGTATCGGAGTAGAACCAGCATCCTTCCACAAGTAACTGGGTATAGGTGTAGAACCAGCATCCTTCCACAAGTAACTGGGTATCGGAGTAGAACCAGCATCCTTCCACAAGTAACTGGGTATCGGAGTAGAACCAGCATCCTTCCACAAGTAACTGGGTATAGGTGCAGAACCAGCATCCTTCCACAAGTAACTGGGTATCAGAGTAGAACCAGCATCCTTCCACAAGTAACTGGGTATCGGAGTAGAACCAGCATTCTTCCACAAGTAACTGGGTATAGGTGCAGAACCAGCATCCTTCCACAAGTAACTGGGTATAGGTGTAGTTCCAGCATCCTTCCACAAGTAACTGGGTATCAGAGTAGAACCAGCATCCTTCCACAAGTAACTGGGTATCAGAGTAGAACCAGCATCCTTCCACAAGTAACTGGGTATAGGTGTAGAACCAGCATCCTTCCACAAGTAACTGGGTATAGGTGTAGTTCCAGCATCCTTCCACAAGTAACTGGGTATCAGAGTAGAACCAGCATCCTTCCACAAGTAACTGGGTATCAGAGTAGAACCAGCATCCTTCCACAAGTAACTGGGTATTGGAGTAGAACCAGCATCCTTCAACAAGCAACTGGTTATAGGTGTAGAACCAGCATCCTTCCACAAGTAACTGGGTATCGGAGTAGAACCAGCTTCCTTCCACAAGTAATTGGGTATCTTGCTGAGATAAAAAGTTTGCCAGTTTCTTGCGAAAGGATGGTGGTTCTACTCTGATTCATTCTGAGGTTTCCATCAACCATTGAAGCTGGATATGCCTTATAAAGCCTGCATTGTGTTGAAAATGGTATAAAACTCCATAGTTCCTGCAAAATCATCAATTAACTCACAAGTTGTGTAATTTATTTACCCTAAAATTCTGGTACCTGGTAATCATATAAATTATAAAGCGCTGTCCAAAAAAGTATTTGGGTAATTCAAGGAATGAATGAATGAATTGAGGGGTTAATGGCATACCTACATGAAAATTTATATTATGATGCAAACAGAAAGAAGATTCCAGGCTAACTCTCCATGAACAAAAACAACAAATTAACAACATATAAATTTAAATCAATTACACCAGTAAAATATCTTGCTCAAGATATTAAAGGTAGTATATCAGAAAAAAACGCTATAAATGTCTTAAAAAAAAAAAAGATTATTGAAATGGATAGAAAGCATAACATTATTATTAATAAATGAAATCTAATAGGTTTGGTATGTGGAATACACCAAAACCTGAAAATACCAATATTTAAATTGGAGTGGTAAACTTGAAACGAAATACTACCGATGACATTTCTTTTCCTTTTTTACGTAGATTTGTTGACGAAAGTATTGTTTAGAAAATGCTTAAGGAATTAATTATGCAAAATTAGCTCTTACTATGACATTTACCGGTAAACACAAGAATGCCTTAAGATGGGCATTACGCCACTTTAATACGTCAGAAAATATGTTTTAAAATTAAATTTTAAGACGAAAATCAATTTTAGTCTAACCAAGGTGCATAGCCAAAGTTAGGAAATTCATTTTCATGATACAGTCAAACCTGTGTAAGCAATCACCTTCATTAAGCAGCCACATTTGCTATTTTCTAATTCTGAACAAAAAGACCTGTATTAAGCAACAACCTGTCTTAAAAGGTCAATTTTGCTCCTTCCCTTGACTGGCTGTTTAAGACAGGTTTTGCTGTAATTATATTGGCAAATTAAAAAAAAATACCCTTTTTGGCAATACGGGGTCAGTGAGTATATATAGGCATGACATATTGAAAAGAAAAATGTTTTTAGCCTAATATACAATTTTGAAAAATCCTTATAAATTCCCTTCACAATTTTACATGATAAAAATTATAGGTAGTGTACAAGTTAAAAAATGAAGGTGTTAAAGTGCAAGCAATATCTAATTGTACTTTATTCTTACCATTCAAAGGCTATAAATCTGACATTAGTTATCCAATATAGAGATAGGGTGTGCTCGAGTTCAGGTTAACCTTCCAGGATCCCAGGAAACAGTGTTTAGGTTAACTAATCGTCTGTTAGCCTTTGATGGCATAAAAATGACGCTAAATATTTAATCAATCAATTATTTAATTTTGCTTCAACAAACTTCCCTGAAACTGTTTGACAGATTTACACCAAATTTGGTTTAAAGCATTTTTACATGAAGCTCATGTTTGTTCAGATTATGAATTTGAGGTCAATTTGGCCAGCTCTGTGGCCCATCAGTTTTTTTTTACCTGAGCCAAAGGCTCACCCGGTGGAAACAGGAAGTGCTTCCATAATAAGACTAGAAATGTTAAACGGGGATCATGACAATTATCCAACTTTACCTGTAGTTGAAACTATACAGCTACACACCAAATATTAATTAACTTAATCAGCCCTTTCAGAAGTTCTAGATCAAAAACTTATTTTTTACGTTGGACGCATGGACAGGGTTGACACTTAATGTCTCTTCACAATGACTTTGTCCAAGATCTTATGTTAGTTTGATTATTCTCCAGTTAAAGACGTGAGTAAAAATGTACATATAGCATAATATATTATTGTAACAGTTAATAGACGGGTGGTCAAAGAATGAGGGACAAAGGATAATTGGGCTGTTTAAAAACGTGGTTCCAAAGTGTCAATTTAACAAATTTAAAACTACTTATGTTTCTTTCCAATTATTGTTCTTTCAATATGGTTTGTAGAGTTTGTTGGATAAAAAATAGAAAATACTCTGATATTTTATATAATTTTAATACCAACAAGTCAATAAAAAACAAAAAAACATCATCTTTAGAGAACTGTAAAAATACATTTTGTTACCAAGATTCCTTGTTTCTGATATGAATGAATAATGAATGGGGTTTTATGGCGTACTAACACATTATAGGTTATTCGACGCCAGGAAGGAAGATTCTAGGTACACCCACAATGTACAAAAACAAATTAACATTCAGATTAACAAAAAACATCAACAAATGAATATGCAGAACGAACCTAGAACCTTGAAACCGGCAGAACTGCATAGTTTCAGCAAATTCTATCGTATTACTCAAATTGTTGCTGCTTACAACATGCATGAGCCAAAGTGATCCTAGTTTCTGATATGAAGTTGAACAACAAACCTTCAGAAGTGCTATATTTTCGAAAATAATTCTAAAATTCAATTTTACATTTAAATTTACACAACTTTCAAAACCTCACTGCTTATAGTTATTATTATTTTCATACTTGTATAAAACATAGAAGTCAGTACATTTGTACTGCCAGTACACAACTTATTTCCTTACAATTTTTACATTCTTTAAAAATATATTCAAAATCGTTTTGGGGTAATATCATGTGAATATCAGGGCTCGAATTTAAGCACTCGCCACTCGCAAAATGCGAGCTGTATTTTGAAAATGCGAGTTCAAATTACTTAAGCTGGCATTTTTTTGCGAGTGGATTTAAAGTTGAGAAAATTACTTATTATATTCATTTTATTGATTTTGGAAAATAAACAAGTATTATCCTGGTAAAAATAACGAGTTCTTGTCAATTTTACCCAATTTCTTTTGCTTATCGCGCCAAATTACCTCCTAGCAGCACAATTGTCAATGCCATGTATTAAATAGTTAAAATATGAGAAGACTGCGTCCAATTGTTTTTGATCTCGAGTTCATTCTGCAAAAATGAAGTAAAGTTAAAACCCGTCAACAACATAATGAGTAGACTGCGTCTAGTTTGATTGATTGCGCACTCACTCTTTAAAATAAAAGTAAAGTTGAAACCCGTCAGATTTACGTTTACATATTTTGTCAGCTGTTAAAATGGCTGATAAAATAACATCCTTTTCTCCATCGAACCGACGAATGAAAGCGAGTCCCAACAAGAAAAAAGAGAAATAATCCTTCCGTTAATACTGAAATGAAGTGGAAGGACAGCTCAATATCACACTGGGCTATAAACTTGACAATAACAAAATGGTGTGTCAGTTGTAGAAACCACGCGATCGACAGATCATCCATAATAATTAAACTATATTACTATGATATCACAACATTTACATATGTTAAACAATCGTCCTTGGCTAGATCTAGATCTAATTTTAAAACGCACAGACATTGGCTATATTAATTCTATAAGTAGAAATGTGTGTATGTCTCAATCTCAGTCTCTGTACACTTGTTATTGTTGAATCTTTGTTTAGTTAAAACGTGTTTATTTATGATATATCATTGTATGCATTTATTGATGGTAGTATAATAAGTAACAAAGACAACTTTATTTTTTAAGTACTGCTTTAAAATTGAAATACCTTAACATATATAATAACCTTGATACCATTGTCTAATAAATAAATACAAACTAATAATGCATATTAAATAACATGCGGGTTTTGAAACAATAAATTTTGGGTTTATTTAGACATTTAGGACAAGTTTCTGCGGAAATTGGTTTGGCTAGTTGGTTTTAAATTTGGCCAGTTGAAATTTTAGGCACTGGCCAAAATTGCCAGTGCACAAAAAAGTTAAATTCTAGCCCTGAATATGGCTTAATTCTCAGCAATAAGATAACAGTCTGTGAAAATGCAATTTCTATACACAAGCAGATGTGTATATAATAATGTAAGGAGTGTAACATTTTAACAACCTTTCCTAAAAAACGTATTGTTGTTTTTTTAATACTCGAATATTCCGCAGATAATCATGAATTGTAACGACATTTAACTCTTATTTTAAGTTATTTTAAGTACCGTAAACATGAACTTTGTTACCAACTCAAATGTAATCTAAAGTAATGGCGCCACCCTTCTGTTTCACCAACATTCTACTTAAATACTTAAAAACTTAACTAAGTTTTGACTGGTTATTGATCTATTATATAATTCATTTCATTGACACAATATGCAGTTTTACTGGAACCAGTCTAAAATCATGATCACCAGCTTATTTAAGTTTTTAAGTATTTAAGTTTTAAGTATTTAAGAATATGTTGGTGAAACAGGAGCCAGGTATTTACAAAACATAAAAGCTTTATTACAATTTGGAAAATAATATATGTCCTGTTATGAAAATGCTTCTATTAAAATATTACTGGATGGGGTATCATAACACATGTCTGTGATGTTATAATTCAGTGTGACAGTGTTTAGTGGAGAGTTCTTAGTCTGGTTAACTGGTGTGAGTATGTGACTGGATGGGGTATCAAAACACATGTCTGTGATGCGATAATCCAGTGTGACAGTGTTTAAAGGAGAGTTCAAAGTCTGGTTGACCAGTGTGAGTATGTGACTGGATGGGGTATCATAACACATGTTTGTGATGTTATAATCCAGTGTGACAGTGTTTAGAGAAGAGTTCTAAGTCTGGTTAACTGGTGTGAGTATGTGACTGGATGGGGTATCAACACATGTCTGTGATGTGATAATCCAGTGTGACAGTGTTTAGAGAAGAGTTCTAAGTCTGGTTGACCGCTGTGAGTATGTGACTGGATGGGGTATCAAAACACATGTCTGTGATGCGATAATCCAGTGTGACAGTGTTTAAAGGAGAGTTCAAAGGAGAGTTCAAAGTCTGGTTGACCAGTGTGAGTATGTGACTGGATGGGGTATCATAACACATGTTTGTGATGTGATAATCCAGTGTGACAGTGTTTAGAAAGTCTCAAAAAGTCATCATCGTGACAAGACTATACAGATATACACAATACAGCACTGCTTTTTCCCCTAAATAACTCCTTCCAATATCTAAAAAACTGAACAAAAAGGTGTGCACATGTGCTACTTGAATAATGCCATCTATAGATTTTCAATCTAAGCCTATAATAGCCAATTTTTACAATTCAAGTGCACGCAACTCTATCAATGACAATTTAATCAAGCTTACTTGGTAACTTATTCAGGATCCTATACACTAATATATACAGTTTTTATATAAGCAAAGAAAAGTGATTGATAGGTAACATGACCATATTATGGCATTTTCAACACTTCAAGAGTAAGTCGGACAAGAATGTTTTTGCTCCACTCCCGTAGTACATTAGCTACAACCAACTGCACTCTTCATGTAGAGCCCTGCTTCCTCCAACATTGTCAAATTGTCGCCACATATGTAGCCATTTTCTTCTCTGCAACGTCTGAGGAGTACATCCTATAAAATATATAGATCTAAATTTTAAGCAATTATTAAATAATTCATGAGATTAAATGTGAATATTTATTCCTTTTTTGAGAAATTGTTAAAACAGCTGTGAATAACTCCAAAATATAAAGATGCATATCTTTTTAAAGCATTCTGGTCACTGAGGAGAAATTATTGAGATTACATCCTTTATTGACAAGCACAGTCACCTATTCTACATTAGTTAAGATTGTTAAACAATATTTTATACCAAATGCGAAACTTTAAAAATCTGTCCCCCAGTTCATGAGAAGATGAAAAAATATTGTCTATTTTGGTAATGATGGCTATAACAGTTGACAGAATTAAAACAACTTTAGTTTTATTTAGCAGCTCTTCATGAAGTAACTTCATTTTAGTGAAACATGCTTAAACACAATTTCAAATGCTAATTATTGACAAATGCACCAATGACAGTTACAAATTTGGTTATGTGTTAAAGGTTTGTTAAAAATGATCACATAAACAGAAATTTTAGTCACAAAAATCTTACAAATACTGGTGGTATAAAAGGCATAAAACCTCATACAAACTAGAAAAAACAAACAAAACTTATTTTGTTTGCTCAATTAGACAACAGGATTGAAGAATGAAAATATGCCATTAATCCTCATTAGCAGGCCAAACTCGTTTTTGATCAGTGACATTAAATTTTAAATAAAATATATGCACCCAGTACTTAAATGTTTCAGTCATATTAAACAGAAAGTCATGACAAATTACCTGTTCACGAGTTGTTTTTGCTATAGACGCATCTTGGTTTATTGCACTCGCCACATTTTTACAAATCTCTAAGTTTTCCGGCTTTAAAGACATCCCTGTTTTGCTTATCATGTACAACAGTTGTCTCGTCAAACCCGCTGGTATTTTTCATTGATGGTCTATAGCAGTCAACTGTTATATCCTGACAAAAAATCTGAAAGAATGCAAATTAATATTTCTCATTAAGAAATTCAGAACAAGGAAAACAGAATAAAGTAAATATTTGTTACACATTTTTGTATATACATGTATGAACGAGAATATGCAAAATATCATGTTTTTATCCATTAACATATTAATAGTTATGCCGAACCCAGTCAGTATCAATCCAGGTGCCACGAGTTCAAATCCCTACCCGGCCATAGTCTCTGTCATGATTGATATACAACATTGTGTCTCATTATCATTCAACTCTCACCGCTGATTCAAATAGAAAAGTTGCAGTTATTTGCGAAGACCTCTGTGTTTCAGTACCCAAGAAAGAGAGGTCAAGTTAGGTAAACTGATCATCTGTTAGGTCGCGATGGCCAAAAAATGATGCTTAACATTCAGTCAATTAAAATAGAAATGAAATAAAGGACCTGTGCACATATTGGTATTTTTCAGTGTCATATTTGCATCACGCAGACCTGAAGACAAATAGGTTGCTTTAATAACAGTGAAGACTTAAAGATTTCTACAAAACATTATATTTGGCTTTACTGCAGTCAATGTCTTACCTGATCAAAGGGCAAATAATGCTCTCCAGTTACATCTGGTTTCAGTTCTGGTAGAAAGTTCAGTGCTTCAATCAATGATATATGATCATTCAGCGGCTGCATTAAATTAAGCTTTCTTTAGAATTTGATCATACAATCCCCAAATTTATCATTTTTAACTTTATGATTGAATAAACTGACCACTTTAAGGCTTAAATGTTAACATGTCTTACACATCACAACTTGAAAGTGATGGTTGGTGAAAATTGTACAAGATATTAACTACTAATATTTTATTATTTTTAACAGAAAGACTAGTAAGAATACATGTAATTAACATTGAACATAATATATGTATAGAGATTATGCACATAATGTACCCATAATAGTATTCATTATTGAGCTATATTGTTTTTTGGCAAGAATGGCCATAAGCTACAGCAACTAAAATATGCCTAGAGTTTGTAATTTAATATATATATAATATATAATATATTTCTGTCCATTTTTCTATAAAATATAAAAAAAAATAGCTACCTACCTACCTACCCACATGAAAAATACCGGGTCGGAGCACAGCAAAAATATATTTTTTTAAGGATGGCCTAGGTGAATCTTTCTTTTCAGGGGTCTCTCTAGTACTGTCCTGTCTTGTCCATTACATCAATATTTAAGATATATCTATACCAGAAACTGTTAGTGTTGCACCTGAAAATATTGTTTTATAATAGTACAATTTACTGATAAAAAGCAATTAGTTTTAATCAGGCAATTATTTTAAGAATTTACCACACACACATTGTAATTGTCTTTGTATGTCTGCTGCCAGTATCAAAACCTTCAGATCAGCAATTTAAGAAATATCATTTCAATTTATGATTACTATTTCTTATTTTTTTTTTAAAGCAGTCAAGAAATGCATTAATTAATGTTACAACTAGAAATGTGGCCGTCTACATGAATGCCACAGCTGTACGTGTAGCCTTAGTATAACAAAATCATACACAAATACAACTTCATACTGATACATGCTAGCAAGTTTGACAATAATCAGTTGAAAAGTTAACGAAGAGTCATACTGACAGGAACTATAATTGCAATCAGTAAAAGGCTGTCTTAAGTCAAACCTGTTGATGATGAAAGCAACTGGACTTCATATTTATATTCTGTACCATTACCAGCAAGTTTTGTGAAAATCGATTGAATAGTTGGTAAGTAGTAGAGACAGATTTACCATTAAAAATATATAAAGGGCAATAACTCTGCTAAGAATTGATGAACCCAAGCGCAATGATAATACACAGAACAAGACTTCATACTGAGCAAGTTTTGTGAAAACTGGTTGAGAAATTTAAGGGTCGTAGAGCTGACAAGAAAGTGTAACATACGGATGGACAAGGGCTAGTCTATATGATAACATTGAATTAGAATATGTTTTTGTTGTTTTGAACATTATTGCTTTTTGGAAGTTTCATGAACCTATAAATAATTTCATTACTTGTCTATAGATAAAGCACAATAAGGCAAGACACAGGGGTAGTGATTTTTGAATTTCTACTCAGCCACAGTCTCTGTAATTAGTGGCAATGAAGTTTGTTCTACAGCCATGGATCTCTCACATCTAAATATGTGGAGAAGTAATCACTGACTTGCAGGGATAAGGTGTGCTTAGTATCCAATTAACCACCTAGTGGATTCTGGGAATGATGATTAGGAATGTTAGTTTGAATCTTTAACATCCTTTTTTATGCCATTGAGGGCTAATAAATAATTGAAATATTATTGAAAAAAGGCGTAAAACCCAATACAAACAAAGTATCATAGGGACAGATATTGTCATTTCATCGCTGCCACACCTTCTACAGTCTCTATCTTGGCAAGGGTGAGACCAATACTATTTGTTCTGTATGGTGACCTGGTTAACGAAAGTCCCATTTTGCTGCCATTCAGTTGTGGTGGTTTCACTTTAGCTTCCATGTACCTGGTTATTATTCTTATGGAACACAAACAGCATCCTGTAAAATAAAACAAAATGGAGTTCACAATTAACACTATATGCTTCTACAGTAAAGTCACTATAAATGTACATAAGTTAGGGGCACATTGAGCAAAGTATCCTGAGAATGAAAAGAGAACAATTTGAACTTGGGTTCATTGTACTGATAATCAACTGCCTACGAATCAATGATTTCTGATTCTACAGCATACTTACAAAACATTTAACATCATATAGTGATAGCCATCAGAAGACTAAAACAGAACAATACTATAAGGCAGCATCCTACCAAATCCTAACCCAATAGTCTAAGTATAAAAGGGGATATAATGATATCTTCTTCAGAATTATTTATGTCCTGTGTGATGTGTTATGGCACTTGTCTCTTGGAGATTTTATTTTAATACTGAACACGACTAATTAATTTTCAATTAAATACCATACCTGTATTAATTTGGAGATATGAGATTTCTACGTTATTTTATTCAAATTATTCAGTATAAAAGGGGCAATCTGACTATCATTCATAAATAAAATATAAGCGAATCTGCCAAAACTTGAAAAAAAATTTTTTTTTAATCCAATTCTTAAAATAGAAAGCAGGCAAATACTGCTTGAAGGCTTTCACTTTGTCATTCAGACTTTTTCTACGATGAAACCATTTCTACAATATGCAACCATTAATATGAACTTGAAAGCAAAATGAAATCAGGCAACTCATTTGGTACTTCACAAGATAACTTGTAATTTTGAGTGGGGAAATCTATATTGGTCTTACCTGGGTGCACAGGCTAAGTTAGGAAGTTCCTTTTCAATATAATATTTTGGCATGCATAAGTTTTTGTATATCCTCATGGTAATACGCGATCAGTGAGCATATATTTATGCATGATATATTTGATGCAAATGTTTTTTTCTATTTTAATCTTTTGAAAAATCCTGATATATGTACTTCCTTTTATAAAAAGACAATACCAAGTTAAAATAGACAACAATATGAAACTCACAACCTTTCAACAGATATCAACAGTGGGGTTATACTCCCTGCAAGGACTTATTTCCTCAAGGCTCGGTGCTAGGCCCTCTTTTATTTCTAATTTATGTCAATAATATAGCTGAATCTTAAGTAAGTACTAACAGACTCTTTGCTGATAACAGCTCTCTTGTGGTATCATCTTTCAACACAAAATCAATTGAAACAACACTTAATTCTGAAACAACCCTTAATTCTGAAACAACCCTTAGTTCTGATTTATAAAAGATTTCTGCTTGGTCAAGACAGTGGCTGGTAAACTTTAATCCGTGAATAAAAAACAATCATAACTTTTTCGTTGGCTAACAAAAAAACTTCAAAAAAATTAATCTTTGATGGAACTGCTCTAGTTTCTGTTCCAACACTGTAAGTATTTTGGTGTCACTTTAAGTAAAGACGGGTCCTGACATGAACATATATTGATTATCTCTTCTTCAGCCCCAAAAATCTTCTAAAAAGGTTCAATGCAAATGTAAAATTCAAATTAAAACGCTCAACACTCAATCAAGTTTATATTTCCTATATTAGAATATGCATCAGTTGTTTGGGATAGCTGCACCATTATCGAAAAGGAATCATTAGAAAAAATACAATATGAAGCTGCAAGAATAATTACTGGTCTAACACGCTCTGTCTAAATTATCAGGTTATCAACTACTTGCAACCCTCTCATATAAGCTAGCTTATACGAGAACCCGATTGATTGTAGAATAGAAATGATATATATAATGTTCACAATATAAATCGCTATCTATATCTATACTATTATTGTAAAAGCAAATGGCGTCGACTATAGTAAGGGAAGTAACTTTACATAACTGTGCAAATTCGTCACAGATGTATTATAAGATGTAATTAAGTAAGGCATCATACTTACTCTACCATCATATTTAGACCACATTTATGATATTTTTAGCATAAAACATTGTTTTTTTGAAGATTATATGTAGGAGTAAATTTAGTTTCTATTGTTGTCCTAAAATATTGAAACATTTTGGAAATTATTTATACCTCGTTTCAAAAATATCTGATGTCCTTTATCAAAAATTAACAGCGTCAGTTTTATTTTTAATTGACGTTTTAATATGGCGGAAAACTTACCGACGCCGCTATATATGTATGTACATGGTATAAATACTGTAACCTAATAGTTGAATGGGATACTGTTTCTTGTTCTTTTACTTCTTATTTAATTTCATGCAATTTCATTCATTATGTGTAAAAAGCATTTCATATAACAACAACCTGTTTCAAACGGCCGTTTATGTGTGATTAAATTTTAACGATGTTTTGATCGCCGTGTTTCACCGCTGTGACACACGTAACCCCATAGGCGAATGCCTTCCGTTTTTTAATTAATGTGTTCAGGTTTCCCTGACATGTACCGCTGTATCCGCGTACCGCTGTCTCTAAATTTTCTTTTTGACAAGTAATACACGTTCTCACATTTATAGTTACAATTAAGGTTACGTTCTCTCTCTTTCATTTTTTCCTCTCTTTAAAAATTTAGTCTTTTCGGAGGCTGAAGCCAACGTCATATGAAAATTAACCCCATTTGATAATTATATTATTGAAATACAGCCACATAAGAATATTCAATTTATTAATTGGTTGACTGATCGATTGATTGATTGACTGATTGGTAGTTTGATTGACCTATCGAATCATTGTATTGTATGTTATAACAGTATGTAGAAGACAGACTATATTAAGATATTGACATGGCAAAAGTATTACTATCGACGAAATAAACAATAATCTCTATTAATTGCGCTTCAAATGCCCGTCGAAAATGACGTTAACGCAGTCGCTACTTGATTTTACGGCGTAACATTATGGCCAGACATTGAAAAAATAACACCGAAATCGTATCGGACGATATACGTTGTATATACAAACATCTTCTTCAGTAAAAACCGGTATATAATTTAACAATTAATAACAGTGAGAAACTGTAAAAAATACGACAAACTTTGTTAAAAAAAAAAATTTAAATTATTTTGTTGATGTTACATCGCGGCTAGACATTTAATTTCACTTGATATAGATAGAAACTTCATCATTTTATTTCTCTAAAAAAGAGTTTCATTAAAGTGATATAAAGAACTATTTTTATTGGATAAAAAAAAAACAGAGTAAAAAGATTTAAATATGATTTTTACATAGCGAGTAGATGAAAGTATAAAAAAAGTTTTCTATATCGTGTCTTTCGCTTCTTGTGTATCACATGTGCTGATTTCCGATTTGAAATTTTTATGTCACTTAGAACTCTCGACAACAGGTCAAATAACGGAGTTTAGGCGAGAAATCATAGCACGGAATAATTATTCATGCGTTTATCGTCATCGGATTTACTTTTTTTGTTACATCTTATGGTGACGTTTTTTGACGTTTTTGAAATTTCGTGATATTTGTTTGCTCTCATAAAAAAACATCTTTTAAATAACCTTTATTTTTATTTTGTATTTAAAAAGAGTAAAAATAACTGAATGTGATGGTATATATATTTAAAATTTCTATTCATTTTTTTCCCCGATAAAAAACAATATTTTAAAATTGACAAGTACGGGCTTTTTTGCAATGAACGCCAACATCTGACGTAACATCTTGCTCCTCCTCTCTTTAACCTTAAGGGGTTAGCAGTTTCGAAAGTTAATCCTCGTCGCCATTAAAGCGACAGCGGTCGCCCATTTAAGTACTAACCCCGTATTTCTTCTTCTTCGAAATACAACACTCCTTCATTAATGAAGATGTTGTGCCGGCGGCATAAAATGTTTTAAAACTGTTAGTTATGATGGGTGCAGTTTATGCAGTTTGAGGTGCTTCGAAATTACTTTAAAGTGCTACTTTTAAAACTATGTACATTTAATGATGTTCTACAGGTGGAGAATGTGGGTGAGGACAGCTACAGGGATAAGGGCTTTAAAAACGCCCACTGTGGTGTTGCTTATCTTCTAATTCTATCGCAACACTTCTACCCTCCCCTATCCCCCGGGAAATTACGAGCTTCATTTGAACTGAACTTTATTTACAAGTATATGGCTGCCTACAAGAAATATAATCTAGATGTACCAACATAACGATTCCTTTTTTACTTGAATAGTTATTTAGGTAAGTGCATCATTGATCAGTGACATAAACATTTTCTTCGGAACTACAAAAAAATGTTTACATTTTCAGCAGTGTCACAATCGTACGTGTGTACACTTTTATATATTCTCCTTTCCGGATACTTCATCGCCGGAGTGTAAATATGAATATAAGTTATAGATTCTAGCTCTTTCAACCAGGTATAAGATATTACATCTAATGCATATGACTGGTTCAGTTTGTCCTCAATGACATTTCAGCAATAAGGGTGAGAACCTACGTCACGCGAGCCGCTAAATACGGCGCCGGAACGATGTTTCATGTGCCGGTTTAATAAGTGATTTTATGTGTCAATGTTTAGTGCATACTTAGATTGTATAGTTCTCACCGACCATCTGGGTATAAGAGTAATTTATTTCACCGATATACAGTTTAGTGTAGCTTACAAAATTCCAGTTTATCTCAAAACAGTTGAGCGTCATGTCTAGTAACGTTTACATTTAGAATAAAGCGCAACTGTTTTGAAATACTCTGCAATTGTATAGATTTAAATGATTTTTCGTGTCAATTTTGGGTACATGTGTAGACTTGTTGTTCCAACTGACCGTCTGGGTTTTACAGTAATCTATTTCACCCATATACAGATCAGTGCGGTCTGTACAATTTCAGATTATCTCAAAACAGTTGACATGAAAAATCACGGCCGGTTTTATGTTCATATTTTGTTCATCTTGTTTATGTGTATATATCGTATAATTGTATATTCATAATTTTATTCATGTAAAAATAAAATTGTGAATTTTAGTTTGAGTATAGTTATATTCTACCATAGTGAGTTGTCGGACATTGGTCATTTTGCTACACGGTGCTTGTTCAGAGATACTATTTTATACTGAGCCTGTCATGTGCACCTGACTGCGGCATTTACTGTTGGTAAATGCAAATTAAACATACATTACTTTAGATAAATTATCATCTTAAAGTTTAGTGCATCGTTAGTATAAACTTATTTATTTTACTTCGATTGTGAAACAAGTTCTTACAACTTCGGCAAATCACGTTCAAAGTATCCCTGGGTATAACCAGTACTAAGCATATGCGGAAGAGTGTCTTGCTCAAGTACACCACACATAGCCGTGGCGGAGGATCGAACCCACGACCCTCCGACCACGGGTGCTCTACCACTGGACCACATCTATTCTCTTCTGAGATGAAACATAGATGTATGAACATTTAGTCACTGCATACACGTATGTGCAGGTCAGTTGTTTTCATCATGGGCCACGTACAAGTATACATGTGCACAATGCTAACTTAATGAAAAGGAGCACTCGGCACACACGCGTGAGACCAATCTTTCCAGATGACAGAAGGGAGCTAAGTCATATCTTGAAGGAAGTCCATGGTATGCAGGAGTTATATACCTTAAACCAGTCTGACGGAGGCATTGTTTGAAAACAAACTCTGGTTGTCATTTCTCCATGTTGTCTTTGATTGAAACAGTCCTGTACTGATGACATGTTCCAATACATAAACGTAATTTAGCTAGACCGTTGATTTCCTACTCTAATTTTAAATAAGTATGTTGTTTCAATCCCCTTCAATATGCATATGTAATGGAACGCTCTCTGTTTTCAATGGGTTTTCTTGTATTTTAGATTTTTTTTATTATATTTATTCATTTACGTGACAGGATAACAATATAATACAACGATAGACAAACAAACATAATAGTTGTAATAAAAATTGTACCCAGCCTAAACAGGCTTATATGTCGCTTTTTTTAATAACTCGTATCTCTTGAATATTTCTTATGACGTGATACATTCTTTGACACAATTTCTCAAGGACAGTACATGTTGAATTAATTTTACTTTGTTCATTTGTATTTGGACGGCGGTACTGAAATTAACTATTGCATGAATATATTTACAGTTAAATATATTCATTACACATGTAATGGTGTCACTGCTTCCACGTATATAATAGTAGGACACAGTTAATGACAGTCAGCTCTTGTTCCAGATATGTGGATGGACTACTGATGGTTCTTGGTATAAAACGGTCCTGCGCATCAGTGAAGTCTGATATATAACCAAAGTCCCTTATTAAATACGTGACACAGCAGTGGTGTTCCGTTGAATCCATATTCATAAAATAAAAACAGAATATAGATATATTGGTTTGCTTTTTGTTGTCGGTCACAATATTGATAGGAAAAGTATTCCGATGCACCTGCTGGAATATTTATTTTCTGATTATCGTTTGGTTTGTTGAATGTTATATCACAGAAATTTGTATCACTGTGGCTCATGCGACAATTTGAATAATACTATAGAATTTGATGAAACTCTTCAGTTCTGCAAGTATCAAGGTACTAGGTTCATTCTGCATATCAATTTGTTGACTTTCTTTTTCTAAATCAGTATGTTAATTTTTTATTGTTTTTTTTTTTACATGGAGAGTGAATCTTTCTTCCTGTTGGCGTCAAATAACCTATAATGTGTAAGTACGCCGTAACCCCCCATTAATTAATTAATTCATTCATTCATTCATTAATTCATTCATTCATTCATTCATTCTTTCTTTCATTCATTCATTCATTCATTCATTCATTCATTCATTCATTCATTCATTCATTCATTCATTCACTCACTCACTCACTCACTCACTCACTCACTCACTCACTCATTCATTCATTCATTCATTCATTCATTCATTCATTCACTCATTATCACAGAACTACATACCAATGCACCATGTGGCTGAAGGCAAATATTTAGTATGCATGGTAGATGAGTTGATAAACTATGGCTAAGTATAATAATCAAACTTAATTAATAGATTACAACCAATTAAACAGATTCAATGAGATCGAATTGTGGAAGTGGTAAGCATACATGTAACAATGTTCGAAGATTGATTAGACTAAACTATCAATTTCTAAAACTTGATTTGTTGATAAGCGCTTACAATAACGTGATAAAATCCTAGAGCAATTCAGCTGCAATAAAAAACATTGGCGCCTTGGCAGAACTAAAACAGACGACACTGAGCAGGATTTCTATAACAAGCTGAGTAGAACTAAAACAGGCGGCACGGAGCAGGATTTCTATAACAAGTTGAGTAGAAGTAAACAGGCGGTACTGAGCAGGATTTCTATTACAAGCTGAGTAGAACTAAAACAGGCGGCACTGAGCAGGATTTCTATAACAAGTTGAGTAGAAGTAAAGAGGCGGCACTGAGCAGGATTTCTATTACAAGCTGAGTAGAAGTAAAACAGACGACACAGAGAAGGATTTCTACAAGCTGAGTAGAACTAAAACAGACGACACTGAGCAGGATTTCTATTACAAGCTGAGTAGAACTTAAACAAACGACACTGGTCAGGATTTCTATTACAAGCTGAGTAGAAGTAAAACAGATGACACTGAGCAGGATTTCTATTACAAGCTGAGTAGAACTTAAACAGGCGGCACTGAGCAGGATTTATATTACAAGCTGAGTAGAACTAAAACAGACGGCACTGGGCAGGATTTCTATAACAAGCTGAGTAGAACTAAAACAGACGGCACTGGGCAGGATTTCTATTACAAGCTGAGTAGAACTAAAACAGACGGCACTGGGCAGGATTTCTATTACAAGCTGAGTAGAACTTAAACAGACGGCACTGAGCAGGATTTCTATTACAAGCTGAGTAGAAGTAAAACAGACGACACTGAGAAGGATTTCTACAAGCTGAGTAGAACTAAAACAGACGACACTGAGCAGGATTTCTATTACAAGCTGAGTAGAAGTAAAACAGACGACACTGAGAAGGATTTCTACAAGCTGAGTAGAACTAAAACAGACGACACTGAGCAGGATTTCTATTACAAGCTGAGTAGAACTTAAACAAACGACACTGGTCAGGATTTCTATTACAAGCTGAGTAGAAGTAAAACAGACGACAGTGAGCAGGATTTCTATTACAAGCTGAGTAGAACTAAAACAGACGGCACTGAGCAGGATTTCTATTACAAACGGAGCAACCCACGGAACTGGTATTGTACATGTCTTATAACAACAATAATTATATTATACTGAGTTTGACAACACCAGTTCTAATTCTACTAGACAATTATAGTTAACGGCATTCATTGTCGGCCGTATGTATTCAATACTTTCCCATATACTCGAACGATCAACTGGAACGTCGGGAAAGTAGGCGAACTCAACCATAACATTTCGCCTCAATCTTAACGATTGACTGAAGTGAACGTAAATATGCCAAAAATACTTTGGTATCAAAGATAAATTCTTTTATGGTTATTTTCACTGTGTTTGGTCAAAATTTGTTCGATTTTAAGACCTGTTTTACCTGTAATGTGAACAGAGTTTTAAAAAAATAGCTGTGTACCATACAAGAATGTCACGTGATTTGGCTAGCTTGTATGAGTAGAACAACCTATCAATCGACGTAACATATACTCAAGTTGGTAAACCCAACTTCTTGGTCTAGATGTTTGTAGTTAATGTCAGTAACAGGACGAGACAAATATACAGTCGATCCGGTACTAGAACCCATGGCCTTTTGCTGGCAGGGCAAACCTCTACCGACTGACTGACGGTCTGCTGACATTTCTTTCCTCACATGACAAACATATTGTGACATTCCCCACACATTTGGAATTCGTCCCCAAATATCGACAAAGACCAGAGAATCACGCGAATGTTTTTTTTTCAGAATATATATAAATCTCAGTCATGATGGGCGCCAATGCAACCGGGCGAGTGTCGAACCCGGGACATTTCGCTGGCAGGGCGAATGCTTTAGCGACTGAACTAGCCGCCGGACTGCTGACATACTTTTCTCTCCTCGCTGTCACGGTGTGACATATCAACGGACGGAGATATGTGCATATAATAAAGACACATTGTCACGTCAAGTATTCAACTCATTCTTTTAATTACATTCCAATACAAATAATAAACATAATGATACTGTATGGGTCGTTTCTGAAAAATATGTACATAATTCAGAGGAGTAAAATGAGTAGAAAATATGGTGTTTTCTAAACATTTTTATCAGCTGAACAAACTTGTCAATGTTTAAGTTTTATAATAATAAAATATTACATCTTACGGTCATCCTCTTGTCTGATATAGTTCGAAGTATAAACTATAGCCCTCTCAAATGTCTATACTGTTACCAGTTATGAAGATTTTTTTTCTGAAAGAAAATCATCGAAAATGCGTTTATTTTCATTTAATATAATAACATTTACACCAGTTTCTATCATTTGAATAAGAAATCATTATTATAAGAGTCAAATATAAAAAAACTGATAAGACTGTTGTTTTTTATTCTAAATTAACATTTTCCTTAATCTATTTTGCCATGTTGACGCCTTCAACAGTTTTTACTCACAACTATTTCACTATTTTTATTGTCTATAATTATACATTTGCAAGCCATATTCAGACAACGTTTAATCAAACTCTATTACTTCCAAAAACAAGAAAACTTTGATAACAGGATAGACAAAACAGTAACAAAATGGACATAAAAGTAACATCAATTACATAAAAATATTATTTTGACAATTATCATCCTCACATATACTTAAGGTCTTACTACACAGATGTTCGTTGTTCTATATAAAATAAGGTCCTGGAATTCCACATAGACTGTCTTTCCGTAACAGAAATGTATACTCACATAACAATGCACAATAACTGGTAAGTTGACCAGCTTGTTTCTTTTAAAAGAGAACGCAGTGACACCCTAAGGTTCTCAAAGTCCTCAAATGCTCATAAATACATGCATATGTAGAAGTCCTATAAAAGTCACGTTTTAACACTAAGTATGCCTTATTAATTAAATTACAAAACTTGAATAATACGGCAATAACGGGAACTGGGCGGATACATGTAGAAGATTGGTTAACGTACTTTAAAAGTCTTTTATTTAAAGAAGGTCAGCCGCCTGCTTCAGATATAAACTTGCATGATTTTCAAAATAATGATGATATGGATATTTTATTGAATGCACCGATTTCAAACGAGTAAAATAAACCGAAGCATAGCTAAACTTAAAACAGGGAAATCCTTCGGAAATGATGGGACAGGAACACAGTTTTACAAACACACTTGCGATTTCATAGTGCCCATACTGCACATATTATTCAATAAAATATTAGACTCTGGTGAATTTCCAGCCATATGGTGCGATAGCATTATAGTTCCTATTTTCAAATCGGGTTCGAGGGACGATCCATCAAATTACAGGGGGATATCTTTAATTAATATAATGTATAAGATCTTCTCAAGCATAATTAATGACAGAATTACTAAATGGTCGGAGCAGTTTGAAATTATCGATGAAGCCCAGGCGGGGTTTAGGGCGGGTTACTCGGTTATAGATAACATGTTCAATTTGCAAAGTATGGTCCAGAAATATATTTCGAAACCAGGTGGTAGGTTCTATGTACTATACGTAGATTTTCAGAAAGCATTTGATTCTCTAGTTCACTTTAAACTATTTTCAAGCCTTCTGAAGAAAGGCATCAACGGTAAGCTTGTGCATGTGTTAATATCTATGTATTCGAACATCCAGTCATATGTTAGGGTTGGAGACAAGTTTACTAAGCCATTTAAATGCAATATTGGAGCGAGACAAGGTGATTTAAATTCGCCGATAATTTTTAGTCTTTACATAAATGACCTTTGTACCCACCTCAGAGAGAAATGTCATAATGGAATATTTATTACTAATGATATACCAGATATTCTTTGCTTACTTTTTGCGGACGACGTAGCTAACTGTGCGGACACAGCAAGGAACTTACAAATACAGCTCAACGCAATTTCTGAATTTTGTGATAACACGGGCATGCAGGTTAACATCAAGAAAACTGAAATAATAGTATTTAGAAATGGCGGTCCACTGCGAAATTATGAAAATTGGTCCTTTAATGGAAATAATGTAAACACGACATCTGTATATAAATATATGGGATTACTTTTTACACCTAAACTCTCATGGACATCTGCTAAGTGTAAATTGGCTGCACAGGCTAGGAAGACAATATTTTCTATTAAAGGATATCAGAGGATATTTGGAAGTTTTATGCATAAAGATTTATTTAAATTATTTGATTCGATGGTAGTGCCAATACTCACATTTGGTTCGGAAATCTGGGGACATGAATACGCCGACAAGATAGAACAAATACAAGTGCAATTTTGTAAATATTTTCTAGGTATTAATTCTACTGTTAATAATTCTGTAGCTCTTGGAGAGTGCGGGAGACTTCCACTATGTGTAATATATTATACCAAGTGCATAAAATACTGGTGTAAATTGCTTCAAATGTCCAACAATCGCTTTCCTAAGAACTGTTACAAAATGTTGAAATCTCTAGACGATATTGGTAGAAAAACTTGGGCCACAAACGTTAAAACATTATTGTATAGGTATGGGTTTGGGTATGTGTGGCTAGCACAAGATGTTGGTGACATTAACCTATTTGTCTTAACATTTAAACGAAGGATCTTAGATTGTATGACTCAAACTTGGCATGATGATATAATCAACTCACCCAGGTGTGATACATATAAACATATTAAATCCTTATTAAATCCTGAAAGATATTTAAACATTGACCTTTCGTTCAATCTCAAACGATCATTTGCACGTTTTAGATGCTCCTCTCACAGACTAAATATTGAAATTGGTCGACATTTTAACATTGAAAGAGAAAATAGAATATGTTTATTTTGTTTCTTAAATTCCAATATAATGGTGATAGAAAACGAATACCATGTATTTTTTAATTGTTCTAAGTATACTCATGTTAGAGAAACACATCTGTATAATTGGTATATAGGGCATTCAGAACATGCAGATTTTTATCGATTGCTTCAAAGCGAGAATCCAGAGACTATTAGAAAAATTGCTCTTTTTATAACAAAACTGTTTGAAATTATAGATAAAACATAGTTCCACATTATATACTGTACCAGTTTTCAGACACTTCAAATGTGTATTTAATATATTGTAACACAACTTTGTAAAACATCAATGATCAATAATTACTGTTGTATTTTGGGCCAGAGGCCTTTATTTACTCAATAAAACATCTTGTATCTTGTATCTTGTATCTTGTATTGCAGTATATGCTATGCCAACTTTTGCTCCACTCCTCTGCAGCATGAAATCACAACCACTATGAACCATTTTGAAAATATTTCAAAACCAAATTACATACATAGGCTTTTTTTAAGCGTAAGAATCATGTTATCGTGAGAAAAAAGGGGCGAAACTGTGAAGTGCGAGACGTAATGAGCTTTTGAAGAGTCCATTATAAAGATATAAACTTTTGCCATTACCTCTGGTGGCAAGTTTTACCTTATTAAATCTTAATATGTAATCCGGTAGTTAAACTTTCGATAAGCATATTGATTAAGGTTACTCAAGAACACTTTCAAAACGTTTTATTAATTGTGACTGTCGTGTCGTTATGTAACCATGGTTACAAATAAATATCACATTTAAATCGATAACCAGAAATAACACATCGGTCTGGTGGTAGAGTATCGGACCAAGTATCGGAGAATCGTGGGTTCGATGCCTCGCCACTGTCACGTGTAGTGTCCTTGGGCAAGATACGTTATCAGCATATGTTTAGTACGAGAATAAATTTTGAAAATTTAAGATATGCCATATACATGTATTTGATTTATTTGTAATTTGTAATTTGCTTTAACAATTGGTGTAAAAAATAAAAAAACATATTGAAAAATATTTACACTGTAGTGTGCAATAATGACTCCGTAATATTGTAGACTTCCCTGGTCGCTTCCAGTCCAAAGTATATTAAAGGTTTGTTGATATGGCTGGTACCCTCTGCCAAATGGTAATTCAGTGTAAATAAAGTATTGACTTTACTCAATATAACAAGGTACTAGAAAGTCGTGTGGAAATTCTAGTAATGCACAGGTTTAGTAAGACGTATAATTATGGTATTGAACACGTGTGTGCAAATAAAAAAAGAAGAAAAACGTCGGCTAATATCCGCATGACGCCTTTTGTCCGCACACCATTTAGAAAAAAATGACGCCTTTTGTTCGCAGAAAAATTAGAAAAATTACGCCTTTTGTCCGCATAAAAATTAGAAAACATGACGGCATTTGACCGCATAAAAATTAGATAAAAACGTCGAATTGTCGCATGGCGCCTTTTGTCAGCAGACAAAAAGGTAAAATGAAGACTATTGTCCGTAAGACGCCTTTTATCCACTTGCTGTAGTATAATTTCATTTAAACATTTGGAATACACTGAGGCAGGGTAGGCCGCTGTAAACTGAAACACGTGGTAAGTAGGAACAAGGACAGTAACTGATATAGTAATATTCCTATTTAATCCATGTGACGAAGTACACAATGGTTACTAGTGATCAAGAAACATTGGAATGATGGCAGATGAAGAGTGCTAACGATACTTATTAAGAAAAATATATTTTTCATTTCGTCAATAGTATTTTCACTGTTTCAGCTGTACAAGCTTTTAATATCAATTATACACAATACAGTTATCCTTAATATTAGCCAACACGAATTAAATCATCTGCATAACTGCAAGATAATATAAATTTGGTTCATCCAATATCACAGATAACAGGTTAGAGACAGGTTAGAACAAAGTGGGGGAGACATATGGTAACAGAATTCCTACTCACCCCATTAAATAATAATATACTCCATTTATTTATTTTCATGCTTGTGTAATAAACTTAAACCGTCTTAGGCCCCCCTTTTATTTTTAATATTCATAAATGATTTGCCATTGTCTATGCAAAATACTGTCGTTGATATGTTTGCAGACGATACAGCCCTCTCAGTTTCAAATAATTCTCTTCCAAATGTTGTTAAATGCTTAACAGCAGATCTCAATAATGTTGATGCATGGTGTGTATCTAATTGCATGTCTATCAATGCAGCGAAATCTAAAGTAATGTATATTTCTTCCAAAAGCAAAGTAAACCGCATATGTAATGATTCTCATCTAATTCATTACAAAGATGAAGCTATTGATATAAGTATACATGAACAATTACTTATGATTGATAATACGCTGTGTTACAGCGCACTGAGCCATATGCGGCAGTTAGCACTTATGTCGATATTTGAAAAATGACTGCTGCAGTACGTCATATGATTTTTTAATATAGTTTAATGCTACAGTTGTTAGGAACTATCGAGGACATGCGGCAGTATGCTATTATTTTCTTTTTACAACTGGGTATGCTGCGTGTGTCACAGTGTGTACGTAACCTTTTATGTAAGCGGTTCGGTTAGCTCAGACGGTAGAGCATTCGCCTTGTAAGCGAAGGCTCCCGGGTTCGAGTCCCGGACTGGCTGCATATTTTTCTCGACCTGTAACACGTGTAACAAATCCTTAAAACACATTGTGGGCAAACAATGAAGGGGAAAAACAGGCTAAAAAGATCCCTATTTAATGATTATATTAAAAAAAAACTATTTATTAAAGAAACTTCCAACCTTTTTCTTTTTTCTTACTAAACAAATCCTGTTATATATTTTATATAGAAATTATTAAGTATAAAAAGTTCTTATTTTTGCTTCTGTACTCGAGTAAGTATGAGTACTTTTACTTGTAAGTTTGGCTGAGCACAGTTGAGTACTAGAAAAACTGTACTTGAGTAAATACAAGTACAGATACGAGTACCCAATGTCTGAAATTGTTATCTATTGATGGATTTTAACCAAATCTAGAACACGGAATGCTAATAGAAATCTTAATTATTTGGCGTGTATCTGAGTTGCATAGGGTTTGTCAGTGTAATTCAAAGGATTCAAATGTCAAATATCTAAATCTTCATAACATTGATGTTTGTTAATATATTTGAAATAATTTTACATAATTTCTTTAAAACCGTGCATTTAATGCAAAGACCGTACCCGACATCTACCCGACCTACCCGACCATGTACTAACGGGCACAATAGCAGCAGACTAGGTATAAAACTGCAGTATTTTATTCGGTATTTAGTTGACCAAACACTATCGAAGAAGCAACATCATGGAAGTTGAACTGCAGGCATTATATAGACAGATTGATAAAAACATGTGACTAGATGTCTTCCGGATAAACCTTGTACACGAGTATACATGAGTTTACCAGAGCGCTACAAGATGAGTATCAGACCGCTTCCAGACCGATAGGCTTCTCGAGCGCTACACGAAAAAAATTGAAACCCCGACCAAGGTAGACCGCTGCAGACCGGACCCCCACCTTGCAGACCTAAGGAGAATATTTCAAGATCGCATGATCGAGTTTGATCGAGGTACTCAGATCGCCGGTGTGAACGTTCCATTACATATATACGTATTTATTTTTACTTCACTGACGATCTCGGTGAACCCTGGCCTGTAAAGTGTCCAAACCATAACTATACTATATACTGCTCTGATCGACCTGTGCATACGAAATTAATGCCTAACTCCAGTGGGCACAAGAAGCTTCAAGTGAAATGTGATTGTTTTACAAATTGTATACTAAATTTTACCCTCTGTAAAAAAATTTTAACAAGAGCTGCGCCATAATACGCCCGAAAGTTTAGATGGAACCAGGGAAAAAATTGAGATGAGGTGTGTGGAGAATAAAAAGAAATTTCGGTTTCAAAACAGGAAGTGATTTTTTTTTGGGGGGTGGGAGGTGGGGTGGGGATTGTGGTAAGGGGTGGGGTTTCTTTAGATTGTATTGTTGATAAACAATTTAGGGAAGGGTATATTTTTTGTTTTTTTTTTGGGGGGGGGGGGGGGGGGGGGGTAGGCAGAGTTGACCAGCGTTGCACTCTGCACATTGACTCATCACCACCTAACTGTATTCCAAGTTTCAAATCAATACCTTCAACAGTTTTCTTATTTATCTTTTTTTTTGCAGGGGAGGGGAATTGTGGTTAGGGGTTTCTTTACATCGTTGTGTTGTCTTGTTGAAAAACAAATACGGAAGGGGGTGGTTGGGGAGATTTCGGTGCTGGGGGTGGGTGCGTGTGGGGGGTTAATGGGGATGAGGGGTTTTGGCAGAGTTGACCAGCGTTGCACTCTGCACAACAACTCATCGCCACCTACCTATATTCCAAGTTTCAAATCAATACCTTCAACAGTTTTTAAGTTATGCTATGGATACAAAAAAGGATGACAGACAGTTTTTATCAATTTTTGACCTTGACCTTTGACCTACCAACCGGATTCTTACGCTCTGCACATCGTCTTATCGTCATGAACCTATATCCCAAGTTTCAAGTCAATATCTCAAACGGTTTATAATATATATGCGTGTGTGCGTGCGTGCGTGCGTGCGTGCGTGCGTGCGTGCGTGTGAATGTATAGCAATTTTGAAGAGAGCTATACGATTCTGAGCGAATGTTGATGTACAGACATCTAGATCATGGTGACACAACTATCCAGCTCAAACGAGCAAAGTTGATTGTATTTTCTTGAAAACATTCTAGTAAGTATAACAGTCTGACTAGGAAGCGTCGGTACGTGTAACGGAATATGTTCTTATAAAGGCATATTTCAAAAGAGATCTTTCTTTTATTATAGCAAATGTTGGTGGTTGTAAATGTAAAACTGAAAATACAAGCAGTTAGAAGTTAGTTTGATATTCGTTTTTCTATCTTTCGATATTTAAAGGCGCAACTCTTCAAATTGGAGGTTAGGGTTAGATTCATGATATCAAAGACGAATATCTAAAACACTTAAAATAAGTGTGCAAAGCATTCAATATTTGATAACAATATTTCTTCAAACTGTTAAACGATGGAAATATAATTTTGTTTAAAACGAGCATATCTAGTTCATGCAAACCAGGACCGGAAAGCAGTCAATATAAGCCCCATAACAAGTCAATCAGAAGCATTGTGCGAGCACTCAAGTGCAAATGGAATAATGAACTTAAGAGTCTGGAAATTCTTAAAGGAAACTAGCAATTATGGTGAAACTAACGTTATTGAGGGGAATCGGTTTTATATCTTTAATTGTAATGATGTTGACCACTTATCCTCAAAGCCATGTCCCGATTTACCTCAGAACAAATCACAATCTTTTCTATTCACGCTAGGAATCTATATACAACATTTTATAAAAAGGAAGTTATTGCGCGGAAAATGGTTTTCTATTTTGAGTAACAGTAATCTTAACTTTACAATCTCATTTTTTTCTTTTCATACAAGAAGCCAATATACAATATGTCGTACAAATGCATTAAAGGAAACCGAATTTTTTTGTCAGTGGAAACAGTTATTTTGTTATTTTATGTAATAGTGACCTTTGTCCGATTTATCTCATGATCCCAAGTTTCCATTCCGTGATAGGAAATTATACACAAAGTTTTAAAGAAACTACAGTGATTGAGCAGGAACTGTTTATTTATGTTTGGTTACAATGAACTTGGTCTTGACCTTTTTAACCTTGAAATTTTGCATTAGGAACATATACACAACGTTTCATAAAGAAAAGTTATTGAGTGGAAACGGGTTTTCTGTTTTTAGTAACAGTTACCATGACCCGATTTTCCTTAAATCAAATAATTAGTAAGCTTTCTTTTCATGTTAGGTATCTATAAACAAATTTCTTCAAAATACCTTAAAAGAAACTAAAGTTATGAAAAAAAGAAACTATTTGTGGTCTGCATCCGGGCATATAAAAAGAGGCATACAAATCATGTGCAGTGCGGTGTTGAAATTCAAGCCAATGCAAGGTCTAGTGATAGGCAACTTTGTGTTTAAATTGTGTGAAAAGAAGACAATTATGCAATAATTGCAAAAATTACTTTAATGTCTTGTGAACAAAAATCATATTTTATTAAAATATATCGGACAAAATGTATCACGCAAATAAAAGTCTTCATTATACTTAAAATTCGGTGGATAAACGGCGTCACATGGAACAAAGTTTTCATTTTTCTGCAGACAAAAGGCGTCATGCGGACAAAAGTCGCCGCTTTTCTATATTTTTCTGCGAACAAAAAGTGTTCGGGACAAAAAGCGTAAAGCGGACAAAAAGCGCATGCACACACATGCATTACAATGCTCATGAAAGTTGTATAAAACAATTTTGAATGGGGTTTAACGCCATTTTCAACACATTTCAGGTTATATATGGCATATCCAGTTTTACTTGTGGAGGAAGACACCAAACTGATTCAGACTGAGTAGAACGACTCCTTCCGCAAGTAACTGGACACTTTGTCACATATTTTTTTTGGAACGAGCGGGAATCGAACATACGACCTTAGCGGTGAGAGGTAAGTGATCTAGAGATGGCGTATTAGATCTTTCGGTCACGGACGACCCTCGACTCTCGAATGTTATATAAGACCCCGCTGAAATAAAAAAGCGCCCAGAATAAAAAACGACATTTCCCTTAGCGTCCCCGTCTATCTGGCCTTCAACAATTACTTGACATTCAAACGTTCCTATTCAAAATGTTAACATTGCGAGCAGATACTATTTGTCAACAAATATTTGTAAGAAAATACTTAATGTATCTGGAGAACACAAGCTCGGTTCAAAATGGTCACATACCCGATATTTGCAAAATATTATATAAATACAAGCTACAATATATAATGAACCGATATATTGAAAACAGTCCTGCGTTTCCCTCAAAAGGAGAATGGAAGAATATTTTTAATAGATCAATAATAAGACATGGAATAATACTGTGAAAAACAAGATTAAACGCTGACAGCGATTTCGACTACTTTAAATTGTAACATACAGATACCAAACCAGCTATTGTTTATCAAATATCATTGATAATCATTTCGTTATATTATAAAAGTAATCGCCAATATTTGGTCAAAGCCCGTAACAATAAACACAGTAAATCATAACAACATTTCACACATCATTTCAAGTTGTCTCATCACAGCTAAACTCAAAACTCTAATATATTATGGATTGAAAACTTAAGAAGTCAGGATTTAAAGAAAAATGGCAGTGTACTCGTTTTGACAAAGTCTTTTAAATAACGGAATGCCAGACTACTCAAATAAAAAAAATTTATTGAAACATTTACCGATCGGAGGATCAAACTCTTACACAACCATATGTACATGTTTTACTTTCTAAATACGCATAACTTTATAGAAATAAGCATAGATTTAGTGAGCAAATAGTTGTAACGCATTCTTTGGAATACTATTTAATCATATTTTAAATACTCAAACATTTCCATTGTCACGATATATCGGCGTTATTATACCACTATATAAACGAGGAGAATCATCGGACCCAAATAATTACAGGGGAATAACATTAATAAGCTGCTTTTTACCGTTATATTAAATGAGCGTTTAAAAAAATGGTCTTCACAAAATGACATTCTAACGGACTTGCAATTTGGTTTTAAACCTAATTATAGTACCGTGGATGCAATATTTATATTGAACTCACTCATTGAACAGCATTTATGTAATAAGAAGAAATTGTACTGTTGCTTCGTGGATTATTTAAAAGCATATGATTTACTAAATCGTAACTGCTTGTGGTTTAAACTGATCAAATCAGGTATTGACGGTAAACTTTTCGCACTAATTCGTTCTATGTATAACGAGTTCAAATTGTGTGTAAAACACCTGGGGCCGTTTCATAAAGCTTCTTAGATTTTCGCTAAGAAAATATCTTAACTCAGTAATATTTTCTTAACTAAGATGAAAACAAATTTTTAACTTAAGTGATATTCATAAAACCACTAAGACAAATCTTAGTTAAGAAAACGTATAAGAAAATAATAATTCTTAGATCAAATATTTCATCTTAAAAAAATCTTAACTCGGTAACTAAGGAAGTCTGGGATTTCCAAATCTTAAAATAGTATCGGAAGAGATAGTTTGGAATATACCTTCTATGCTATAATCTACTTTTAATGAGTATTGAAATGTCAATGTAGTGAGTGAGCTTGTATGTAGTGTGTTTGTGTATATATACCTATATGTGTGTAGGTATCTAGCTGTGTTTGTGTGTTTGTGTATAAAAATTATGTACATGTAAGTCATTCAACTCGTTTTGTGTTTATATGTTAGATATATATGTTACTACAACAGTGTACTTTGATGAGAAACTGTGTATAGTCTTCATCCTCATCTTCTTCTTTTTTCTACTTCTTCTTCTTATTCGTATTATACTAAACTGGAAATGTAAAATCAAATACAGGGGAACGCGATACTCGTGAACTTTATTTAGAAAAACAACGAATAGATATGTATAAATAATTAGTGTATCTAAATGTATTCAAAAGTTTTCGCAGTGAATTACTTTAAAAATGTCCCTATCAAAATAGTTTTATGATTATAAATGATATTACCGCTGTTTTCTACCATTATATAAACCACTGCGGTGGCCTAGTGGTGTAGCACGTCATATGTTCGGCATGGTACTCAAGTGTGCCAGCACTGAACAGTGTTGAAAACGGCAATAGACACCAGAAAATACATTTAATTCAGTAAAATATCACTTGAACGCTGAAATTGTTCACTATTTTCTTACCAATTGATTGTAGCGCAATTGTTATGCTATCGAGAGCTAACAGACGATCAGAGGGTCGTGGGTTTGATCCTCCGCCACGGTTATATGTGAGACGGACGCTTTATCCGTATATGCTTAGTACTGGTTCTACCCAGGAATACATCCAGCGTGATTTGTCTAAGTTATAATAACTTGTGTCACAATCAAAGTGAAATAAATGCATGTTTAAGATAAGTTAACTCATCTACGCAACTAACTGATTTTTTTCCCGTTTCAAGTTATTGATAAAACAGTGGAAAATTTATTTATTTGAATATTTAGCGTCAATTTTATGTCATCAAGGGCTCACAGATGATCAGTTAACCTTACCACTAGTTCCTGGGATCCTGACAGGTTAACCAGTACTCGAGCACACCCCAATCTCCGCAAGTAATGTAAAATGGAATAATGTAATTCCATTGAATTGAACTGAAAAGAAGATCATTGAAACTATGATGATATAGTTTGTTTATACTAGTCTTTGTAAATGGGATAGATGCTTTCTAACTGTCGAGTGTCGAGTAAGACAACTGAGTGTCAAGTAAGAACAGTCGAGTAAGAAAGTCGAGTGTCGAGTTGGGAAGTCGAATATCGGTTAAAAGAATCGAGTGCTTAGTAAGAAAGTCGAGTGTCAAGAAAGAAAATATTGAGGGTCGAATAAAAAAGTTGAGTGTCGAGTAATAGAATAAATTTCGAGTAACAAAGTCGAGTGTTGAGTTACAAAGTCGAGTGTTGAGTAAGAATATAGAATTCTATCATTAGAATTTTGTGTGATAGAATAAACTCACACTTTTGGTCAAACTTATACGCAGAGACAAGACTCTGCCAAGTTCCCTGCAATTTTGACCAAGAGGGTAAGATTTGTCTATTCCACATGGATGAACTGATGATGGATTTTATCTCCTATTCATCTCATACAAATGATAGACCCTCGATAATGGCCGTCATCACAAAAATGTCCTATTTTTAATTGGGTGTTTAACAACTAAAACCATTTTCTTACTCGAAACTCGATTTTCTTACTCAATACTCGATTTTCTTACTCAACACTTGACTTTCTTACTCGACACTTAACTTTCTCACTTGACATTCGACTTCTTACTCGACTTGCTCACTCGACACTCGACATTCTTACTCGACACTCGACATTCTTACTCGACACTCGTTTTTCTTACTCGAATTTCTTATTTGACCCTCCGTGACACACCGCCAACCCATAGTCTCTGTGATGACTGACTGTTATACGGCATTGTGCCTTATTGTCAATTGCCTCACACCGCTAATTTAAATGGGAAAATTATCAGTTACTTGCAGAGATAGGCGTGCTCGAGTACTGGTTGACCTTCTAGGATCCATGGAAAAAGTGGTCGCCTGTTAGCCCTCGATGGCGTAAACATGCTGCTAAATATTCAAACAACAAACGAACAAATGAACAAAGACAGATGGCCGGACGGACGGACGAACGGACGTTCTCACGAATGGGTATTTAAGTGGCTTCTTTGCGTCAATCTTATTACTTGTGTGGCTAAATTTTAGACAATTTAAGCCACATAAAAGAAAAAAAGCAACATAAAAGCTGTTTTTAAGTGTCTAGAAACAGCCACGTAATTATTTTTCAACTGCTTTTCAACTGTCCATAAAAATTACTAACCCTAAACCCTAGACACTTATAAATACTGCTTGCATTTTTTTCAACACATAACCAGTTATATATGACACATTTAATGGAGGACACCACCCAATTCATATGTAAGAATGTAAGAAAATCCATGTCCTATCACAAGTGACTGCCATTATCAACTTTATAGCAAATAACCCTGGATTGTGCTGATGAACTCGTTAATATGGGATCCCACCTGCTTCAATGGGAGAGCAGTCCTGCTCATTTAACAAAATCTATACTTGTGAAGTTTTACTCCTTGGGGAATAAATTGGTGTGTGGTCGATCTGCTTATTCATGAAACATCTCTACAGTCGAATACATTAGAACTGAAATGGTAAAATCCTTACCAAGAGACGAATATGTACTTTCCTTGTGGTTAACAGGACAGCATAAACACAGACAGGCACCACCATAAACTGTAAACTTTGGCATGCACCACAATTAACTATAAACATGGACATGCACCACCATAAAGTGTGGAGCACATGGTCACGTCGTAGACCCATCATCAGGTTCAATCCTCTGCCGTGGCTGTGTGGTGTCTTTGAGCAAGACACTTTATCCGCACTTGCTTAAGGAAAACATTGAGCGTGATTTCACCCCAAGTTGTTATTTGTTTCACAATTGAGATAAAAATAAATAAATTTAAAACAAAATAATTAAGTATTTAAACAAGGACATGTATCACTTGCAAGGCACTAGTAGTCACATAAACACTCATTGTAAATCAGCTTTCATGCAGAATGTTTGCTCTATAAAGTAAACATTTTTAGCAAAGTTATGTACTGACTGAGAGGCTAACAATGTAGATATTTACCAGGCTGCAGTGTATATAAAGTCGCTTATCTTAGCTTATCTTATGTCCTGCAGTGATGTAGGTGGCCTCATAGTCATTGACAAGTAATGGTCAACTTGAGTGTAAATTAGAAAATACTGAGATGCTAATAATGTACACCTTGACCAGATTACAAATTACAAGCTATAGTTTAGATATAGTCCTGGTATTCATTTATATTCATTTAAGGACTATGGTCATACTGTAATCGCGATTTTTAGATTTTATTCTGACAGCTGCTCAAATACGCTATGTTTTAGTGAAATATTGATGATATATCAATAGATAGTTTGTAAAATGCCAATTAGAAGATGCATGCCAGTTGTGCACCATTGTATATGGGAGATTTCAAAGCTCTAAACAATGGAACCTGTAACAAGGTTAAATGCCCTTGTAGATGCAACGAGTCTTACTTTTTCCTCGTAAGTCACATGATCGAAAATGACACTGCCATTTCAAAATGCGACACATTGATTTTAAATAAAAAAAATCTATATGATTTGTGACAAGGGTGATGTAATAACTCATTACAAAGAAGTATTGTCCACCATCAATCTTCCATATTTTGATCTGCTTGCGGGCTATTCAATGGCATTTAACTTAATACAAAACATAATCATGACTGATGACTTTATTTCATTACACAACATTTTGTTGACAGTAACCTTGCAACTAAATTAAGGTATTTGTATAATTCCGCAGGATCTTGAACTACTTTAAAGATGGTCATTATTCAGAATACAGTCAAACCTGTCTTAAGAACCCAGTCAATTTAAGGAGCAATAGTGGTCTTTTAAAACAGATTATTACTTAAAACATGTTAATTTTCTTTGAAAGCATAAAAATGGAAAATACCAAATGCGGTTGATTAAGGCAGGTGACGGCTCAATAGAGATGACCTCTTATACAGGTTTCTCTGTATATGTTTGACATGAAGTTTACCATTTTTCTCTTATTTAATAAAAAATCAGACAGATCCTCTCCTACAAAAAAAATCTCAATTTCTCTAAATGGTAATTTGAAATCATTACACATGAAATCTCCACACAATTACAGTCGTTACACATGACCCCCCCCCCCCCCCCCACACACACACACACAATTACAGTTGTTACATATGACCCCCCCCCCCCCCCCCCCCCACACACACACACACACAATTACAGTTGTTACACTTCTGTACTTACTGGTAAAGTATAACACACAACATAATCAATATAAATGAAGTAACATGATCTTGAAAAATTGGGTTGAGGAAAATCTCAAGTTGAGATGTTTATGAAGCTGGGTCCAGCACCTCAATGACTATAAAATAATAAAATATTCATAAATGATATAAGTATTTATGAACATGCAAAACAAGATAATTTAAATCAATGGCCACAATTTAAGTTAAATGAGATCATTACAATGGCAAATCATTAACCTCTGGCAGGCTAAACATTTGTATTGGAGATAATTTTAACACTATATGTGTTGTACCTTCTTAAAATAAAGATATTATTATTATTATTAATATGATAATTATTATTTATTTATTTTTTAATTTTATTATTATTATAGCATGTACATGTATATTTTCTGAACCTGGGCCTGTGATCTTGGTTTTTATTTAAATGATTGTTAGCTCTATATATCTTTAATGGAGAGCTGTCATTCTAGCCCTGTGTCAGCGTCAGCTTAACTTCTTTGGTTTTAGCTGTGCTCATATCTCAGTAGACACAACCAATCAGTGGCGTAGCTGACCATAAAATGATGCAAGCCCATTAGGTTATATGGGATCTGGAGGCATCAGAAGGAGAAACAGGAGGTTGAAGGTTCGAATCCCGTTGGAAGCACTTGGAGTTTTTCTGATGCTGCTGGTTGCTCACCCAACA
>JAPMAH010000025.1:2085519-2122209 GCA_029582155.1 Panopea generosa | reverse complement strand
AGCATTTCAGTTTATGGATTTGCAGATGATCATATTGCAAATAAATGTTTCTAACCAACATCAGTCAACAAGTAAATACATGCGATAAAAGAACTTGAACAATGTGCAGAGACAATTAACAACTGGATGAATGAGAACAAACTAAAGGTGAACACTTCAAAAACTTAGTTTATTATGTTTGGTAGTAGAGCACAGTTGAATAAATGTAGTACAAAGGAAATAAACATTGCTGGTGATAAAATTAGATCTGAGAGTTGTATAAGATATTTTAGTGCTTTTCTAGATGAATTATTGAATTTCAAAGAGCATGTTAAAAGGAAGTGCCATACAGCTATGTTAAATTACTTAATTGATTGATTGATTGAATATTTAGCGTCATTTTTATGCCATCGAGGGCTAACAGACGATCAGTTAACCTAACCACTGTTTCCTGGGATTAACCAGTACTCGAGCACATCCCATCTCCGCAAGTAACTGATAACTTTCCCACTTGAATCAGTGGTGAGAGACGAATGATAATGAGACACAATGTCGTATGTCAATCATCACGGAGACTGTTGCCGGGCGGGGGATTCGAACTCACGACCCTGGATTGATAGTCAGACGCGTAACCGACTGAGCTAATCGGGCCCGGCTAAATTACTTAAGAATTAAGAGTATACGTAATATTTAACTAAGGATGCCACTGAAATTCTCGTTCTGTCATTGGTTATTTCTCACTTGGGCTACTGTAATGTTATTTTATAACGTAAAGCAGAAATGGAAATAGGCAAAATTCAGTGAATCCAGAATATGTATGCAAAACTTGTTTTAAACAGGAAAAAATTTGACAGTTCTAAGCAAGTTCTATATGACATGCATTGGTTACCTATCAAAGCTAGAATTAAATTTAAATTACTCTCTTTCATGTACAATTGCTCTATCAGCAATGCACCTGTCTATTTGTCTGAGTTGTTAACAAAATCTATTCTCAAAAGACCAGGTTTGAGGTTTTCAGACTCCACAGATAGGTGCTATGTTATTCCATTTAACAAAAGAAAGTGTTTTAGTGACAGAAGTTTTGGTACAGTAGGTCCTAGCCTGTGGAACAGTCTACCGTTGAGCATAAAGTTGTCTGAATTTGTAGAAAGTTTTAAAAAGAATCTGAAAACAGTTTATTTCCAAGATTTCTATGCATTGTTTTAAGGCACAAGTCTGTTTTATTTTAATCTTTATTTGAAATTTATGCAGTGATTTTATGTAATTTGAAATTTTTTATATGTTGTAATTATTCAGATTTATACTTATGTTTTATACCTTGAATATGAACTTGTATAGAAACAGGCGTTTAATCAAATAAAGCAGTTTCAGTTTTAACTGACCAGCAAATCCACTGCATTCAGTTTCCTGTAAAACAACCTCCCATAAGATTATGTGAATTTCAACCTCATGTTGATGATTGTCCCCAAGTCATTAAAACTGCCAGAGTTACTCAGACAATGTAGTAGTAACTTATTACAGACGGACAGACAAACAGGAGGAGATTACAACCTATATCCCGCCACTTTTCATTGAAAAGGTGGGCAACAATTTTTCTATTATCAGAAATATATAGTTAAACCTGTCTTAGGCAGCCAGTCAAGAGAAGGAGCAAAAGTCGCCCTTTAAGACAAGTTTGCTTAATACAGTTTAATTTGCTCTGAAAGCACACATGGGAAATAGAAAATGTGGCTGTTAGACAAGTGGCTGCTCAACAGATTTGACTGTAAATGGATGTTTTGGACAAAATGAATTCTCATGATCAATCGTTCAACAAGTTGTTCTTAAGTAAACCTAAATTAAAGAATGACTTTTTATTTGTTGAAATTTCAAACGATATGAACTTGTAAACATGAATCACATGCAAATATGTGAGCCCATGAGCAGATGTAGAATTATAAAAGAATATTTAAAACCACTTAAAATTAAGTTGAAATTTCCAATATTAATTGGAGGCTGTCTGCAAGATAAACTTGGGAGCTTTCTTAAATCACTCTTGTAATAAATCTGTTTCCAGATAGAATTGTAATTTGTTTGAATATTTAGTTTCATTTTTTATGCCATTGAGGGCTAACAGATGATCAATTTACCTAACCACTCTTTCCTGAAATCCTGGAAGGTTAACTAGTATCAAGCACATCCATCTCCACAAGCATCTTGATAAATTTCCCACTTGAAGCAGCAGTGAGGATGAATACCAATTGGACACCATTTTGAATATCAATCATCTTGGAAACTGCGGCCAAGTAGGGATTACAACTCACAACTGGATTGACAGTCAGACAAGCTACAGACTAAGCTAAATGGGCCCGCATTTTATTATTGTATTAATATCAATCCTTAAGTGCTGTCGGTCACTCACCTCAAAGGAAATCTTATCAAATCAGAGTCTGTCTTACATGTCGTATTCTCTGGATTGTAGTACACCATTCTAGTCTTGTACCCCATCTGTAACATATTTTCGTAAAATTATTTTCATCTAATATAATATTTCAGCACAATAAATGTCAATACATTTTTGTTTGATTATTTGATTTATTGGTGCCGAACCTGAAAGTTAAAAACATGACTTATAATAAAAGGCAGCAATGTTTTTATCAGTTAAATAATACATGTATTTAAAAGGTTGGGTAAAGGATGTAAATGTACATGCATCTATGTAGCACCAAATAATTCGATGGCTTGGCGTAAGACTGGACAAAGTCACTTTTTAAAAATTGTTTAGGAAAAGCAAAGAACTGATTATATTCTGTTATATTTGGATAAGAAAGGACATAACAACACATAATGCTACAGAATCATACAGGAATTTATGCTATGTAATTTAATTTTTATAACTGAAAATAGTGTATCTGAGAAGTGAACTCATTTTGCACTGAATATCTTGGCACAAGAAAAGTCCAACTCAACTTAGACCTATTTTGCATGAAATATTTCAGTGCAGACAATACCAAGTTGAGCTGGGCTTGTCTTGCACCAATACATTAAGAGTCATTCTAGACCAACTAGAGTCTTTTAAGTCTTGCAGGGAATTGTTATCATGTAAATAACTTCAGTTTGGTACAGAACTCTGACTTTTTAAGAGTTATGATAATAATTATGAAGATAATAACTTTCAAAGTAATCAAAGTCTTTTATTTCATTTTAACATTTCAAATCAAAATGGTACATTATGTATGTTTTGGTAACTATTAATGACTTCATTGGCCTCTGCCATTAAAATGATAATTTACCTAAATAAATAATAAGATATATCATCATGCAAACAGGAAGGGTTTGTTTTCAAATCAAATATCTCAAATATGAAACAAAATTTTATTGACTATTACAATATACATGTAATATTTTTTAACCGAAATAATATCTTTAAATATAAATCTACTGCTTTTATTTTTTTCTTTAACAGTGTTATGTTTATAACTATCCCTAGCACAGCTCAAAATCACCCAGTCTATATCCATTTACCTATACATGAAAGTACTAGCTACACCTATAAACTACACCTATTTCATTTATGAACATCATACTGGGTATGATAAGCACATTGATATGCCTTTACACACCCCCAACTCAGACTTGTGGCTCAGAATGAGGTAAAATTGATGGTAGACTGAAATATTTGACTACTGACAACCCTTGTGGTCCCTGGTAATAATAGACTCATTGTCAATCTCTGCAGAGTGGTAGGAATCCTCTGAATGGGTGTCATGTTCATTTTATAGTTTTTTGTCATGTTCATTATTGTAGTTAAATTACCAACCCCTGTGTGGTTCTAGGGAGCCATTTCAGTGATGGCAAGAAAAGGATCAATGTGGTTTGTGCATGTCAAAAGAAGCGACAATTTGAGTAATATGACAGAATTTGCTGAATCTCTGCATTTCTGCCGGTATGAAGGTTCTAGGTTCATTCTGCATATTCATTTATTGATGTGATATTTTTCATCTGTGTGATAATTTGTTGTTTTTGTACATGTAGAGTAAATCTCGAATCTTCCTTTTGACATTTTGACAACCTTCAAAGTAACTATGAGCCATGCCTGTGAGGTTAAAATTTCACCAAATCATATTAGATGGAAAAAAAACAGAATTTTTTTTTTTTCATGAATTCCTGTAAATGGCATTTGAAGGTCAATGTTCCTGTAATGCAAAATATTTTTCTTGCATTCACAAGTTTACATTTTGTGGTGTTTTATCTCATCATTAACACAGTTTCGGTTGTTTAACTAGACAAGCACTATGCTTTTATTTGACAAAATGCTGTTTTACACAAAGGGGCAATAACTTTCAACCAGACCATAAAATAAATCCAAATTCTGTTGCTCTTAGTACTTTGACAAATATAGTTGAATTAAAAAAAAAAATATCGAAATCTTTTTTTGTATTATAATTAAACTCGCATGAAAATACCGACAAAACATTTGGAACTCAGTATAGTATATTTAGGAGGAGAATTGTAACTTTAATTTAAAGAAACTACAAAGTTGGCCATGTTTAAATATGTACAAAACACCTATAATGGTAATAACTGCTAAACCATATTCTTTGAGGAGGAGGAGGATATAAGGCAGTTACCCCCCCCCCCCCCCCCCACCCCCCTACACACACACACAAACTATCTTATGCCACACATGTGTGCAAAAAATTGTCCTTTCTATCAATAAATACTGTTATAATATGTTTAATCATGTAATCACAGTCTAATACCAGTACTTATAAAAAAAAACTCATTATGATTTTAGTATTATTTTAAGTTTGTTTTTATCTTTTCTTTCACCTGTTACTCTTACATTTCTATCTTTTTTCTCTTTCAAATTTATTTGTTTGACAACTAAGACACTCAATATGTTCTTTGTTGTAGGGGGAGAGCTGAATCAAATGTTTGAATAACTTGTGGCCCAAACCCATTTCTAAATTGTTAAAAGCGTTTTAATATATTAAACCACTGCAATAACAAACTCTTTTCAAAACAACAGAAGTCTATCTGACACTTTAAATATTGGTTTAGTTAAATATTTCACTGCAAGACAAGATCAACTCTACTTGGACCTGTTTTATGTAACAGAATTTAAATGAAAGACAAGACCAACTCTACTAATACCTGTTTTATGTAACAGAATTTAAATGCAAGACAAAATCAACTCTACTTATACCTGTTTTATGTTACAGAATTTAAATGCAAGACAAAACAAACTCTACTTGGACCTGTTTTATGTAACAGAATTTAAATGCAAGACAAAACAAACTCTACTTGGACCTGTTTTATGTAACAGAATTTACATGCAAGACAAAACCAACTCTACTTGGACCTGTTTTATGTAACAGAATTTATATGCAAGACAAAACCAACTCTACTTGGACCTGTTTTATGTAATACAATTTAAATGCAAGACAAGACCAACTCTACTTGGACCTGTTTTATGTAACAGAATTTGAATGGACCTGTTTTATGTAACAGAATTTAAATGCAAGACAAGACCAACTCTACTTGGACCTGTTTTATGTAACAGAATATAAATGCAAGACAAGACCAACTCTACTTGGACCTGTTTTATGTAACAGAATTTAAATGCAAGACAAGACCAACTCTACTTGGACCTGTTTTATGTAAAGAATTTAAATGCAAAAAAATAATAACTCTACTGGGACCTGTTTTATGTAACAAAATTTAAATGCAAAACAAAACCAACTTTACTTGGACCTGTTTTATGCAACAGAATTTAAATGAAAGACAAGACCAACTCTACTTGGACATGTTTTATGCAACAGAATTTAAATGAAAGACAAGACCAACTCTACTTGGACCTGTTTTATGTAACAGAATTTGAATGCAAGACAAGATCAACTCTACTTATACCTGTTTTATGTAACAGAATTTAAATGGACCTGTTTTATGTAACAGAATTTAAATGCAAGACAAGACCAACTCTACTTGGACTTGTTTTATGTAAAAAAATATAAATGCAAGACAAAACCAACTCCACTTGGACCTGTTTTATGCAAAGAATTTAAATGCAAGACAAGACACACTCTACTTTGACCTGTTTTATGTAACAGAATTTAAATACAAGACAAGACCAACTCTACTTATAACTGTTTTATGTAACAAAATTTAAATGCAAGACAAGCTAACTCTACTTGTACCTGTTTTATGTAACAGAATTTAAATGCAAGACAAGACCAACTCTACTTGTACCTGTTGTATGTAACAGAATTTAAAAGCAAGACAAGACCTACTCTACTTGGACCTGTTTTATGTAACAGAATTTAAATGCAAGACCAGACCAACTGTACTTATACCTGTTTTATGTTACAGAACTTAAATGCAAGACAAGACCAACTCTACTTGGACCTGTTTTGCGCCTATGAAAACTTGTTTTATTAGATAGACTTTTTTGTTACTTAGCAACAATATTAAAATAAGAATAAAAGTATTATTTTCACAAGATGTGTATTTCTATGTGCTTTATTCAAATATGTAAAAAAGTGATTTTGTGAAAAATAGCGACTTGGACCAGTCTTGGGCCAAGCCATTGCAATGTTCTTCTGCAAATAATTGGTAATCTTTCTCCCAACATGATCTTTTGGTGGAGTTCTGATTTTAATGATGTCAGGGTGACAGCAGACCTGTATACAATATTATAGCAAACCAGCCACTCATATTACAGAGACCCTTTATACTATTTACAGTCAACTCCCACCTGCCTGAGTTCCTCGGAACAGTTAACACCACACCTGTCATAAACAATCATATTTTTAACTTTCCTGTTAAACACTCTATTCATCGTGCTCTTATACGACAGACAGACAGACAGACAGACAGATTTATTTCTGAATACACTAGGAACTCTGAAAAACGCTGAAAGTGACAGTACAGGGAGTTGCCTTACATGCGTTTTCTCCATACTGACACGGTCTTACTATGTACTGACTACGTACTGACTGGGGTACTGAAATGCGATGACACAGGTATTACAAGTCCATCTTATAAGAGTGTCAAAGGTAGTATAATACCCCCAAAATACGGTCTTACAAGTACTTTTACAGTAACCTGATATTTGTGATACAATTGTTGATCATTTTGCATTTATTTTATCAGTTATCTCTTAATTTTGTTCTTAATTTCAATTATTGCTTATTGTGTATTTGAAAATAAAACAAGTTTCAATTTTTCATGAACAAGATTTGTTCAACAATATAGCACTATGGTTATGTATAGTGAAAAAAAATATGTTTAACCACAAATCATGGAAATAGAAAAAATATGTAGAACGAATGAGATGAACGTATCTTTATTTTAAACACGTGTGTGCTATCGAAATTCAGACAAGCCAAGTACCTGCAGACAATTACCTGTCAGGGTATCGTTATCATTAATTTGCTGGGCCCAGTTAGATCAGTTGGTTACACGTCTGACTATCAATCCAGGGGCTGTGAGTTTGAATCCCCACCTGGCAACATTCTCCATGATGAATGATATGCAATATTGTGTCTCACTGGCATTCGTCTCTCACTGCTGATTTAAGTGGGGAAGTTATCAGTTACTTGTAGAGGTGGGATGTGCTCCAGTATTGGTAAACCTTTAGGATCCAAGGAAACAGCAGTTAGGTTAACTGATTGTCTGTTAACCCTTGATGGCATAAAAATGATGCTAAATATTCAATCAATCAATCAATCATCATTAAATTGAAAAACAGTATGGTGACCTATTGTGAAAAATAAGGATGTTTTAAAAGTAAAGTGCATTAGTATTCCAACTAGTTTGTAGACTTATTTAGATTTAAATTTAATATGCACCAGCGTTAGCACTGCTGGCCTAGGCTTGGAATTTTCCCCCAGACAATTAAAACAAAATCTGTTAAAATTCAAATTCCTGTAATTGATTGATATGTTTTACATAATAAATTACACATATTATAAGAGAATGTGCTTACATGTTAAAAATAATCTGGGGAAGGACCCTTTCCATAGAAAAGTAAGGGCTTAGGCCTGCCCTTTTAGATTTATCAAGCTACGCCACTGACATACATGCATTATGTGTGCCCACCTGATTTTAGTAAAATCTAAGATCTACAAGTATAATGTCAAACTTTGACTATAAACAAATTATGAAACATTGAAGCTGGGCTTATGCTTATATTTAATTCTGTATATTTCTTAAGTAGCGAACGTGAAACATATCCCAAAATATTGACACAGTTCAATTTATGTAAGGATATCCAACACGATTTTAACAAAACCTCATGTGTAGACACCAGTTGGAACATTCCATTATTGATAAGGTGTTATTATTGTAACTGGGACAGGTATATTTACTAAAAGTCTCCGGATTTTATTTATTTTTCAAAAAATATTCAGCTAATGACATTTATAATTATTACTTGGACTAATACACAAGCTTTGAAACAAAGATATACATACAAACCAAAGTGTGATTTGAATAATTCACTAGGATTCATAATGCACTCTCCTCTCGGGAAAGTAGTAAAACAACATGCATTTTTTTCTGTTCTAAATGCAATAGTGATATAGATATTATTTTAACCAATACAATATTTATCATTATTACATCGGCTAGTGTCTGCTTCTATGACTGTCATTTTTAGAATATCTCGTATGTTATGGATAACCTACTAATTGATTTGTTCAATGTTTATATTTGTTTAGAACTATCTATTTCTAATTCCTTGGTGTAATCTAATATTAGATATCAGAATTAATAAAGGCCTATTTAAACTACACTATTACCGTACACACATTTACCAGATCATTTTCAGTTGTTTCAGAGCCAGCAATACTGTTTTGTGTATCTCTGTACGTGTATCACAGAGTTTATATATATATAAGAAACTTTCAAATGCTAAAACTTTGTTATAAACCCCATAATAAGCACAATACGATAATAAAATATACACGTATTCTAATTACTTCCATTAATAATTTAACTTTAATTTCTAGATGATATTAATAAACTGAAGTTTGCTATGCAACATCTGATGTAATAATGGATAATAATTTTATATAGCAGCATTTGTAAAACAGTCACACACAAACATTTACGGATTACTGCACAGCGAGTTACTTGTGAGGGTCATATTATTTATTTTTGTTATCTATCTTGTAAATTATAAAGATGCTGAACAATTTCCTAAAACATTGACTTTCGTTCAGAGCACACCAATATGAATACATGAGAGAATATCCTAGACAAAGGGTAATTACAGGCAATTATCATCTTTATCATCTGTTTAAGTAGCTATGTGAATATCACATGTTTGAAGCCATTCAAAGGAAGGAGCAAAAGTGCACTTTTAAGACAGGTTGTTGATTAATGCAGGTTTATTTATTCTGAAATCAAAAGAAATAACAAATGTGGCAGCTTAAGACAAGAGGTTGTTTAATAGAGGTGACCACTTACACAGGTTCGGCTGTACCATTAAATGGCTTGATCAGTTATTCATTTAAGACTCAAAATGTTTGAGTATATATTTAAATGACTTGATAAATAACTATCTTTGCTACATAAAGTCACTCACCCTGCCTCTAAATGCCTCCAACTGTTCATCTAAGTCTCTGATATTCCGAAACTTGTGTAAGAACCATTTAGCTATCTTTGTTAAGTCATACAACTTATCTATATTGTAATTCTTAAGTAATGCACTTGTTCCAAAGACATCTCATCCTAAGACATCCTGTTTCACATTTTTAGACAACTCGTCCCAAGTTTTGAGACATTTCGTCCCATATTGTTCCATGCAACATTTCAGATAACAGAGTGTAAGCTTAGTCTTGTTGAACACAGTTTTGAACAACTGAGTCATCATTTCCAATTTATCACTCACTGCTCTGTCTGTCTGTCTGTCTGTCTGTCTGTCTTTCTGTCTGTCTGGGCGGACAAATGGGTATTTAAGTGTCTAGGGTTTAGGGTTAGTAATTTTTATGGACAGTTGAAAAGCTGTTGAAAAAACATTAAGTGGCTGTTCTAGACACTTAAAAAAACAGGTCTTAGGTGGCTTTTTTTCTCTTACGTGGCTAAGCCACTTAAATACCCGTTTGTGAGAACGTCCGGTCTGTCTGTCTGTCTATCTGTCTGTCTGTCTGTCTGTCTTCACCACTCACTGCCCTGTCTGTACAACTTCATCACTCACTGCCCTGTCTGTACAACTTTATCACTCAATGCCCAGTCTGTATAACTTCATCACTCACTGCTCTGTGTGTATAACTTCACCACTCACTGCTTTGTCTCTACAACTTCATCACTCATTGCTCTGTCTGTATAACTTCATCACTCACTGCTCTGTCTCTGCAGCTTCATCACTCACTGTTCTGTTTGTATAACTTCATCACTCATTGCCCTGTCTATATAACTTCATCACTCACTGTTCTGTCTGTATAACTTCACCACTCACTGCTTTGTCTCTACAACTTCATCACTCATTGCTCTGTCTGTATAACTTCATCACTCACTGCTCTGTCTCTGCAGCTTCATCACTCACTGTTCTGTTTGTATAACTTCATCACTCATTGCCCTGTCTATATAACTTCATCACTCACTGCTCTGTCTGTATAACTTCATCAGTCACTGTTCTGTGTCTACAACTTCATCACTCACTACTCTGTCTGTATAACTTCATCAGTCACTGTTCTATCTGTATAACTTCATCATTCACTGTTCTGTCTGTATCACTTCATCATTCACTGTTCTGTCTGTATAAATTCATCAATCACTGTTCTGTCTGTATAACTTCACCACTCACTGCTTTGTCTCTACAACTTCATCACTCATTGCTCTGTCTGTATAACTTCATCACTCACTGCTCTGTCTCTGCAGCTTCATCACTCACTGTTCTGTTTGTATAACTTCACCACTCACTGCTTTGTCTCTACAACTTCATCACTCATTGCTCTGTCTGTATAACTTCATCACTCACTGCTCTGTCTCTGCAGCTTCATCACTCACTGTTCTGTTTGTATAACTTCATCACTCATTGCCCTGTCTATATAACGTCATCACTCACTGTTCTGTCTGTATAACTTCATCATTCACTGCTCTGCTCTGTCTGTATAACTTCATCACTCACTGTTCTGTCTGTATAACTTCATCACTCACTGCTCTGTCTGTATAACTTCATCAGTCACTGTTCTGTGTCTACAACTTCATCACTCACTACTCTGTCTGTATAACTTCATCAGTCACTGTTCTATCTGTATAACTTCATCATTCACTGTTCTGTCTGTATCACTTCATCATTCACTGTTCTGTCTGTATAAATTCATCAATCACTGTTCTGTCTGTATAACTTCATCACTCACTGCCCTGTCTCTACATCTTCATCAATCACTGCTCTGTCTGTATAACTTCATCACTCACTGTTCTATCTGTATAACTTCATCACTTCCTGCTCTGTCTGTATAACTTCATCACTCACTGTTCTGTCTGTATAAATTCATCACTCACTGCTCTGTCTGTATAACTTTATCACTTACTGCTCTGTCTGTATAACTCAGCTTCCATGCTGACTGTGTTAAAATTTGACCAAACAACTAAATGACAATGATTAATCCCCGAGATACAATAGTGGAATATATGTTTATGCGGTGTTATTTATAGCATCTCTGAATAACATTTTTCCTAATTCTTTGTGATATAATGCACAGCAGAGTTTTATATTTGCCAACTGTTTAATAAATGAGCACTCATGTAAGATCCTCGTACCCACAACCAGTCCTCAGTGGCACGAGGTTGAGACAACAGCACCTCAGACTACTCGGCAATGCAGGTCCCCTCACCAGAACACCATTAAAAGTGATTTGTTAATTGATACAACACACTGGAGTGTAGCAAGCAACACATAAGTCTCCTACCAGTTTAATTTTGTCACCAAAGCAATGCGCGCACAAAATGACCTATTTATGTGTCGACGTGCCGTAAAACACCATTCATTCATTCACCAAAGCAACCACAATTTCTGTCCAAATAAAATGATATTATTGCACTCTATCCACATGCAAAGTTTCACAAATCTAGCTTGGATGCATACTGTGTAAACTATCCAGACAGAAGCCGGACAGACAGAGGTTAATACCTATAGTTCCATCTGACAGTGTGCGTAACAGGTAGAGACTAATAAAGTTAAGTTTAGTCACCTCCATGACATCAGGTTCGAAACCTCTCGTCCATCATACATAACACTTTCTGGAAGGCTTCCTCGAACTTTCTGCCAATAGCCATCACCTCACCCACACTCATCGTGGAACTGCCAATCTGCGAGATTTTATTTTACAGTAAAGAAGGTAACTACAAGTTACTACATAACTGAATCCAGTTGAGGTAAGAAGCAGGGCCTGAATCACTCTACTGGCAACAATTAGACAGGTGAACATTTTAGAAGATCTTTTTTTTTTGTAAATTCCTCTAAAATTGTGGGGTTGTTACTGTGCCCACACAAAAAGTTAGGTTTTATTGATGTTTAACATATGTAAAACTGTGACCACTGTGATAACCCAGGACCAGGTTGAACAAACTTTTTAAGTTTCCCTTAAAATATGCTTATAAGCTCCGTGGTGGGGTCATATGTAGTTGAATTTGGTTGGTTTAAGAATTTGATTGAGATCTTTTGGGTGCTACTGCAACTACATGAAGTTGACGGACAATGTACCATGTCATTAACTCTGCTGACCTTTCGGCAATAAAGCTAAAATAAGGTTGCTATTCTAAATTCAAGAAAAAGTTAACGGACGGGTGATTACTGGCAATGTGTAATGACTTCAGCCTTGCTGTCCTTTAACCATCGCCGGGCTGGATTAGCTAAGTCACTGGTATTTCTGATTATCAATCCAGGGTTCGTAAGTTTGATTCCCAACCTGGCAATAGTCTCCGTGATGACTGATATACGACATTGTGTCTCATTATCATTCGTCTCTCACCACTCATCAAGTGAGAAAGTTATCAGTTACTTGTGGAGATGGGGTGTGCTTTTCAGGATCCCAGGAAACAGTGATAAAACTGATCTTCTGTTAGCTCTCGATGGCATAAAAAGGATGCTTAATATCCAATCGATCAATCAATCTTTAGCTATTAGAGCTAAATTAAGGGTCATATAACATCTACAATAAGCAGTTAACAGATGGACAAACAACAAAACATGAACCATGTACCATGACATTATTTTAAGCAAAGCAAGCCATTCTTGAGTAATCACATAAAAAGAATGTGCTATTGTGTCTACAACATTTTCCCTATATACTTCTATGCAAAACCATGACCTCTGTGGTGGCCCCAAATTTAACCACTGGGGTCCAACTACAACAAACTTTTTAAGGGGACCTCCATGCAATGCTACATGTAAAATATCTAAATTCTAGGCCTTGAACTTTCAGAGAGAAATGTTTTATGAAGTTTCCTTTAAAATGTGCTTATAGACACTGTGGCAGGGGCATTTGTAGTAGAATCATGCTGGTTCAAGAACTTGTCCAAGATCTTATCTTATAACTGCTCTGCTGTACAAGTTTGATTAAGATTCACTGATAAATAGGTGTTAGTATTATGTCTACAAGAAAAAAGGTTAACAGAAGGAAGACAGACAACAGACTATTGACCATGACATGAGCCCTGCTGGCCTTTGGCTTTGGTTTCAGTGTAATTTCTTATCACCATGGTTTCATTGTAATTTCTTACAACCATGATTTCAGTGTTATTTTTATTTGCACGGTTTCAGTGTAATTTCTAATCACCACGGTTTCAGTGTAATTTCTAATCACCATGGTTCCAGTGTAATTTCTTATCTGCACGGTTTCAGTGTAATTTCTTATCACCATAGTTTCGGTGTTATTTCTGATCTCCATCCTTTTAATGCAATTTTGTATCTCAATCAATTTTATTTCTTTTCAATATTATTTCTTATCACCACGGTTTCAGTGTAATTTTTTATCACCATGGTTTCAGTGTAATTTCTTATCTCCATGGTTTCAGTGTTATTTCTTATCTCCATCTTTTTAATGCAATTTTGCATTTCAATTAATTTTATTTCTTTTCAATGTTAATTCTTATCACCATGGTTTCAGTGTAATTTCTTATCTCCATGGCTTCTGTGTAATTTCTTATATCCATGTTTTATATGCAATTTATTTTCTCCATGCTTTTAATAATTTTGCATTTCAATTTATGTAATTTTCTTATCTCCATGGTTTCAGTGTTATTTCTTATCACCATGGTTTCATTGTAATTTATTTTCACCATGGTTTCATTGTATTTTCTTATGTCCATGGTTTCAGTGTATTTTCTTATCTCCATGGGTTCAATGCAATTTCTTATTTCCATGGGTTCAGTGTAATTTCTTATCTCCATTGTTTCAGTGTAATTTCTTATCTCCATGGTTTCAGTGGAATTTCTTATCACCATGGTTTAGTGTTATTTTTATCACTATGGTTTTAGTGTAATTTCTTATCTCCATAGTTTCAGTGCAATTTCTTATCTCCATGGTTTCTGTGCAATTTCTTATCTCCATGGTTTATGTGTAATTTCCAATCTCCATGGTTTCAGTGTGATTTCTTATGTCGATGGTTTCAGTGTTATTCCTTATCTCCATGGGTTCAGTGTAATTTCTTATCACCATGGTTTCAGTGTTTTTTTTTATATCCATGGTTTAAATGTAATTTCTTATCTCCATGATTTCAATGTTATATCTTATATCCATGTTTCAAGTGTAATTATCTGTACAGTATATTCAGTAAAGCTATTGATGACGGTAAAGAAGTTTGCGTTATATTTTTTGACATAAGCAAAGCTTTTGATAAAGTTTGGCACAAAGGTCTAATAGTCAAGTTAAAAGCAGCAGGAATGTGAGATCAGCTTATAAATTTACTAAATGACTACCTAAAAAATAGGCAATGTTCAATGTGTTGTTTTGCCTTGTACCAAATCTGATTGGACATTAATCAAGGCCGGAGTGCCTCAGGGGTCCATTTTAGGTCCACTTCTATTTTTAGTCTATATTAATGACATAGTATCTGATATCGTATCTAACATTCGTCTTTTTGCAGATGATACAAGCCTATACTTTATAATCAATCACAATAACAATATAAACAATGCTGCACCAATTTTGAATTCCAACATCAACAAAATCACTGAATGGTCAAAACAATGGCTTGTAACTTTCAATCCGTCGAAGACTGAATCGCTTCTTATATCTAGGAAACGTAATCAACCCGTCCATCCACCACTATATATGCATAACTAACAAATATCAGAAGTACAATCACACAAACACTTAGTTATACTTTTATCAAACAACTGTACCTGGCGCTCTCATATTGAATACATAAAACTGAAATATCAGCTAGACAGAAGATCCTTGGAGACTATATATACATCTTTTATCTGACCACTGTTAGAATATGATAACACAATCTGAGATAACTGCACTAATTATGAAAAACAGGAGAAAAAATTCAACATGAAGCAGCACGCATTGCAACTGGAACAACAAAACTTATATTAATTAATAACTTAAACATAGAAGTTGGGTGTGAAAGTCTAGAAACTTGAAGGATGAAACACAAATTTAATTATTTTCTAAAAAATGGTAAACCATATGACTCCTCCCTACTTATCTGCACTAGTACCATCCCAAAAAGGTGAAAATTCCCCATATAATCTCAGAAATAGAAACATAACAATAAATGGATCAAGTACACAGGTGTCAGACATATGTACACATTCAGTCCTGAAAACAAACCAAACATAACAATAAATGGATCTGGAACACAGGTGTCAGACATACGCACACATTAAGTCCTGAAAACAAACCAAACATGACAATAAATGGATCAGGTACACAGGTGTCTGACATATGTACACATTCAGTCCTAAAATCAAACCAAACATAACAATAAATGGATCTGGAACACAGGTGTCAGACATACGCACACATTAAGTCCTGAAAACAAACCAAACATAACAATAAATGGATCAGGTACACAGGTGTCTGATATACATACACATTCAGTCCTAAAATCAAACCAAACATAACAATAAATGGATCAGGTACACAGGTGTCTGACATACGTACACATTCAGTCCTAAAAACAAACCAAACATAACAATAAATGGATCAGGTACAAAGATGTCTGAATACGCACACATTCAGTACTAAAAACAAACCAAACATAACAATAAATGGATCAGGTACACAGGTGTCTGAATACGTACACATTCAGTACTAAAAACTAACCAAACATAACAATAAATGGATCAGGTACACAGGACGTGTCTGACATACATAAACATTCAGTCCTAAAAACAAACCTATTATAACAATAAATGGATCAGGTACACAGGTGTCTGACATACATACACATTCAGTCCTAAAATCAAACCAAACATAACAATAAATGGATCAGGTACACAGTTGTCTGACATACATACACATTCAGTCCTAAAATCAAACCAAACATAACAATAAATGGATCAGGTACACAGGTGTCTGACATACGTACACATTCAGTCCTAAAATCAAACCAAACATAACAATAAATGGATCAGGTACACAGTTGTCTGACATACGTACACATTCAGTCCTAAAAACAAACCAAACATAACAATAAATGGATCAGGTACACAGGACGTGTCTGACATACATAAACATTCAGTCCTAAAAACAAACCTAACATAACAATAAATGGATCAGGTACACAGGTGTCTGAATACGTACACATTCAGTCCTAAAATCAAACCAAACATAACAATAAATGGATCAGGTACACAGGTGTCTGACATACGTACACATTCAGTCCTAAAATCAAACCAAACATAACAATAAATGGATCAGGTACACAGGTGTCTGACTTAGTACACATTCAGTCCTAAAATCAAACCAAACATAACAATAAATGGATCAGGTACACAGGTGTCTGAATACGTACACATTCAGTCCTAAAATCAAACCAAACATAACAATAAATGGATCAGGTACACAGTTGTCTGACATACATACACATTCAGTCCTAAAATCAAACCAAACATAACAATAAATGAATCAGGTACACCGGTGTCTGACATACATACACATTCAGTCCTAAAATCAAACCAAACATAACAATAAATGGATCAGGTACACAGGTGTCTGACATACATACACATTCAGTCCTAAAATCAAACCAAACATAACAATAAATGGATCAGGTACACAGGTGTCTGACATACATACACATTCAGTCCTAAAATCAATATGACCATATGACTCCTCCCTACTTATCTGCACTAGTACCATCCAAAAAAGGTGAAAATTCCCCATATAATCTCAGAAATAGAAACATAACAATAAATGGATCAAGTACAAAGGTGTCAGACATATGTACACATTCAGTCCTGAAAACAAACCAAACATAACAATAAATGGATCTGGAACACAGGTGTCAGACATACGCACACATTAAGTCCTGAAAACAAACCAAACATAACAATAAATGGATCAGGTACACAGGTGTCTGACATATGTACACATTCAGTCCTAAAAACAAACCAAACATAACAATAAATGGATCTGGAACACAGGTGTCAGACATACGCACACATTAAGTCCTGAAAACAAACCAAACATAACAATAAATGGATCAGGTACACAGGTGTCTCACATATATACACATTCAGTCCTAAAATCAAACCAAACATAACAATAAATGGATTAGGTACACATGTGTCTGACATACGTACACATTCAGTCCTAAAAACAAACCAAACATAACAATAAATGGATCAGGTACACAGGTGTCTGAATACGTACACATTCAGTACTAAAAACAAACCAAACATAACAATAAATGGATCAGGTACACAGGTGTCTGAATACGTACACATTCAATACTAAAAACTAACCAAACATAACAATAAATGGATCAGGTACACAGGACGTGTCTGACATACGTACACATTCAGTCCTAAAATCAAACCAAACATAACAATAAATGGATCAGGTACACAGTTGTCTGACATACATACACATTCAGTTCTGAAAACAAACCAAACATAACAATAGATGTCATGTATAACAAAATATACCACAGACACCTCCCTTTAACAGTATTCTCCCCAGTTAACATCACAAGCCTTTAGAACTAGTCTAAAATCATGATCACATCATAATCCAATTTTGGTTAGTTATCATAGTGTGGTATGGTAAAAAAGCATGGACTATTTTAATAGAAATCAGCTCATAAATTGTCTCTTAAGCATGTATGTTGGTGTAACAGGAGCCAGTCCAGACAATGGGCTCAACTTTTGTACCTCGGATACATGAACGAAAGTACAGGGGTAACACTAAATACCCTATCAATATTATAAGAGAAATGAATGACAGATTCTATTATCTATTATGGAAACTCGGAAAAGAACAAAAATCAATGGTGGGTTTACACCTACTAAGCAAATAATTGAAAATATATTGTAGTAATAGGTCATAAAAACAATACGGTATATCAAAGATACCATTATTGGTAAACTGATATATTCTATGGATGGCAGCTGCAGTTTACTGTTATTATTTTTCAATATTGAGTTTTATTATGTTGTAGTAATGTTGTATGGTGTTTAGCGTCGCTTTCAACAATTTTTCAGTCATATCGCGATGGTGTCTACTTGAGACAGTATTTTAAGCGCTGTCACACTGGAGTATCATGCCGCAGACACATGGTATGATACCCCACCCAGTCACATTATACTGACACCGGGCCGACCAGACCTAGAACTCTCCTCTAAATGCTGAGCATCAAGCGAGGAAGCTTCTAGTTCCATTTTTAAAGTCTTTGGTATGACCACATGCGAAGCGGACGCTCTACCACTAGACCATGCCGCGGTCTGAGTTTTACTAAATCATGCACATTTTGGTTGTAAATATTTTTTCTGTCTGTAAATAATTATTCAGTTTATATATCACAGGAAAATAATTACTGTTTGGAAAAAAGAACAATATAAAAAGGTAATATTTCAATTAGACACCACAATTTAATACAGAACGTCATCCTACAATCTCTCCCAGAGTGCACTGTGCTATGAGTTATGACTTATAACCTAGATTCGAATGTGTCCTTTTAGTATTTTCCCGGTCTCCTAGCTATTTTCCCTTCTACAAGTATTGAAAACGGCAGGCGTAGTCTCAGTCAGTCATCTTGATTTTAGTTTTTAGCTTTGGATAAGTGACTTATATTTAACTCAAAGTAACCAAAACTTATTAGTCTTATATTTATCAAATGAAAATAATTTAGGGAAATAATGTATTTGTGTACCAGAGATGTTGACTATCGCTTTACACAGAGTTTTTAGACAAAACCCACAAAGAAATATGGTGCAATTTACTTATTTACAATACAAGATTCTAAAGGACAGTTTGTTTCCTTCTTTTTAATAACTAACACAATCATTTTAATTTTGTTTTTTTGAAATTCTGAAATCCGACAAGAATACCGCTTAATACTTTTAAAATTATGTGTGTGTTTTTTTTAAAAGAGTGTCAGTTCAGTCTCTGCAGTACTGTGAACCCGTGTCCAACTCTACATAGAACAATGGCCACTGTGGACTTAACTTGCAATTACTCGTGTAGCCCCAAGGAGGGTTTGATAACGTGACCACAACACGTATATAATATTGTGGAAAAACATATCATGCGTAATCCCTCGACAATGCATGGACTAATGTCTGGAAAAAAACAATGCTCAGGGTTATTGTTTTGTTGTTTTTAGTTTTATCAAACTGGTGTATAATGTCATTTTCAACACAATCCAGGTTATATACAACATCTATTGATGTTGTTTTGTTGTATGGTGTTTAGTGTCGCTTTCAACAATTTTTCAGTTGTATTGCGACAGTGTCTACTCAAGTATGCTGAATGCTGCCACACTGGAATGTCATACAGCAGACCCATGGTATGATACCCTGCCCAGTCATATTATACTGACATCTAGCAGACCAGACCTAAAACTATCCTATAAATGCTGATCTAGTAACCAAGTGTGAAAGTTTCTATTTTGCAAGTCTTTCGTATAATCCAGCCAGGGATAAAATCAAACAACTTTCCGCATGCAAGATGGATGCTCTACCACCAGACCACCACTGTGATCTGAGTAGAATCACTATCCTCCCACAAGTACAAAATATAAATGGTACACTATTTCACATAAAATGGGGCACAAGCTCACAACCTCACCAGACCACCGCTGTGATCCGAGTAGAATTACTATCCTTCCACAAGTACAAAATATAAATGGTACACTATTTCACATAAAGTGGGGCACAAGCTCACAACCTCAGCAGACTTGAGCCCAGCTTAGACAATTCTAAGAAAAACAAGGAGATATCATACTTCACAACAGGAATTTAATATTGGCAGGCACATTTAAATAAAAACTTTCATTCATTTATTTATAAAATAGTGTTACAGTATTAAAAAAAGTGCAACTTCAGCTTCCCAGCCCTTTTAGCTTTTGTATGAAAATGTATCTAAAATTCATTTCAGTATAAATCTGTTATATACAATGTCAGTATAGTAAGTTTAGAGCGAAGTGAAGATATATCTACTGTTACTGTTTAGCAAAGGGTGAATGCAACACTCAACTATCTCCTTTATTATTTAAGGATTGGAAGCACAAAATTAAACAAGAGGGCTAGACTGACAGAAAATCGCTCACCTGTGGTAGAGGAGACAATGTCAAACACTTGTCCAAGATATTATGATTACACAATAACTGTGTAAGTTTAATGAAGACCAAATATAAACTGTGAGTGCTAGAGTGAATAAAACATCATCAGATTATCCTTTTTTGATGATTCAAAGGCAATAAATATGACAATAGTTATCCAATTTCACCAGTTCAAGAACTTGTCTAAGATATTGTTATATTTATAACTACTATGTAAGGCTGGTTAACAACAAATGAAAGTTGCGAGTACTAGAAGCACACAAGGTCAAATAATCCAATTTTTGACGATTGAAGGGCTAAACTCAGATATCAATTACCCAATTTTGCCAGTTCAAGAATGTATCCAAGATATTATAGTTATACAACAACTGTATAAGTTTGGTGAGAATCAAATGAAAAATGCTGGTACTAGAGTACACGTTAGGTCAAATAATGTAGTTTTTGACAATTCAAGGGCCATTGCTCTGGCATTAATACTCTGATTTGTCCAGTTCAAGAACTTGTTCAAGATACTATGCTTATATAACTACTGTGCAAGTTAGGTGAGAATCAAATGAAAAATGCAGGTTCCAGAGTGCACACAAGATCAAATAGTGCATTTTTCTTGAAGAAAGTTCAATCCTATTTTGAATCACTCTCAAGTCCCCTTCCTGGGTAAAGGTACTGATTGTTTTTTTAGAGGTATCTGGTTCAGGATCAAACCCACAACCTCTGGTGGGAGCACTCTATCCACCTTATAACCTCTGGTGGGAGCACTCTATCCACCTTACTATCTATGGTGGGAGCACTCTATCCACCTTATAACCTCTGGTGGGAACACTCTATTCACCTTATTACCTCTGGTGGGAGCACTCTATCCACCTTACTATCTCCGGTGGGAGCACTCTATCCACCTTATAACCTCTGGTGGGAGCACTCTATCCACCTTACTATCTCTGGTGGGAGCACTCTATCCACCTTATAACCTCTGGTGGAAACACTCTATCCACCTTATAACCTCTGGTGGGAGCACTCTATCCACCTTACTATCTATAGTGGGAGCACTCTATCCACCTTATAACCTCTGGTGGGAACACTCTATTCACCTTATTACCTCTGGTGGGAGCACTCTATCCACCTTACTATCTCCGGTGGGAGCACTCTATCCACCTTATAACCTCTGGTGGGAGCACTCTATCCACCTTACTATCTCTGGTGGGAGCACTCTATCCACCTTATAACCTCTGGTGGAAACACTCTATCCACCTTATTACCTCTGGTGGGAGCACTCTATCCACCTTATAACCTCTGGTGGGAGTACTCTATCCACTTTATAACCTCTGGTGGGAACACTCTATCCACCTTACTATCTCTGGTGGGAGCACTCTATCCACCTTACAGCCTCTGGTGGGAGCACTCTATCCACCTTACAGCCTCTGGTGGGAGTCCTATCGCCCCTATAATTTTGTCTGTTAAACATGCTGAATCAAGACTTACAAACATACTGAAACTAAACCTACAGACATATAATTTTAATAATTTAACTGTGTAAAAGTTTAGTAATACAACAAAAAATATATGTAGGTATTAATTTAGAGTAATACTGCAACCATTGAAAACCAGCATTTGTCTGCATTGCAAGTCAGCTCTTAATAGTATAATGCGGATGAAAGTGCATGTGATACTAATTCTAACAGGTCTCTTGTAATTCAATATTGAACTCCTTTGTAATTTATTATATTACCATGAAATGTGTGTATTGTGTACATCATTGAGACAATAATTAACTTCCTATACAAACATGTCTTTTACAAATCATTAGATAAATATCAGTTGGATTATTAATGGGTTTTATCCTTTTAATTGCAACCTGTGATAAATGGTAAATTGTATAATTAATGTTATACAATGTTTATAATAAAACACATACATCAATGAACTTGCAATATTACCATATGTAGTTATTATTTTTACCAGAACCAGATTTATAATCATTTACATTCTGTGATTTTTTTTATGAAATTGGAATAAATACCTCAAGTCTTCCAGGTTCCTTGCTTTCATTTTTGAAAATTATTATTATCATGTTTCATTATCATATATATACAGTGCCCCAGATAAGACTTGACTGAATAGGGTGAAAATTCTTCAAAATTAAACTAACTGTCATGAGTGAAATCTTAAAATGAAAGATTTAATTGGGCGATTTTCACTCAGTAAGTTACAATAACTGAGTGAAACATGAAGAATTGTCTTAATGAAAGGACTTGTAACTGTAAGAATTGTGACAACCGTCCAGTCAGACAAGTGTGTGTCTCAGGTCCAGTGAAATGTCGGTAACGTATCTGTTCAGAAACTCAGGGACATCTGCATTTGCAGTATTTTGAAAAGAAAATGTAAGAAAAAGTATTTCAAAAGTCTTTATTTGAATAACTGGACACTCTGTTAATAGAAACAAACAATAAAGTCGATCAAAACAAAGTTGTACCTGTAACCATGAGATAAGAGAAAAGTACACTTCACCAAGGGACACAGCAAATTAGTAAAAGATTCAGCAGTACAAGGTAAATTTTGAGTAATACCTGGAAGAATTAGGAACAGATACGTTACCACATTTGTCTAACTTTACTCCCAGTTTTAAATATATTACCAGTTTTAACTATTTAACCTTGCAGTAGTCTCTTTTTAGTCGTTGAAAAATCACATTTGAAGTGATCTTTAATAATCCTATGCATATTTGCAATGATAATACCTATTGTGCAACAGATACATTACCCAAAGGTACGGTACCAAGCTATTAATTTGAATTTATGCACCAAATTATGGTACAAATTCTTTCATGAAATCGCTATATTTGGGCAACCACATGTTCGGGACATCACATTTGTCTTTGTGGTGATAAAAGAGAAAAGTATGAAGCTCAAAGTTGTACAAATACACTTTCTGTCAAGAGGCTGAATTTATCATTTAGTTTTTCTCTTAAACTCTGTCTTTGTATTCTTCATCTATTGATCATACTTATTTAAATACCATGTGCAAATTTCATACATTGCTTTGTTATGTGGTGAATTATTCGTGCATTTCTCTGTACCTGGCTTCAGCAAAGGAAACATATCTGTTTTAAATTATAACGTATCTGTACCTCGAATGTCTATAAGAACACGGTAGACCGTTGTCAGTTATGTAGACTATTGAATGATAATCAACATGTTTTATCTTTACCTTTTATCAGGTAAACACATTATTATAATCACCAACCTGAGTATTTAATTTGATTGATTGATTCAATATTTAGCCTCATTTTTATGCCATCGAGGGCTAACAGACGATCAGTTAACCTAACCATTGTTTCCTGGGATAGACCAGTACTAGAGCACACCCCATCTCCACAAGTAACTGATAACTTTCCCACTTGAATCAGGGGTGAGAGACGTATGATAATGAGACACAATGTCGTATATCAATCATCATGTAGACTGATGCCAGATGGGGATTCAAACTCACGACCCCTGGATTGATTGTCAGACTGAGCTAATCTGGCCGGGCTATTTAATTTGAAAGCCATATTGAATATGTAAAGTATGGCAACGTATCTGTTGGAAGTGGTAACGTATCTGTTTAAATTATTGAATATTATGCAACATGTTAATATTGGTTTAATTTTTTTCACAACAACAACAAAACAACATCATCAACAACAACAGTAGCAACAACACAACAATAGCAGCAGCAACAACAGCAATGTTAACATTAACAAAATTAACATTTTAAAAACAAAATAAAACTATATATCAATGTATAAACATGTGTGAAAGGACATGGCTAAGTCTAGAGCTGAAATACAGAAATCCTACAGAAACAATAAAAAAGAAAGGGACCAAGTTTTTTTTACAGGGAACGAAAAAGAGCTGCGATGAATAGAGATGAGAAACCAGATACCGTTTACGACAGTTGGAAGGAACACAAAGTTACCCATGCACAAGCAAAATTCACTGATGATCCAGACAATATTGAAGGCTCACCGTTGGATCAACCCACCGTCACAGAACAGTTTGAAACAACTCATCAGACCAAACCCACCATACCCATACACCAGTCAACTCTTACTTCATAGTGTATTATGACGGAATACTGGTTTATTGGTAAAATTGATGAGGAAAAGGAAGAATTTTATGTACATTTCTCTTTCTTTTCAAAGCACAATGCTAAGGACCAAATCCAGTTTCGGTGGCCTTCACAAAGTATTTGGGCTTCATGTATAACTAAAATTTGTCAGGCTTCCCAACCACTGTCATTTATTGGGTCTGCTAGAGTCTACAGTGTAACAGTGTTCTGCAGGAAACAGATTCCACAGTTCTCTCGAAGAGATTTCGATTGAAACAGATATGTGATATTGTTTTAAGCAAGCTGTCTTTCGAATTATATCTTCGAATCGTTTTAGTCTTTACAATTGCATTATATTTCTGAAGGATTTATTAGCCATACTATATTCTGCAGTAAGATTTCGGTATGCTATGTATTTCTATATTCCACATTAATTCCCCCCACTCCACCAACTCCCTAAAATCCAAAGTTTATTTATCAACTTTGTGCAGCAGGAATATGTGGTACAATTACACTAATGGAAGTATACTTTATGTGTTGTCTATAATGAAGACTGCCATTTCTTGAGCTATTAAAACAATGTATTAACATGTTTAAACTGTTTTTGTCATATCTATTGAATGCCTTTAGTTATGGACAGATACCTTACTTCTTGCAGTACATTCAATAAGTTACTTTGGTTAAGCTATTATGGAGAAAATCCATCCATTATAATTTCTATCCAATATTTCATGTTTGTGGTTTCAAATTTAAACACAATTAACTAATGCTGTATAAATCAATACATACAATAGTGAAATCATAAATGTACTTGAACTACAAAATTTAAAAACTGCAAATTGAACGATATGTTCAAATAGCGCAATAAAACACTAGAAATCGTAGTATCCACTAGAACATGATGCAATGTAACCTCTGATGTATGTCATATCAAAATACCATAGCAATAAAATGCCATTCTTGCAGTTTAAATCTAATGACTTGAACCTTGTTCTGTTAAAAGGTAACATATCTGCGCATGGTAAAATTGTGTTGATGTATTGCAAGCGTCATATCTTTGAAACCCTACTTATTTAAGATCAACCAGGATGGATTTTAATTCTACAGATGTGTGGCGTTCATGATATTGAGGTGTTAAACGAGTCTGCTCTGGTCATATTTTCACTCTTCCTAACCCCTGGTGGCTCACGTTAGTGGAGAATGAATGAAGATAATATATTTTTTAAATTGATGATGTGATCCAAATCTGTACAGTAATTCAATTCATGCAATCCAAAACAGCTGTCTAACTACGATCGTCCATGTACACATATTGCATAAATTCCCCCCGTCCATGTGGTCTCTCGAAAAGAAAAATAATCCAAAAGACGGTGTAGACTGACTAACCTTTTCTTTGGAGGTGCGTTAAAGGGATTCTATTACCGGAGTAGTCTTCTTTAAAAATGTATATTGTTAATGAAAATTATGACTGAATGTATACTAACAAAATAAAAGGTGCTGTTGTTTTTTTATTAAGTGCAATGGGAAATTTATTGTGTGATATCAATTGGTAAACAAGAATAGGCCTATTCTTATACACTCAGTGTGCCAGCTAACTCAGCCCAAGCATTGGTTCTCCGTTGTTTGATGGACTTTATACCGACACACTTTAATTCCTCAAAACACACCCACCTGTTTGAGGATCTCATCAATGAGGGTATTTTCCTCGGCCTCCAACCAACGCACTTTCTTATTACTACCATTTGACAGATCAGTGGGAAGACCCTCTGTCATCTCAGACGATAAGCGCTTAGATAGTGGAAAATAAATAATGTGCATCCATGCTCAAATTGAGATTGTCTTTTTGGGTCTTGTCTCTGTGGAGAAAGAACTCAAAAACATTTATAACCTCCGTTTGAGTTTTGAACTCAGTTGAGTTTGGACTCAGGGACATTGAGATTGACTTTAAGTTGCGTACAGATTTTTTATAACCACAGGACCAACATCACTTTTACCTGTGATGTATGTGTTTTCTTAAAGTGAGTATAGAGAACTCAGTATATAAGTAGCCATTTTTCAATGCTGCTTTTGTTTATACTGTTACTCCATCCTTTTATCTCCAACAGTATTCTGATTTACATACAATATTATGCACCTACTTAAATGCTCACTCATGTAATGCTGCCTCATTGAAATATCACATGTATACATGAAGCTTTATACAAAATAAAACTTAGAACTACTCTCTTTATGCCGTGTGTCAATAATCACGAGCGCTTTAAGTACTTGATAATAAAAATGGCCTTTACTTACTTTGAAAACTCCAGATATGAATCGCAGTGGTTGATGAAGGTCAACACCTTGTCCCAAAATATCAGGAAAGGGTTTGAGGACGTTGCAGAGCTGTTATGTTTTAGTTGGAGCACACATCCTCACATGCTCAGATAATATCTCTATGTCTCCCTTTATAGAACCTGTAATAAGAAAATAAACTTTTTGCTCAGGACACAACAACACATGGCCAGGTTGGTTATCAAACCCATCACCCTCCAGCCAAGCCTGATGCTCATGTTCACACATGTCAGATATATACCGGTATGTTCACATGCTGGCAAGTCTGATGTTCATGTCCACACATGAGAGATATATACCGGTATGTTCACATGCTGGCAAGTCTGATGTTCATGTCCACACATGAGAGATATATACCGGTATGTTCACATCCAGCCAAGTCTGATGTTCATGTCCACACATGAGAGATTTATACCGGTATGATCACATGCTGTCAATATCAGTTACTTGTTTCTATATTATCAAACTGTACTGTGACAAGCCTATGTCCACACATGAGAGATATATACCGGTATGTTCACATCCAGCCAAGTCTGATGCTCATGTCCACACATGTTAGATATATACCGGTATGATCACATGCTGTCAATATCAGTTACTTGTTTCTATATTATCAAACTGTACTGTGACAAGCCTATGTCCACACATAAGAGATATATACCGGTAAGTTCACATGCTGTCAATTCCAGTTACTTGTTTCTATATTATCAAACTGTACTGTGACAAGCAGGGCCACATACTGGATAGGGTCTTAACCAGTCATGTCGGAGGTTGCAAGTTCAATGCCAATCTTGACCCATTATATATGTATAGTGCCACTCAAAAACAACACACATAACAAGTTATACCCAGGTAATGGACTCAAGAGCGGTTTACACGGTGTCCATTTCATCATTTTGTCATTGTGGATAAAGTATCAACAAGTGAGGTTCCAGATCACCAAATGAGTGATGGTAAGAAGAAAACCACTGTAGCTGATGCACGTTGTAAGAACTATTGGATATAATCTGATGAAACTGCAGTTCTGCAAGTATCTACCTTCCTTTTACTTGTTCATTTGTTGTGCGCTTTTTATATTATTCTGTTAGCTCTCAATGGCATAAAAATGTTGCTAAATATAGAAACAAACAAAAAAACGTCACAGTTAAGTGTTGCATGCCCCCCCACCCCCACCCCCCACCCCCCCAAATGATCTGAAAAATAAAAATATATGATAATATGATTAATATGATATAACAGGTAGTGATGTATCCATGAATATCAATAGCAATGGACTGATTGTGACAGCAAAGGTATCGCAGTGCTGCCTCCTTCGCATCAAAGGTGACTTTGAAAAGATGACAATTACCAAAGTTTGACTGAAGACGTTTTATTCGCATATATCTACGTATATCTACGTCGAACTTAAAATACAGATTATATTCAAATATTAAAGAAACGTTCTATCTACAAATAACAGTAAATACAAGTTAGATAAAATGATACATTTGTTACATTTATTGATAATGGTATCCGAAATCAAGACTATCCGAAATCAAGACTTTCATTACTGTGAACCTTTTATTTTAGAGACTGTAGACATAGAAAACGCATTTCATATTAAGATCAAATATATGTTAACAAATACCTCTTTGGGCCAATATTATCTCACGGCACTTTTCCTTTCGTAGTGGAAGATCATTTTCGCACAAAATTTGAGCACGCATGTTATACGTTACAAATACGTTCGCAAATGGCGGATCTTACCAAAGGCAGGTAATCGTGAATGAACTACTAATGACTCGCATCAAGACAGATTCAACCCAAAATCTAATGCACCGACAAGAGCACTACAGTTACACTGATGTTTCAGACTAGACATGCTTTTTGTTGTTGAAGTTTTTATTTACCCTCACACTTTAAACTGGTCATTTTGGCGAGCCTGAACAGATGATTAATAAATAAATTGATGATTATGAATGATAACTGATGAATGAGTAGTGATATAAGACGATTATGTACATATTTATTACTTTACATATTTATTTACTACCAACCATCACTTTTAGTTTTTTGTACAAGATTTATTGACATGTTTATTACATAAATTTGTTGATTATCAAAATTCACTTTAATTTTATAAATAATTTTACTTTGATATTCTTTGTACAAGATTTATTGAATACAGTACAGTATATCATCCTATTATATAATAAGATTTTATTGATTTACTTATTAATTACCGGTAGTGTAATATGTTGATAGTCTTGCATAACTCTATATTGAATGCTAATGACACTTATTACGTCATATTACATTCCCTATCAACATTATTCAGTAGTGTTTACTGATACTGGTCAACCATATAGCCCTATATCTAAGTATATTGCTATTTATATACAATGTATGTATGAGGGGGGATCAGAAAGTTCATAGACTTTTGCCATAACTTATTTGTATCAATTATACAATGCACAATACTGTTATTGTATTTGAAATTAATATATATGGGACATATATTGAAAATTTTAGCTTGATACGTCAACTATTAAGAAAATAAGGCACTATTCAAAGCATAGCAGTTAGATATGTCGGGGCAAAATGATGACGTTGTATACAACAAAAAACGACGTGAATATTTTAAACAGGTGCTTTTGTATCAAATTTACTAAGTCTCTTATTCTCAAAATACTCTCCTCCATGGTCTTTACATTTTTGCCATCATTTACACCATTCAGTGAACATGTTAACAGAATCAGAAGATGGTATACTGGACATAAAATTCAGTAAAACATGCTTTGATTCCAATTTGTCTTCAAATCGACTTCCCATTTGCTCTTTTTTAATGACTGATTCCCGGCCTTTTAAAAAAACATTAATTTTGTGACATTTAAACACTAAAGACCTTGAAACATTAGATTAACCGTATATACTTTTGTTTCTCTTTTTGAGCAGGAGTATTACCTAACATGGAGCAGAACTTTACGAAATGGCAAACCGTAACATCATAATATTGACGTCATTTTGAGATGCGCATAATTGGTGCAATTTTTTTAAAGGATGTAAACAAGCATACAATACAGCACACATTATTATTTTTTATTTAAAAATAAAAAGCGTTTTGGCAACGCTATGCTTGTTTGAATAGTAGCGGTAGGAAAAGCAAAAACTGCCCCGACTACATAAATCATCGTTTCGATAGTTACTATAGAATATAAACTAATGATGAAAAATTATCATTTTTTTACAAAATTACTGCAAATATATAGCGGCACATGCTCCCTGAGAATTATTAGAATACAATGATAAATAAAAATGTTATGGCAAAAGTCTACAAACTTTCTGATCCCCCCTCGTATATAATTATAGTACACTATTATACATGACAATTTTAAAATAGAAAAAAAAGAGAGCCAAGAGGGCCTGAGGACGCTCTACTGACTCATAGTGGCCATAGCACTTTTTGAAATTCTCCTATGCAATAGAAACATTGGGGCGGGGTCATTTTTAACCCTAGGGACACCATTTGAACAAATTTAACAAAACTAAAGTTGGTCACCATTACTACATAAACATTTTGAAAATTTGTTGGGGCCTTTCATGAGAAGAAGATTTTTTAAGTTTTGGACTATTTTTAGTAACGGTGGCCATCTTCATATAGAAAACTAACCCCACCCCCTGGCCGCCATGTTTTTTGACAAATCAGGATGGCTTGAACAAACTTAGGAGAGGGTCACCCAAGGAACATTTCTGTGAAATTATTTTAAAAATCAAGCCAGTAGTATCTGACAAGAAGATTTTTTAAGTTTTACTAATAGCTTATATAGTAAACTAACCCCACCCCCTGGCCGCCATGTTTTTTGATGAATCAAGATGGGTTGAACAAACTTAGTAGTGGGTCACCCAAGGAACATTTCTGTGAAATTATTTTAAAATCGAGCCAGTAGTTTTCTGACAAGAAGATTTTTTAAGTTTCTACTATAACTTATATAGTAAACCCCCACCCCCTGACCACCATGTTTTTTGACGAATCAAGATGGGTTGAACAAACTTGGTAGAGGGTCATCCAAGGAACATTTCTTTAAAGTTATATCAAAATTGGCCCAGTGGTTTCAGAGGAGAAGTTGCTAGAAGCTAAAAGTTAACAACGGACGACAGACGACGGACACCAGGCGATCACAAAAGCTCACCTGTGAGCCTTTGGCTCAGGTGAGCTAAATAAAAAAAAAGAAGACGAAGTAATTTGCGGGTGTCCCCTAAAATCCATTAAATTATCTCCCTTTGCCAAAATAGTGAAAATTTCTAAATTCTGTTTATGTTTTTGCAGATAATTTGCGATCGATCGCGTTATGTATAATGTCAGCATTAGGTTCTAGTAACTTTATAAATATTTCATAGATTTACAATAACTGGAACTGTATGTATATAAATTTTTCTTCTGTGAAAACGTGAAAGTTGATATTTAAATCGAGTTTACGGTAAAGAAAAATGTGAGTGGGGTATTATAGTAATAAACCTTTTACTTTTTGGTTGTGTAGTTTCAGCAATTTTCTTTGGCATGATTTAAATATAGTATTGAAGACAACAATTACATCAATTATGTTTTTGTTTTTTTTTAATATTTGAAATATAGTTGACTAGTTGCACTTTTTAGATATTGATATTCTAGATAATTGCAAGCCTGGGAAGTTGGGAACATTGAACTGTTTCACATTATGTGAAAGGTGCATGTAGTAGATAATTTTAAATTTTACTTTTGAAAGTTAAATAATTGATAAATAATCAATCAGTCTGTCCATTCAATAATCAATTATGCTTTTTGGGTTCAATTCCCAACGCTACTTCAAACCATGCAAAATTCTTACTGTCTAAGAAGTAGTCCCATCTGCGTGTTATAGCTACGAGGTCCACTCAATTTTACACCATTCTCTGGGAAAATATACTCTCTTTACAAGATAACATTGCAATATTACCTGTGATGTGTATTTTCAAACTCACATTGTCTTGAACAACGACTGTCAATTTCTATGGAACTACTTTCCTGAACCAAATACAGGGAAAAAATCCAAAGATCTGGCAATCCGCACAAACTGAAAACAGTATGACACTATTTTAGGTCAGATACAATACCACTACCTGCATATATTTATTCATATTCATTAAATCTGTCAGAAAATTATAAAATTGGTGCAATGTAAAAAGGAAATATAAAAAAAAAATGTTTTTTAATCAACCCTTTAGAAAACGGTGCCATTTTTCAGTGATTTCTAGAGAATATAATCCCATAAGAAAATCTGGAACTGAAAATTGTCAAATTAAACAGCACCTTAATAACCCATATATTACATATGTGTATCCATGGTAAAACATCTTGAAAGAAATAGAAGAATTTTTTTTTACAGCCTTTCAACTCCAGCTGGTATTTTGACAAATTGACACAAAATGGCGGAATATTGGAACTTTTAAAAATTTCAAAATAGAATTCTAAAAAATTAATAACTTCTTTATTCATGATTCAAATTTGATCAAACTTGCCAGGTCATTAGTCAACAATATTCAATATCTGAAAAGGAAATGACTTTCCCTGTCATACATGTGAGAGGAAATATATAAAAAAAACAAAAAATCGGCTATAGACAAAAACATTGATATTCCGTATATATCTCTGTACTTAAATATCTCTGTACTTATATATCTCTATACTTATATATCTCTATACTTATATATTTCTATACTTATATATCTCTGTACTTATATATCTCTATAGTTTATATATCTCTATACTTATTTTACAGATTTCTCTTTTTAATTCAAATAAAATGGGTTTTTTTGCTATTTATTTATTTTGTTTGAAATTTTTTAAAACATTTTTAATTAAATAAGCTAATACTACAGAGATTTTTATATTTGTTTTCTGAACAATACTGGTACATTTATAATGATTTACTGTTTTATTTATTATATCATACCCTAATGATGATTTTTAATTTCGACATCAATTATAACAAAATTATATATATACACAAATATGAAGAAGTCACCCAGGTATAATATACTCAGTCCAGTATGTGACCTTGACCATTATGGTAGCTGCCCAGGTGATGCGCACAATAAGTTGTCATATTATACTGAACACTTCTATCAAGTTATTTGAAAATCGGTTCATGCATTTGGAAGTTACAGGCTGGACACGACCTATGATGCAGAATATTATATATAGCACTATACAGCTTCAATATGTCAAAGTCCTGACTGTGACATTCACCTTTGAGGTAGCCATCCAGTTTATATCAAGGTTCAATGGTTACGTGTATGACGTTAACTTTATCATGATTTCCCCCCTGTTTGCAGACTTAATATAAAGTTTAGCTTTAATAGAAATTTTTTCTTTAGTAAATTAAGTTTGAAATTTACATTTATTCCACAGAACAGTTCTATTCTTTGTGGATTCTTTAGAAAGAAGGCAATACTATCTAATTGAACACAGATTAATAATGTTAATAAAAAATCATTGAGATATGCTTACTTACCTTAATATTTCCCGCTTTGTGCCCTAATGACTGTTGACATCTACTGCCCTCATCGTTGTTGGATCCTGTGGACCAGTGACAGGACAACTGTTGGCAGCCACAACCTGTCTATGTTGTCTCATAATCATAGTCAACCAACTCCTGCATGCCAAAACTTTATGTAAAAAGATACAACATTTTGATGGTACAGATACATGTAAGATTTAGTACTGTAGTCAGTAAGTTTGCATCATATATTGTTAAATGTTGTCACAAGTATGTATAAATGATATCTCGATATCTAGAAGGGCTGCACATCACCAGCAGAGTTTTATCATGTTTTCACAAGAAATAACATAACGGTTGATTAATGCAACAATATCGAGACAAACAAACAGCCCAAGAGGGACTCTACTGGATACAAATGGACAGTGTGAGTAGCCAACACTCTAGACTTTAGCTCTGTTTTAATTTTAATTTGATTAATTATTAGTCTTAAGCAATATTTACTCGCTTGTATAATATATAATCAATTAAATATATCAAAGTAATTTATAATTTTAATACATTTTTAAAGAATTATATATAATAATTTATTGCGAGTGTCTAACAATAGTTTTTTAGTCGCGTTATATGGACGCCAATGGGAATAAGTCCTCAGACTTCACTGGGGTTTTCAAGCATTTCATGTCACTTTAAGATTCATTTTTAGTTCATTTTTAGCTTATTTTTTCAACATGTATGCTGAATTCAACTACCACTATTACAATTTCATACTTTCAGAGAGATATGTTTTTTAAAGTTTGATTCATAATACTAATCCTAATATTACAAGACTATATTATACCTGTATGATTCTGCCGAGCTCATCAAATGACGATTTACTCTAGCTGCAGTATTTCAGTGCCAGATTCTGTTGATTTGCTGCACCAGGACCAACTCTATCTGTCAGTCTGTCCATACTGTATTCTGTCACCTGAATCATAAAATTCTCCAATGCTGGCTGTATTTCTGCAGTTGTTTATAGATGCGGTCAGCTTTCTCCAACTGACTGTTGCCTGGTGGATATTGCCTGAAATATACACATACATTTTTAATGGGATTTAACACATTTTTCAATACATTACAAGTTATGCGGCATGCATCAAGTTTTCCCAGTGGAGGAAGACCTCAGAATGAATCTGAGTAGAATCATTAACTTTCCACTAGTAACTGGCAAACTTTCTCATATTTAATCTATCGGTGAACTGAACTGAGCTCAAACCCTTAACCACAACATTGAGGTAAATGATTCTGAGCCAGCAACTTAGACAACCAGATCACAGACACATAATTTTATAATTCTTCATAGCAATTTAGACCAAGACTTCTAAAGCAGTGTACTAATATATTTAAAAAAAGTCCACTTAATTTATGTTAATTGTTGTTTTCAATAATGTATATAAATCATGATATAACAGTCAAAAGAAAATTATACGCTGAATATACACAACCAGTAAGCAATAAGTTTATTAAATTACTATAGTACCCCACCCACATTTTATTTACCTTTAACTCGATTTTATTATCAACGTTCACTTTGTCACAGAAGAAAATTTACATACATGCAGTTCCAATTATTGTAAATATATAAAATATTCATAAAATTACCGGAACCTAAAGCTGACATTATGCAAATCGCGGTCTATCGCGAATTCTCTTCAGAAACATAATCAATTTTAGAAATTGCCACCATTTTGGCAAGGGAGTTAATATTTTGCTGGAAACCAAGTAAGTTATTTCCCTTTTAAATTTTGAGGGATACCCGCTAATTACGTCATCACCTATTTTTAGATCAAATCTCGGCTGATTTTGACCGGAGAGAAAACGCAGCTTGATGCCGATTAATCCGATAAATGATGTGATAGTTGATGTTTATAGGGATAGGGATCAAACTAAAATTTTCGCTAGCTTGGACCCTGAATTCCTCTGTAATTAACATATCGAAGTCATATAGTAAGCACAAACGCTTATTCTCAGTAAACAGATCTGTAACACCTTAATGAATAATCCATTTAGTTTCCGAAATATGCGCATCGGAAAAAACATGATATTTGACCCTTAAACTAACTTCAAAAGTCATTGGAGTGTGACGTCATTTGCTGTATCCACACGCGACAAGGACTTGATTAGCTGATTGTTACATATTTCGCAAGACTGGTGGATACCTGTGTATTAAGGTCAAGCGTGTCATATCAGTAAACTATCGGCAAATGCTAAACACATGTATGTGAGTGACAGTTGATTTGTTTATATACGACTTGTAATTGGGGCAGCAGGGCGTATTTAAACAAAGAAGGGCGGCGTTTTTAGGGCAGAAGGGCGGAGCCTAAAAGGGGCAGGGCGCTGCGCCCTTTCATTCCGCTCTAGAAAATACCCTACTTCTATACTGTTGTTGGACCAACAAAAGCTAACTACCAGTATAATTTATTAGCTTTTGAAAACAATATAAAATTTCCATACCGATTATGTGTATCTATAACAGTGTTTATTTCCCAAAGGAAATAACACAAACATGGGTAAAATTAATGTCACTTTCAAGGACTTTCACATAGGCAATATTCCTTTACACTTTTATGCTACAGTGTATAAGCAACAATCTGACCTATGTTGTATCAAATAGAGATATTTGCAGACTTGTGTATTGTGAAATAATTATTATCCAATATTTTAAAGACAAGCTCAATGGGCAAGTACCTTTGAGAAAGGCACTAATCAAGATAAGACAAGCCCATAGAATGTCATGTTTTTGTAACTTTGCCACACCAAAATGAAAACACGACAAATGTGTCGAATTCTCTTGTTTTCGCCCCCCAACACGTCATGGCAGAAATCACTCACTATAGATATCCAAATAATCAAAAAGCTGTCCATTCATGCTATTCTGGCTAGATTTTTATGTAAACTGAAAGATGGGCAAATAGTGTGAAACACATTTTTTCTGAGCTGCATCATAAAATGACTTTCTTAGGCCATAATACATTAGTTGCTACATTATCATCGCTGCCCGACTTTCATGCTGCCACGACCCTATTTATTTT
>JAPMAH010000025.1:2047720-2085019 GCA_029582155.1 Panopea generosa | reverse complement strand
AAAATAAATAGGGTCGTGGCAGCATGAAAGTCGGGCAGCGATGATAATGTAGCAACTAATGTATTATGGCCTAAGAAAGTCATTTTATGATGCAGCTCAGAAAAAATGTGTTTCACACTATTTGCCCATCTTTCAGTTTACATAAAAATCTAGCCAGAATAGCATGAATGGACAGCTTTTTGATTATTTGGATATCTATAGTGAGTGATTTCTGCCATGACGTGTTGGCGGGGCGAAAACAAGAGAATTCGACATTTGTCGTGTTTTCATTTTGGTGTGGCAAAGTTACAAAAACATGACATTCTATGGGCTTGTCTTATCTTGATTAGTGCCTTTCTCAAAGGTACTTGCCCATTGAGCTTGTCTTTAAAATATTGGATAATAATTATTTCACAATACACAAGTCTGCAAATATCTCTATTTGATACAACATAGGTCAGATTGTTGCTTATACACTGTAGCATAAAAGTGTAAAGGAATATTGCCTATGTGAAAGTCCTTGAAAGTGACATTAATTTTACCCATGTTTGTGTTATTTCCTTTGGGAAATAAACACTGTTATAGATACACATAATCGGTATGGAAATTTTATATTGTTTTCAAAAGCTAATAAATTATACTGGTAGTTAGCTTTTGTTGGTCCAACAACAGTATAGAAGTAGGGTATTTTCTAGAGCGGAATGAAAGGGCGCAGCGCCCTGCCCCTTTTAGGCTCCGCCCTTCTGCCCTAAAAACGCCGCCCTTCTTTGTTTAAATACGCCCTGCTGCCCCAATTACAAGTCGTATATAAACAAATCAACTGTCACTCACATACATGTGTTTAGCATTTGCCGATAGTTTACTGATATGACACGCTTGACCTTAATACACAGGTATCCACCAGTCATTCTCTTGCGAAATATGTAACAATCAGCTAATCAAGTCCTTGTCGCGTGTGGATACAGCAAATGACGTCACACTCCAATGACTTTTGAAGTTAGTTTAAGGGTCAAATATCATGTTTTTTCCGATGCGCATATTTCGGAAACTAAATGGATTATTCATTAAGGTGTTACAGATCTGTTTACTGAGAATAAGCGTTTGTGCTTACTATATGACTTCGATATGTTAATTACAGAGGAATTCAGGGTCCAAGCTAGCGAAAATTTTAGTTTGATCCCTATCCCTATAAACATCAACTATCACATCATTTATCGGATTAATCGGCATCAAGCTGCGTTTTCTCTCCGGTCAAAATCAGCCGAGATTTGATCTAAAAATAGGTGATGACGTAATTAGCGGGTATCCCTCAAAATTTAAAAGGGAAATAACTTACTTGGTTTCCAGCAAAATATTATCTCCCTTGCCAAAATGGTGGCAATTTCTAAAATTGATTATGTTTCTGAAGAGAATTCGCGATAGACCGCGATTTGCATAATGTCAGCTTTAGGTTCCGGTAATTTTATGAATATTTTATATATTTACAATAATTGGAACTGCATGTATGTAAATTTTCTTCTGTGACAAAGTGAACGTTGATAATAAAATCCAGTTAAAGGTAAATAAAATGTGGGTGGGGTACTATAGTAATTTAATAAACTTTATTGCTTACTGGTTGTGTATATTCAGCGTATATAATTTTCTTTTGACTGTTATATCATGATTTATATACATTATTGAAAACAACAATTAACATAAATTAAGTGGACTTTTTTTAAATATATTAGTACACTGCTTTAGAAGTCTTGGTCTAAATTGCTATGAAGAATTATAAAATTATGTGTCTGTGATCTGGTTGTCTAAGTTGCTGGCTCAGAATCATTTACCTCAATGTTGTGGTTAAGGGTTTGAGCTCAGTTCAGTTCACCGATAGATTAAATATGAGAAAGTTTGCCAGTTACTAGTGGAAAGTTAATGATTCTACTCAGATTCATTCTGAGGTCTTCCTCCACTGGGAAAAACTTGATGCATGCCGCATAACTTGTAATGTATTGAAAAATGTGTTAAATCCCATTAAAAATGTATGTGTATATTTCAGGCAATATCCACCAGGCAACATTCAGTTGGAGAAAGCTGACCGCATCTATAAACAACTGCAGAAATACAGCCAGCATTGGAGAATTTTATGATTCAGGTGACAGAATACAGTATGGACAGACTGACAGATAGAGTTGGTCCTGGTGCAGCAAATCAACAGAATCTGGCACTGAAATACTGCAGCTAGAGTAAATCGTCATTTGATGAGCTCGGCAGAATCATACAGGTATAATATAGTCTTGTAATATTAGGATTAGTATTATGAATCAAACTTTAAAAAACATATCTCTCTGAAAGTATGAAATTGTAATAGTGGTAGTTGAATTCAGCATACATGTTGAAAAAATAAGCTAAAAATGAACTAAAAATGAATCTTAAAGTGACATGAAATGCTTGAAAACCCCAGTGAAGTCTGAGGACTTATTCCCATTGGCAGTCCATATAACGCGACTAAAAAACTATTGTTAGACACTTCGCAATAAATTATTATATATAATTCTTTAAAAATGTATTAAAATTATAAATTACTTTGATATATTTAATTGATTATATATTATACAAGCGAGTAAATATTGCTTAAGACTAATAATTAATCAAATTAAAATTAAAACAGAGCTAAAGTCTAGAGTGTTGGCTACTCACACTGTCCATTTGTATCCAGTAGAGTCCCTCTTGGGCTGTTTGTTTTGTCTCGATATTGTTGCATTAATCAACCGTTATGTTATTTCTTGTGAAAACATGATAAAACTCTGCTGGTGATGTGCAGCCCTTCTAGATATCGAGATATCATTTATACATACTTGTGAACACATTTAACAATATATGATGCAAACTTACTGACTACAGTACTAAATCTTGCAATGTATCTGTACCATCAAAATGTTGTATCTTTTTACATAAAGTTTTGGCATGCAGGAGTTGGTTGACTATGATTATGAGACAACATAGACAGGTTGTGGCTGCCAACAGTTGTCCTGTCACTGGTCCACAGGAACCAACAACGATGAGGGCAGTAGATGTCAACAGTCATTAGGGCACAAAGCGGGAAATATTAAGGTAAGTAAGCATATCTCAATGATTTTTTATTAACATTATTAATCTGTGTTCAATTAGATAGTATTGCCTTCTTTCTAAAGAATCCACAAAGAATAGAACTGTTCTGTGGAATAAATGTTAATTTCAAACTTAAATTTACTAAAGAAAAAATTTCTATTAAAGCTAAACTTTATATTAAGTCTGCAAACAGGGGGGAAATCATGATAAAGTTAAAGTCATACACGTAACCATTGAACCTTGATATAAACTGGATGGCTACCTCAAAGGTGAATGTCACAGTCAGGACTTTGACATATTGAAGCTGTATAGTGCCATATATAATATTCTGCATCATAGGTCGTGTCCAGCCTGTAACTTCCAATGCATGAACCGATTTTCAAATAACTTGATAGAAGTGTTCAGTATAATATGACAACATATTGTGCGCATCACCTGGGCAGCTACCATAATGGTCAAGGTCACATACTGGACTGAGTATATTATACCTGGGTGACTTCTTCATATTTGTGTATATATATAATTTTGTTATAATTGATGTCGAAATTAAAAATCGTCATTAGGGTATGATATAATAAATAAAAACAGTAAATCATTATAAATGTACCAGTATTGTTCAGAAAACAAATATAAAAATCTCTGTAGTATTAGCTTATTTAATTAAAAATGTTTTAAAAAATTTAAAACAAAATAAATAAATAGCAAAAAAACCCATTTTATTTGAATTAAAAAGAGAAATCTGTAAAATAAGTATAGAGATATATAACTATAGAGATATAAAAGTACAGAGATATATAAGTATAGAAATATATAAGTATAGAGATATATAAGTACAGAGATATATAAGTATAGAGATATATACGGAATATCAATGTTTTTGTCTATAGCCGATTTTTTGTTTTTTTATATATTTCCTCTCACATGTATGACAGGGAAAGTCATTTCCTTTTCAGATATTGAATATTGTTGACTAATGACCTGGCAAGTTTGATCAAATTTGAATCATGAATAAAGAAGTTATTAATTTTTTAGAATTTCTATTTTGAAATTTTTAAAAGTTCCAATATTCTGCCATTTTGTGTCAATTTGTCAAAATACCAGCTGGAGTTGAAAGGCTGTATAAAAAAATTCTTCTATTTCTTTCAAGATGTTTTACCATGGATACACATATGTAATATATGGGTTATTAAGGTGCTGTTTAATTTGACAATTTTCAGTTCCAGATTTTCTTATGGGATTATATTCTCTAGAAATCACTGAAAAATGGCACCGTTTTCTAAAGGGTTGGTTAAAAAACATTTTTTTTTATATTTCCTTTTTACATTGCACAATTTTATAATTTTCTGACAGATTTAATGAATATGAATAAATATATGCAGTTAGTGGTATTGTATCTGACCTAAAATAGTTGTCATACTGTTTTCAGTTTGTGCGGATTGCCAGATCTTTGGATTTTTTCCCTGTATTTGGTTCAGGAAAGTAGTTCCATAGAAAATTGACAGTCGTTGTTCAAGACAATGTGAGTTTGAAAATACACATCACAGGTAATATTACAATGTTATCTTGTAAAGAGAGTATATTTTCCCAGAGAATGGTGTAAAATTGAGTGGACTCGTAGCTATAACACGCAGATGAGACTACTTCTTAGACAGTAAGAATTTTGCATGGTTTGAAGTAGCGTTGGGAATTGAACCCAAAAAGCATAATTGATTATTGAATGGACAGACTGATTGATTATTTGTCAATTATTTAACTTTCAAAAGTAAAATTTAAAAATATCTACTACATGCACCTTTCACATAATGTGAAACAGTTCAATGTTCCCAACTTCCCAGGCTTGCAATTATCTAGAATATCAATATCTAAAAAGTGCAACTAGTCAACTATATTTCAAATATTAAAAAAAACAAAAACATAATTGATGTAATTGTTGTCTTCAATACTATATTTAAATCATGCCAAAGAAAATTGCTGAAACTACACAACCAAAAAGTAAAAGGTTTATTACTATAATACCCCACTCACATTTTTCTTTACCGTAAACTCGATTTAAATATCAACTTTCACGTTTTCACAGAAGAAAAATTTATATACATACAGTTCCAGTTATTGTAAATCTATGAAATATTTATAAAGTTACTAGAACCTAATGCTGACATTATACATAACGCGATCGATCGCGAATTATCTGCAAAAACATAAACAGAATTTAGAAATTTTCACTATTTTGGCAAAGGGAGATAATTTAATGGATTTGAGGGACACCGCAAATTACTTTGTCTTCTTTTTTTTATTTAGCTCACCTGAGCCAAAGGCTCACAGGTGAGCTTTTGTGATCGCCTGGTGTCCGTCGTCTGTCGTCCGTTGTTAACTTTTAGCTTCTAGCAACTTCTCCTCTGAAACCACTGGGCCAATTTTGATATAACTTTAAAGAAATGTTCCTTGGATGACCCTCTACCAAGTTTGTTCAACCCATCTTGATTCGTCAAAAAACATGGTGGTCAGCGGATGGGGTTTACTATATAAGTTATAGTAGAAACTTAAAAAATCTTCTTGTCAGAAATTACTGGCTCGATTTTAAAATAATTTCACAGAAATGTTCCTTGGGTGACCCACTACTAAGTTTGTTCAACCCATCTTGATTCATCAAAAAACATGGCGGCCAGGGGGTGGGGTTAGTTTACTATATAAGCTATTAGTAAAAACTTAAAAAATCTTCTTGTCAGATACTACTGGCTTGATTTTAAAATAATTTCACAGAAATGTTCCTTGGGTGACCCTCTCCTAAGTTTGTTCAAGCCATCCTGATTTGTCAAAAAACATAGCGGCCAGGGGGTGGGGTTAGTTTTCTATATGAAGATGGCCACCGTTACTAAAAATAGTCCAAAACTTAAAAAATCTTCTTCTCATGAAAGGCCCAACAAATTTTCAAAATGTTTATGTAGTAATGGTGACCAACTTTAGTTTTGTTAAATTTGTTCAAATGGTGTCCCTAGGGTTAAAAATGACCCCGCCCCAATGTTTCTATTGCATAGGAGAATTTCAAAAAGTGCTATTGCCACTATAAGTCAGTAGAGCGTCCTCAGGCCCTCTTGGCTCTCTTTTTTTCTATTTTAAAATTGTCATGTATAATAGTGTACTATAATTATATACGAGGGGGGATCAGAAAGTTTGTAGACTTTTGCCATAACATTTTTATTTATCATTGTATTCTAATAATTCTCAGGGAGCATGTGCCGCTATATATTTGCAGTAATTTTGTAAAAAAATGATAATTTTTCATCATTAGTTTATATTCTATAGTAACTATCGAAACGATGATTTATGTAGTCGGGGCAGTTTTTGCTTTTCCTACCGGTACTATTAAAACAAGCATAGCGTTGCCAAAACGCTTTTTATTTTTAAATAAAAAATAATAATGTGTGCTGTATTGTATGCTTGTTTACATCCTTTAAAAAAATTGCACCAATTATGCGCATCTCAAAATGACGTCAATATTATGATGTTACGGTTTGCCATTTCGTAAAGTTCTGCTCCATGTTAGGTAATACTCCTGCTCAAAAAGAGAAACAAAAGTATATACGGTTAATCTAATGTTTCAAGGACTTTAGTGTTTAAATGTCACAAAATTAATGTTTTTTAAAAGGCCGGGAATCAGTCATTAAAAAAGAGCAAATGGGAAGTCGATTTGAAGACAAATTGGAATCAAAGCATGTTTTACTGAATTTTATGTCCAGTATACCATCTTCTGATTCTGTTAACATGTTCACTGAATGGTGTAAATGATGGCAAAAATGTAAAGACCATGGAGGAGAGTATTTTGAGAATAAGAGACTTAGTAAATTTGATACAAAAGCACCTGTTTAAAATATTCACGTCGTTTTTTGTTGTATACAACGTCATCATTTTGCCCCGACATATCTAACTGCTATGCTTTGAATAGTGCCTTATTTTCTTAATAGTTGACGTATCAAGCTAAAATTTTCAATATATGTCCCATATATATTAATTTCAAATACAATAACAGTATTGTGCATTGTATAATTGATACAAATAAGTTATGGCAAAAGTCTATGAACTTTCTGATCCCCCCTCATACATACATTGTATATAAATAGCAATATACTTAGATATAGGGCTATATGGTTTACCAGTATCAGTAAACACTACTGAATAATGTTGATAGGGAATGTAATATGATGTAATAAGTGTCATTAGCATTCAATATAGAGTTATGCAAGACTATCAACATATTACACTACCGGTAATTAATAAGTAAATCAATAAAATCTTATTATATAATAGGATGATATACTGTACTGTATTCAATAAATCTTGTACAAAGAATATCAAAGTAAAATTATTTATAAAATTAAAGTGAATTTTGATAATCAACAAATTTATGTAATAAACATGTCAATAAATCTTGTACAAAAAACTAAAAGTGATGGTTGGTAGTAAATAAATATGTAAAGTAATAAATATGTACATAATCGTCTTATATCACTACTCATTCATCAGTTATCATTCATAATCATCAATTTATTTATTAATCATCTGTTCAGGCTCGCCAAAATGACCAGTTTAAAGTGTGAGGGTAAATAAAAACTTCAACAACAAAAAGCATGTCTAGTCTGAAACATCAGTGTAACTGTAGTGCTCTTGTCGGTGCATTAGATTTTGGGTTGAATCTGTCTTGATGCGAGTCATTAGTAGTTCATTCACGATTACCTGCCTTTGGTAAGATCCGCCATTTGCGAACGTATTTCTAACGTATAACAGGCGTGCTCAAATTTTGTGCGAAAATGATCTTCCACTACGAAAGGAAAAGTGCCGTGAGATAATATTGGCCCAAAGAGGTATTTGTTAACATATATTTGATCTTAATATGAAATGCGTTTTCTATGTCTACAGTCTCTAAAATAAAAGGTTCACAGTAATGAAAGTCTTGATTTCGGATAGTCTTGATTTCGGATACCATTATCAATAAATGTAACAAATGTATCATTTTATCTAACTTGTATTTACTGTTATTTGTAGATAGAACGTTTCTTTAATATTTGAATATAATCTGTATTTTAAGTTCGACGTAGATATACGTAGATATATGCGAATAAAACGTCTTCAGTCTTGATGCGAAGGAGGCAGCACTGCGATACCGTTGCTGTCACAATCAGTCCATTGCTATTGATATTCATGGATACATCACTACCTGTTATATCATATTAATCATATTATCATATATTTTTATTTTTCAGATCATTTGGGGGGGGGGGGGGGGGGGGGGGGCATGCAACACTTAACTGTGACGTTTTTTTGTTTGTTTCTATATTTAGCAACATTTTTATGCCATTGAGAGCTAACAGAATAATATAAAAAGCACACAACAAATGAACAAGTAAAAGGAAGGTAGATACTTGCAGAACTGCAGTTTCATCAGATTATATCCAATAGTTCTTACAACGTGCATCAGCTACAGTGGTTTTCTTCTTACCATCACTCATTTGGTGATCTGGAACCTCACTTGTTGATACTTTATCCACAATGACAAAATGATGAAATGGACACCGTGTAAACCGCTCTTGAGTCCATTACCTGGGTATAACTTGTTATGTGTGTTGTTTTTGAGTGGCACTATACATATATAATGGGTCAAGATTGGCATTGAACTTGCAACCTCCGACATGACTGGTTAAGACCCTATCCAGTATGTGGCCCTGCTTGTCACAGTACAGTTTGATAATATAGAAACAAGTAACTGGAATTGACAGCATGTGAACTTACCGGTATATATCTCTTATGTGTGGACATAGGCTTGTCACAGTACAGTTTGATAATATAGAAACAAGTAACTGATATTGACAGCATGTGATCATACCGGTATATATCTAACATGTGTGGACATGAGCATCAGACTTGGCTGGATGTGAACATACCGGTATATATCTCTCATGTGTGGACATAGGCTTGTCACAGTACAGTTTGATAATATAGAAACAAGTAACTGATATTGACAGCATGTGATCATACCGGTATAAATCTCTCATGTGTGGACATGAACATCAGACTTGGCTGGATGTGAACATACCGGTATATATCTCTCATGTGTGGACATGAACATCAGACTTGGCTGGATGTGAACATACCGGTATATATCTCTCATGTGTGGACATGAACATCAGACTTGCCAGCATGTGAACATACCGGTATATATCTCTCATGTGTGGACATGAACATCAGACTTGCCAGCATGTGAACATACCGGTATATATCTGACATGTGTGGACATGAGCATCAGGCTTGGCTGGAGGGTGATGGGTTTGATAACCAACCTGGCCATGTGTTGTTGTGTCCTGAGCAAAAAAGTTTATTTTCTTATTACAGGTTCTATAAAGGGAGACATAGAGATATTATCAGAGCATGTGAGGATGTGTGCTCCAACTAAAACATAACAGCTCTGCAACGTCCTCAAACCCTTTCCTGATATTTTGGGACAAGGTGTTGACCTTCATCAACCACTGCGATTCATATCTGGAGTTTTCAAAGTAAGTAAAGGCCATTTTTATTATCAAGTACTTAAAGCGCTCGTGATTATTGACACACGGCATAAAGAGAGTAGTTCTAAGTTTTATTTTGTATAAAGCTTCATGTATGCATGTGATATTTCAATGAGGCAGCATTACATGAGTGAGCATTTAAGTAGGTGCATAATATTGTATGTAAATCAGAATACTGTTGAAGATAAAAGGATGGAGTAACAGTATAAACAAAAGCAGCATTGAAAAATGGCTACTTATATACTGAGTTCTCTATACTCACTTTAAGAAAACACATACATCACAGGTAAAAAGTGATGTTGGTCCTGTGGTTATAAAAAAATCTGTACGCAACTTAAAGTCAATCTCAATGTCCCTGAGTCCAAACTCAAACGGAGGTTATAAATGTTTTTGAGTTCTTTCTCCACAGAGACAAGACCCAAAAAGACAATCTCAATTTGAGCATGGATGCACATTATTTATTTTCCACTATCTAAGCGCTTATCGTCTGAGATGACAGAGGGTCTTCCCACTGATCTGTCAAATGGTAGTAATAAGAAAGTGCGTTGGTTGGAGGCCAAGGAAAATACCCTCATTGATGAGATCCTCAAACAGGTGGGTGTGTTTTGAGGAATTAAAGTGTGTTGGTATAAAGTCCATCAAACAACGGAGAACCAATGCTTGGGCTGAGTTAGCTGGCACACTGAATGTATAAGAATAGGCCTATTCTTGTTTACCAATTGATATCACACAATAAATTTCCCATTGCACTTAATAAAAAAACAACAGCACCTTTTATTTTGTTAGTATACATTCAGTCATAATTTTCATTAACAATATACATTTTTAAAGAAGACTACTCCGGTAATAGAATCCCTTTAACGCACCTCCAAAGAAAAGGTTAGTCAGTCTACACCGTCTTTTGGATTATTTTTCTTTTCGAGAGACCACATGGACGGGGGGAATTTATGCAATATGTGTACATGGACGATCGTAGTTAGACAGCTGTTTTGGATTGCATGAATTGAATTACTGTACAGATTTGGATCACATCATCAATTTAAAAAATATATTATCTTCATTCATTCTCCACTAACGTGAGCCACCAGGGGTTAGGAAGAGTGAAAATATGACCAGAGCAGACTCGTTTAACACCTCAATATCATGAACGCCACACATCTGTAGAATTAAAATCCATCCTGGTTGATCTTAAATAAGTAGGGTTTCAAAGATATGACGCTTGCAATACATCAACACAATTTTACCATGCGCAGATATGTTACCTTTTAACAGAACAAGGTTCAAGTCATTAGATTTAAACTGCAAGAATGGCATTTTATTGCTATGGTATTTTGATATGACATACATCAGAGGTTACATTGCATCATGTTCTAGTGGATACTACGATTTCTAGTGTTTTATTGCGCTATTTGAACATATCGTTCAATTTGCAGTTTTTAAATTTTGTAGTTCAAGTACATTTATGATTTCACTATTGTATGTATTGATTTATACAGCATTAGTTAATTGTGTTTAAATTTGAAACCACAAACATGAAATATTGGATAGAAATTATAATGGATGGATTTTCTCCATAATAGCTTAACCAAAGTAACTTATTGAATGTACTGCAAGAAGTAAGGTATCTGTCCATAACTAAAGGCATTCAATAGATATGACAAAAACAGTTTAAACATGTTAATACATTGTTTTAATAGCTCAAGAAATGGCAGTCTTCATTATAGACAACACATAAAGTATACTTCCATTAGTGTAATTGTACCACATATTCCTGCTGCACAAAGTTGATAAATAAACTTTGGATTTTAGGGAGTTGGTGGAGTGGGGGGAATTTATGTGGAATATAGAAATACATAGCATACCGAAATCTTACTGCAGAATATAGTATGGCTAATAAATCCTTCAGAAATATAATGCAATTGTAAAGACTAAAACGATTCGAAGATATAATTCGAAAGACAGCTTGCTTAAAACAATATCACATATCTGTTTCAATCGAAATCTCTTCGAGAGAACTGTGGAATCTGTTTCCTGCAGAACACTGTTACACTGTAGACTCTAGCAGACCCAATAAATGACAGTGGTTGGGAAGCCTGACAAATTTTAGTTATACATGAAGCCCAAATACTTTGTGAAGGCCACCGAAACTGGATTTGGTCCTTAGCATTGTGCTTTGAAAAGAAAGAGAAATGTACATAAAATTCTTCCTTTTCCTCATCAATTTTACCAATAAACCAGTATTCCATCATAATACACTATGAAGTAAGAGTTGACTGGTGTATGGGTATGGTGGGTTTGGTCTGATGAGTTGTTTGTTTGTTTCAAACTGTTTTCTGATGGTGGGTTGATCCGACGATGAGCCTTCAATATTGTCTGGATCATCAGTGAATTTTGCTTGTGCATGGGTAACTTTGTGTTCCTTCCAACTGTCGTAAACGGTATCTGGTTTCTCATCTCTATTCATCGCAGCTCTTTTTCGTTCCCTGTAAAAAAAACTTGGTCCCTTTCTTTTTTATTGTTTCTGTAGGATTTCTGTATTTCAGCTCTAGACTTAGCCATGTCCTTTCACACATGTTTATACATTGATATATAGTTTTATTTTGTTTTTAAAATGTTAATTTTGTTAATGTTAACATTGCTGTTGTTGCTGCTGCTATTGTTGTGTTGTTGCTACTGTTGTTGTTGATGATGTTGTTTTGTTGTTGTTGTGAAAAAAATTAAACCAATATTAACATGTTGCATAATATTCAATAATTTAAACAGATACGTTACCACTTCCAACAGATACGTTGCCATACTTTACATATTCAATATGGCTTTCAAATTAAATAGCCCGGCCAGATTAGCTCAGTCTGACAATCAATCCAGGGGTCGTGAGTTTGAATCCCCATCTGGCATCAGTCTACATGATGATTGATATACGACATTGTGTCTCATTATCATACGTCTCTCACCCCTGATTCAAGTGGGAAAGTTATCAGTTACTTGTGGAGATGGGGTGTGCTCTAGTACTGGACTATCCGAGGAAACAATGGTTAGGTTAACTGATCGTCTGTTAGCCCTCGATGGCATAAAAATGAGGCTAAATATTGAATCAATCAATCAAATTAAATACTCAGGTTGGTGATTATAATAATGTGTTTACCTGATAAAAGGTAAAGATAAAACATGTTGATTATCATTCAATAGTCTACATAACTGACAACGGTCTACCGTGTTCTTATAGACATTCGAGGTACAGATACGTTATAATTTAAAACAGATATGTTTCCTTTGCTGAAGCCAGGTACAGAGAAATGCACGAATAATTCACCACATAACAAAGCAATGTATGAAATTTGCACATGGTATTTAAATGAGTATGATCAATAGATGAAGAATACAAAGACAGAGTTTAAGAGAAAAACTAAATGATAAATTCAGCCTCTTGACAGAAAGTGTATTTGTACAACTTTGAGCTTCATACTTTTCTCTTTTATCACCACAAAGACAAATGTGATGTCCCGAACATGTGGTTGCCCAAATATAGCGATTTCATGAAAGAATTTGTACCATAATTTGGTGCATAAATTCAAATTAATAGCTTGGTACCGTACCTTTGGGTAATGTATCTGTTGCACAATAGGTATTATCATTGCAAATATGCATAGGATTATTAAAGATCACTTCAAATGTGATTTTTCAACGACTAAAAAGAGACTACTGCAAGGTTAAATAGTTAAAACTGGTAATATATTTAAAACTGGGAGTAAAGTTAGACAAATGTGGTAACGTATCTGTTCCTAATTCTTCCAGGTATTACTCAAAATTTACCTTGTACTGCTGAATCTTTTACTAATTTGCTGTGTCCCTTGGTGAAGTGTACTTTTCTCTTATCTCATGGTTACAGGTACAACTTTGTTTTGATCGACTTTATTGTTTGTTTCTATTAACAGAGTGTCCAGTTATTCAAATAAAGACTTTTGAAATACTTTTTCTTACATTTTCTTTTCAAAATACTGCAAATGCAGATGTCCCTGAGTTTCTGAACAGATATGTTACCGACATTTCACTGGACCTGAGACACACACTTGTCTGACTGGACGGTTGTCACAATTCTTACAGTTACAAGTCCTTTCATTAAGACAATTCTTCATGTTTCACTCAGTTATTGTAACTTACTGAGTGAAAATCGCCCAATTAAATCTTTCATTTTAAGATTTCACTCATGACAGTTAGTTTAATTTTGAAGAGTTTTCACCCTATTCAGTCAAGTCTTATCTGGGGCACTGTATATATATGATAATGAAACATGATAATAATAATTTTCAAAAATGAAAGCAAGGAACCTGGAAGACTTGAGGTATTTATTCCAATTTCATAAAAAAAATCAGAGAATGTAAATGATTATAAATCTGGTTCTGGTAAAAATAATAACTACATATGGTAATATTGCAAGTTCATTTATGTATGTGTTTTATTATAAACATTGTATAGGCATTAATTATACAATTTACCATTTATCACAGGTTGCAATTAAAAGGATAAAACCCATTAATAATCCAACTGATATTTATCTAATGATTTGTAAAAGACATGTTTGTATAGGAAGTTAATTATTGTCTCAATGATGTACACAATACACACATTCCATGGTAATATAATAAATTACAAAGGAGTTCAATATTGAATTACAAGAGACCTGTTAGAATTAGTATCACATGCACTTCCATCCGCATTATACTATTAAGAGCTGACTTGCAATGCAGACAAATGCTGGTTTTCAATGGTTGCAGTATTACTCTAAATTAATACCTACATATATTTTTTGTTGTATTACTAAACTTTTACACAGTTAAATTATTAAAATTATATGTCTGTAGGTCTAGTTTCAGTATGTTTGTAAGTCTTGATTCAGCATGTTTAACAGACAAAATTATAGGGGCGATAGGACTCCCACCAGAGGCTGTAAGGTGGATAGAGTGCTCCCACCAGAGGCTGTAAGGTGGATAGAGTGCTCCCACCAGAGATAGTAAGGTGGATAGAGTGTTCCCACCAGAGGTTATAAAGTGGATAGAGTACTCCCACCAGAGGTTATAAGGTGGATAGAGTGCTCCCACCAGAGGTAATAAGGTGGATAGAGTGTTTCCACCAGAGGTTATAAGGTGGATAGAGTGCTCCCACCAGAGATAGTAAGGTGGATAGAGTGCTCCCACCAGAGGTTATAAGGTGGATAGAGTGCTCCCACCGGAGATAGTAAGGTGGATAGAGTGCTCCCACCAGAGGTAATAAGGTGAATAGAGTGTTCCCACCAGAGGTTATAAGGTGGATAGAGTACTCCCACCATAGATAGTAAGGTGGATAGAGTGCTCCCACCAGAGGTTATAAGGTGGATAGAGTGCTCCCACCAGAGGTTGTGGGTTTGATCCTGAACCAGATACCTCTAAAAAAACAATCAGTACCTTTACCTCGGAAGGGGACTTGAGAGCGATTCAAAATAGGATTGAACTTTCTTCAAGAAAAATGCACTATTTGATCTTGTGTGCACTCTGGAACCTGCATTTTTCATTTGATTCTCACCTAACTTGCACAGTAGTTATATAAGCATAGTATCTCGAACAAGTTCTTGAACTGGACAAATCAGAGTATTAATGCCAGAGCAATGGCCCTTGAATTGTCAAAAACTACATTATTTGACCTTACGTGTACTCTAGTACCAGCATTTTTCATTTGATTCTCACCAAACTTATACAGTTGTTGTATAACTATAATATCTTGGATACATTCTTGAACTGGCAAAATTGGGTAATTGATATCTGAGTTTAGCCCTTCAATCGTCAAAAATTGGATTATTTGACCTTGTGTGCTTCTAGTACTCGCAACTTTCATTTGTTGTTAACCAGCCTTACAAAGTAGTTATAAATATAACAATATCTTAGACAAGTTCTTGAACTGGTGAAATTGGATAACTATTGTCATATTTATTGCCTTTGAATCATCAAAAAAGGATAATCTGATGATGTTTTATACACTCTAGCACTCACAGTTTATATTTGGTCTTCATTAAACTTACACAGTTATTATGTAATCATAATATCTTGGACAAGTGTTTGACATTGTCTCCTCTACCACAGGTGAGCGATTTTCTGTCAGTCTAGCCCTATTGTTTAATTTTGTACTTCCAATCCTTAAATAATAAAGGAGATAGTTGAGTGTTGCATTCACCCTTTGCTAAACAGTAACAGTAGATATATCTTCACTTCGCTCTAAACTTACTATACTGACATTGTATATAACAGATTTATACTGAAATGAATTTTAGATACATTTTCATACAAAAGCTAAAAGGGCTGGGAAGCTGAAGTTGCACTTTTTTTAATACTGTAACACTATTTTATAAATAAATGAATGAAAGTTTTTATTTAAATGTGCCTGCCAATATTAAATTCCTGTTGTGAAGTATGATATCTCCTTGTTTTTCTTAGAATTGTCTAAGCTGAGCTCAAGTCTGCTGAGGTTGTGAGCTTGTGCCCCACTTTATGTGAAATAGTGTACCATTTATATTTTGTACTTGTGGGAGGATAGTAATTCTACTCGGATCACAGCGGTGGTCTGGTGAGGTTGTGAGCTTGTGCCCCATTTTATGTGAAATAGTGTACCATTTATATTTTGTACTTGTGGATGGATAGTGATTCTACTCAGATCACAGTGGTGGTCTGGTGGTAGAGCATCCATCTTGCATGCGGAAAGTTGTTTGATTTTATCCCTGGCTGGATTATACGAAAGACTTGCAAAATAGAAACTTTCACACTTGGTTACTAGATCAGCATTTATAGGATAGTTTTAGGTCTGGTCTGCTAGATGTCAGTATAATATGACTGGGCAGGGTATCATACCATGGGTCTGCTGTATGACATTCCAGTGTGGCAGCATTCAGCATACTTGAGTAGACACTGTCGCAATACAACTGAAAAATTGTTGAAAGCGACACTAAACACCATACAACAAAACAACATCAATAGATGTTGTATATAACCTGGATTGTGTTGAAAATGACATTATACACCAGTTTGATAAAACTAAAAACAACAAAACAATAACCCTGAGCATTGTTTTTTTCCAGACATTAGTCCATGCATTGTCGAGGGATTACGCATGATATGTTTTTCCACAATATTATATACGTGTTGTGGTCACGTTATCAAACCCTCCTTGGGGCTACACGAGTAATTGCAAGTTAAGTCCACAGTGACCATTGTTCTATGTAGAGTTGGACACGGGTTCACAGTACTGCAGAGACTGACACTCTTTTAAAAAAAAACACACACATAATTTTAAAAGTATTAAGCGGTATTCTTGTCGGATTTCAGAATTTCAAAAAAACAAAATTAAAATGATTGTGTTAGTTATTAAAAAGAAGGAAACAAACTGTCCTTTAGAATCTTGTATTGTAAATAAGTAAATTGCACCATATTTCTTTGTGGGTTTTGTCTAAAAACTCTGTGTAAAGCGATAGTCAACATCTCTGGTACACAAATACATTATTTCCCTAAATTATTTTCATTTGATAAATATAAGACTAATAAGTTTTGGTTACTTTGAGTTAAATATAAGTCACTTATCCAAAGCTAAAAACTAAAATCAAGATGACTGACTGAGACTACGCCTGCCGTTTTCAATACTTGTAGAAGGGAAAATAGCTAGGAGACCGGGAAAATACTAAAAGGACACATTCGAATCTAGGTTATAAGTCATAACTCATAGCACAGTGCACTCTGGGAGAGATTGTAGGATGACGTTCTGTATTAAATTGTGGTGTCTAATTGAAATATTACCTTTTTATATTGTTCTTTTTTCCAAACAGTAATTATTTTCCTGTGATATATAAACTGAATAATTATTTACAGACAGAAAAAATATTTACGACCAAAATGTGCATGATTTAGTAAAACTCAGACCGCGGCATGGTCTAGTGGTAGAGCGTCCGCTTCGTATGTGGCAGGTCGTGGGTTCATTCCCCTGCCGGGTCATACCAAAGACTTTAAAAATGGAACAAGAAGCTTCCTCGCTTGACGCTCAGCATTTAGAGGAGAGTTCTAGGTCTGGTCGGCCCGGTGTCAGTATAATGTGACTGGGTGGGGTATCATACCATGTGTCTGCGGCATGATACTCCAGTGTGACAGCGCTTAAAATACTGTCTCAAGTAGACACCATCGCGATATGACTGAAAAATTGTTGAAAGCGACGCTAAACACCATACAACATTACTACAACATAATAAAACTCAATATTGAAAAATAATAACAGTAAACTGCAGCTGCCATCCATAGAATATATCAGTTTACCAATAATAGAATCTTTGATATACCGTATTGTTTTTATGACCTATTACTACAATATATTTTCAATTCTTTGCTTAGTAGGTGTAAACCCACCATTGATTTTTGTTCTTTTCCGAGTTTCCATAATAGATAATAGAATCTGTCATTCATTTCTCTTATAATATTGATAGGGTATTTAGTGTTACCCCTGTACTTTCGTTCATGTATCCGAGGTACAAAAGTTGAGCCCATTGTCTGGACTGGCTCCTGTTACACCAACATACATGCTTAAGAGACAATTTATGAGCTGATTTCTATTAAAATAGTCCATGCTTTTTTACCATACCACACTATGATAACTAACCAAAATTGGATTATGATGTGATCATGATTTTAGACTAGTTCTAAAGGCTTGTGATGTTAACTGGGGAGAATACTGTTAAAGGGAGGTGTCTGTGGTATATTTTGTTATACATGTCATCTATTGTTATGTTTGGTTTGTTTTCAGAACTGAATGTGTATGTATGTCAGACAACTGTGTACCTGATCCATTTATTGTTATGTTTGGTTTGATTTTAGGACTGAATGTGTACGTATGTCAGACACGTCCTGTGTACCTGATCCGTTTATTGTTATGTTTGGTTAGTTTTTAGTATTGAATGTGTACGTATTCAGACACCTGTGTACCTGATCCATTTATTGTTATGTTTGGTTTGTTTTTAGTACTGAATGTGTACGTATTCAGACACCTGTGTACCTGATCCATTTATTGTTATGTTTGGTTTGTTTTTAGGACTGAATGTGTACGTATGTCAGACACCTGTGTACCTGATCCATTTATTGTTATGTTTGGTTTGATTTTAGGACTGAATGTGTATGTATGTCAGACACCTGTGTACATGATCCATTTATTGTTATGTTTGGTTTGTTTTCAGGACTTAATGTGTGCGTATGTCTGACACCTGTGTTCCAGATCCATTTATTGTTATGTTTGGTTTGTTTTTAGGACTGAATGTGTACATATGTCAGACACCTGTGTACCTGATCCATTTATTGTTATGTTTGGTTTGTTTTCAGGACTTAATGTGTGCGTATGTCTGACACCTGTGTTCCAGATCCATTTATTGTTATGTTTGGTTTGTTTTCAGGACTGAATGTGTACATATGTCTGACACCTTTGTACTTGATCCATTTATTGTTATGTTTCTATTTCTGAGATTATATGGGGAATTTTCACCTTTTTTGGATGGTACTAGTGCAGATAAGTAGGGAGGAGTCATATGGTCATATTGATTTTAGGACTGAATGTGTATGTATGTCAGACACCTGTGTACCTGATCCATTTATTGTTATGTTTGGTTTGATTTTAGGACTGAATGTGTATGTATGTCAGACACCTGTGTACCTGATCCATTGATTGTTATGTTTGGTTTGATTTTAGGACTGAATGTGTATGTATGTCAGACACCGGTGTACCTGATTCATTTATTGTTATGTTTGGTTTGATTTTAGGACTGAATGTGTATGTATGTCAGACAACTGTGTACCTGATCCATTTATTGTTATGTTTGGTTTGATTTTAGGACTGAATGTGTACGTATTCAGACACCTGTGTACCTGATCCATTTATTGTTATGTTTGGTTTGATTTTAGGACTGAATGTGTACTAAGTCAGACACCTGTGTACCTGATCCATTTATTGTTATGTTTGGTTTGATTTTAGGACTGAATGTGTACGTATGTCAGACACCTGTGTACCTGATCCATTTATTGTTATGTTTGGTTTGATTTTAGGACTGAATGTGTACGTATTCAGACACCTGTGTACCTGATCCATTTATTGTTATGTTTGGTTTGTTTTTAGGACTGAATGTGTACGTATGTCAGACAACTGTGTACCTGATCCATTTATTGTTATGTTTGGTTTGATTTTAGGACTGAATGTGTACATATGTCAGACACCTGTGTACCTGATCCATTTATTGTTATGTTTGGTTTGATTTTAGGACTGAATGTGTATGTATGTCAGATAACTGTGTACCTGATCCATTTATTGTTATGTTTGGTTTGATTTTAGGACTGAATGTGTATGTATGTCAGACACCTGTGTACCTGATCCATTTATTGTTATGTTAGGTTTGTTTTTAGGACTGAATGTTTATGTATGTCAGACATGTCCTGTGTACCTGATCCATTTATTGTTATGTTTGGTTAGTTTTTAGTACTGAATGTGTACGTATTCAGACACCTGTGTACCTGATCCATTTATTGTTATGTTTGGTTTGTTTTTAGTACTGAATGTGTGCGTATTCAGACACCTGTGTACCTGATCCATTTATTGTTATGTTTGGTTTGTTTTTAGGACTGAATGTGTACGTATGTCAGACACCTGTGTACCTGATCCATTTATTGTTATGTTTGGTTTGATTTTAGGACTGAATGTGTATGTATGTCAGACACCTGTGTACCTGATCCATTTATTGTTATGTTTGGTTTGTTTTCAGGACTTAATGTGTGCGTATGTCTGACACCTGTGTTCCAGATTCATTTATTGTTATGTTTGGTTTGATTTTAGGACTGAATGTGTACATATGTCAGACACCTGTGTACCTGATCCATTTATTGTCATGTTTGGTTTGTTTTCAGGACTTAATGTGTGCGTATGTCTGACACCTGTGTTCCAGATCCATTTATTGTTATGTTTGGTTTGTTTTCAGGACTGAATGTGTACATATGTCTGACACCTGTGTACTTGATCCATTTATTGTTATGTTTCTATTTCTGAGATTATACGGGGAATTTTCACCTTTTTGGGATGGTACTAGTGCAGATAAGTAGGGAGGAGTCATATGGTTTACCATTTTATAGAAAATAATTAAATTTGTGTTTCGTCCTTCAAGTTTCTAGACTTTCACACCCAACTTCTATGTTTAAGTTATTAATTAATATAAGTTTTGTTGTTCCAGTTGCAATGCGTGCTGCTTCATGTTGAATTTTTTCTCCTGTTTTTCATAATTAGTGCAGTTATCTCAGATTGTGTTATCATATTCTAACAGTGGTCAGATAAAAGATGTATATATAGTCTCCAAGGATCTTCTGTCTAGCTGATATTTCAGTTTTATGTATTCAATATGAGAGCGCCAGGTACAGTTGTTTGATAAAAGTATAACTAAGTGTTTGTGTGATTGTACTTCTGATATTTGTTAGTTATGCATATATAGTGGTGGATGGACGGGTTGATTACGTTTCCTAGATATAAGAAGCGATTCAGTCTTCGACGGATTGAAAGTTACAAGCCATTGTTTTGACCATTCAGTGATTTTGTTGATGTTGGAATTCAAAATTTGTGCAGCATTGTTTATATTGTTATTGTGATTGATTATAAAGTATAGGCTTGTATCATCTGCAAAAAGACGAATGTTAGATACGATATCAGATACTATGTCATTAATATAGACTAAAAATAGAAGTGGACCTAAAATGGACCCCTGAGGCACTCCGGCCTTGATTAATGTCCAATCAGATTTGGTACAAGGCAAAACAACACATTGAACATTGCCTATCTTTTAGGTAGTCATTTAGTAAATTTATAAGCTGATCTCACATTCCTGCTGCTTTGAACTTGACTATTAGACCTTTGTGCCAAACTTTATCAAAAGCTTTGCTTATGTCAAAAAATATAACGCAAACTTCTTTACCGTCATCAATAGCTTTACTGAATATACTGTACAGATAATTACACTTGAAACATGGATATAAGATATAACATTGAAATCATGGAGATAAGAAATTACATTTAAACCATGGATATAAAAAAAAACACTGAAACCATGGTGATAAGAAATTACACTGAACCCATGGAGATAAGGAATAACACTGAAACCATCGACATAAGAAATCACACTGAAACCATGGAGATTGGAAATTACACATAAACCATGGAGATAAGAAATTGCACAGAAACCATGGAGATAAGAAATTGCACTGAAACCATGGAGATAAGAAATTACACTAAAACCATAGTGATAAAAATAACACTAAACCATGGTGATAAGAAATTCCACTGAAACCATGGAGATAAGAAATTACACTGAAACAATGGAGATAAGAAACTACACTGAACCCATGGAAATAAGAAATTGCATTGAACCCATGGAGATAAGAAAATACACTGAAACCATGGACATAAGAAAATACAATGAAACCATGGTGAAAATAAATTACAATGAAACCATGGTGATAAGAAATAACACTGAAACCATGGAGATAATAAAATTACATAAATTGAAATGCAAAATTATTAAAAGCATGGAGAAAATAAATTTCATATAAAACATGGATATAAGAAATTACACAGAAGCCATGGAGATAAGAAATTACACTGAAACCATGGTGATAAGAATTAACATTGAAAAGAAATAAAATTAATTGAAATGCAAAATTGCATTAAAAAGATGGAGATAAGAAATAACACTGAAACCATGGAGATAAGAAATTACACTGAAACCATGGTGATAAAAAATTACACTGAAACCGTGGTGATAAGAAATAATATTGAAAAGAAATAAAATTGATTGAGATACAAAATTGCATTAAAAGGATGGAGATCAGAAATAACACCGAAACTATGGTGATAAGAAATTACACTGAAACCGTGCAGATAAGAAATTACACTGGAACCATGGTGATTAGAAATTACACTGAAACCGTGGTGATTAGAAATTACACTGAAACCGTGCAAATAAAAATTATACTGAAATCATGGTTGTAAGAAATTACAATGAAACCATGGTGATAAGAAATTACACTGAAACCAAAGCCAAAGGCCAGCAGGGCTCATGTCATGGTCAATAGTCTGTTGTCTGTCTTCCTTCTGTTAACCTTTTTTCTTGTAGACATAATACTAACACCTATTTATCAGTGAATCTTAATCAAACTTGTACAGCAGAGCAGTTATAAGATAAGATCTTGGACAAGTTCTTGAACCAGCATGATTCTACTACAAATGCCCCTGCCACAGTGTCTATAAGCACATTTTAAAGGAAACTTCATAAAACATTTCTCTCTGAAAGTTCAAGGCCTAGAATTTAGATATTTTACATGTAGCATTGCATGGAGTTCCCCTTAAAAAGTTTGTTGTAGTTGGACCCCAGTGGTTAAATTTGGGGCCACCACAGAGGTCATGGTTTTGCATAGAAGTATATAGGGAAAATGTTGTAGACACAATAGCACATTCTTTTTATGTGATTACTCAAGAATGGCTTGCTTTGCATAAAATAATGTCATGGTACATGGTTCATGTTTTGTTGTTTGTCCATCTGTTAACTGCTTATTGTAGATGTTATATGACCCTTAATTTAGCTCTAATAGCTAAAGATTGATTGATCGATTGGATATTAAGCATCCTTTTTATGCCATCGAGAGCTAACAGAAGATCAGTTTTATCACTGTTTCCTGGGATCCTGAAAAGCACACCCCATCTCCACAAGTAACTGATAACTTTCTCACTTGATGAGTGGTGAGAGACGAATGATAATGAGACACAATGTCGTATATCAGTCATCACGGAGACTATTGCCAGGTTGGGAATCAAACTTGCGAACCCTGGATTGATAATCAGAAATACCAGTGACTTAGCTAATCCAGCCCGGCGATGGTTAAAGGACAGCAAGGCTGAAGTCATTACACATTGCCAGTAATCACCCGTCCATTAACTTTTTCTTGAATTTTGAATAGCAACCTTATTTTAGCTTTATTGCCGAAAGGTCAGCAGAGTTAATGACATGGTACATTGTCCGTCAACTTCATGTAGTTGCAGTAGCACCCAAAAGATCTCAATCAAATTCTTAAACCAACCAGATTCAACTACATATGACCCCACCACGGAGCTTATAAGCATATTTTAAGGGAAACTTAAAAAGTTTGTTCAAACCTGGTCCTGGGTTATCACAGTGGTCACAGTTTTACATATGTTAAACATCAATAAAACCTAACTTTTTGTGTGGGCACAGTAACAACCCCACAATTTTAGAGGAATTTACAAAAAAAAAAGATCTTCTAAAATGTTCACCTGTCTAATTGTTGCCAGTAGAGTGATTCAGGCCCTGCTTCTTACCTCAACTGGATTCAGTTATGTAGTAACTTGTAGTTACCTTTTTTACTGTAAAATAAAATCTCGCAGATTGGCAGTTCCACGATGAGTGTGGGTGAGGTGATGGCTATTGGCAGAAAGTTCGAGGAAGCCTTCCAGAAAGTGTTATGTATGATGGACGAGAGGTTTCGAACCTGATGTCATGGAGGTGACTAAACTTAACTTTATTAGTCTCTACCAGTTACGCACACTGTCAGATGGAACTATAGGTATTAACCTCTGTCTGTCCGGCTTCTGTCTGGATAGTTTACACAGTATGCATCCAAGCTAGATTTGTGAAACTTTGCATGTGGATAGAGTGCAATAATATCATTTTATTTGGACAGAAATTGTGGTTGCTTTGGTGAATGAATGAATGGTGTTTTACGGCACGTCGACACATAAATAGGTCATTTTGTGCGCGCATTGCTTTGGTGACAAAATTAAACTGGTAGGAGACTTATGTGTTGCTTGCTACACTCCAGTGTGTTGTATCAATTAACAAATCACTTTTAATGGTGTTCTGGTGAGGGGACCTGCATTGCCGAGTAGTCTGAGGTGCTGTTGTCTCAACCTCGTGCCACTGAGGACTGGTTGTGGGTACGAGGATCTTACATGAGTGCTCATTTATTAAACAGTTGGCAAATATAAAACTCTGCTGTGCATTATATCACAAAGAATTAGGAAAAATGTTATTCAGAGATGCTATAAATAACACCGCATAAACATATATTCCACTATTGTATCTCGGGGATTAATCATTGTCATTTAGTTGTTTGGTCAAATTTTAACACAGTCAGCATGGAAGCTGAGTTATACAGACAGAGCAGTAAGTGATGAAGTTATACAGACAGAGCAGTGAGTGATGAATTTATACAGACAGAACAGTGAGTGATGAAGTTATACAGACAGAGCAGGAAGTGATGAAGTTATACAGATAGAACAGTGAGTGATGAATTTATACAGACAGAACAGTGAGTGATGAAGTTATACAGACAGAGCAGTAAGTGATGAAGTTATACAGACAGAACAGAGAGTGATGAGGTTATACAGACAGAACAGAGAGTGATAAGGTTATACAGACAGAACAGAGAGTGATGAGGTTATACAGACAGAACAGAGAGTGATGAAGTTATACAGACAGAACAGAGAGTGATGAGGTTATACAGATGTCACAGTGAGTGATGAAGTTATACAGACAGAGCAGTGATTGATGAAAATGTAGAGACAGGGCAGTGAGTGATGAAGTTATACAGACAGAACAGTGATTGATGAATTTATACAGACAGAACAGTGAATGATGAAGTGATACAGACAGAACAGTGAATGATGAAGTTATACAGATAGAACAGTGACTGATGAAGTTATACAGACAGAGCAGTGAGTGATGAAGTTGTAGACACAGAACAGTGACTGATGAAGTTATACAGACAGAGCAGTGAGTGATGAAGTTATACAGACAGAACAGTGAGTGATGAAGTTATACAGACAGAGCAGTGACTGATGAAGTTATACAGACAGAGCAGTGAGTGATGCAGTTATACAGACAGAGCAGTGAGTGATGAAGTTATACAGACAGAACAGTGACTGATGAAGTTATACAGACAGAGCAGAGCAGTGAATGATGAAGTTATACAGACAGAACAGTGAGTGATGAAGTTATACAGACAGAGCAGAGCAGTGAATGATGAAGTTATACAGACAGAACAGTGAGTGATGAAGTTATACAGACAGAGCAGAGCAGTGAATGATGAAGTTATACAGACAGAACAGTGAGTGATGAAGTTATATAGACAGGGCAATGAGTGATGAAGTTATACAAACAGAACAGTGAGTGATGAAGCTGCAGAGACAGAGCAGTGAGTGATGAAGTTATACAGACAGAGCAATGAGTGATGAAGTTATACAGACAGAACAGTGAGTGATGAAGTTATACAGACAGAGCAGTGACTGATGAAGTTATACAGACAGAGCAGTGAGTGATGAAGTTATACAGACAGAGCAGTGAGTGATGAAGTTATACAGACAGAACAGTGACTGATGAAGTTATACAGACAGAGCAGTGAGTGATGAAGTTATACAGACAGAACAGTGAGTGATGAAGTTATACAGACAGAGCAGAGCAGTGAATGATGAAGTTATACAGACAGAACAGTGAGTGATGAAGTTATACAGACAGAGCAGAGCAGTGAGTGGTGAAGTTATACAGACAGGGCAGTGAGTGATGAAGTTATACAGACTGGGCATTGAGTGATAAAGTTGTACAGACAGGGCAGTGAGTGATGAAGTTGTACAGACAGGGCAGTGAGTGGTGAAGACAGACAGACAGACAGACAGACAGACAGACAGATAGACAGACAGACAGACCGGACGTTCTCACAAACGGGTATTTAAGTAGCTTAGCCACGTAAGAGAAAAAAAGCCACCTAAGACCTGTTTTTTTAAGTGTCTAGAACAGCCACTTAATGTTTTTTCAACAGCTTTTCAACTGTCCATAAAAATTACTAACCCTAAACCCTAGACACTTAAATACCCATTTGTCCGCCCAGACAGACAGAAAGACAGACAGACAGACAGACAGACAGAGCAGTGAGTGATAAATTGGAAATGATGACTCAGTTGTTCAAAACTGTGTTCAACAAGACTAAGCTTACACTCTGTTATCTGAAATGTTGCATGGAACAATATGGGACGAAATGTCTCAAAACTTGGGACGAGTTGTCTAAAAATGTGAAACAGGATGTCTTAGGATGAGATGTCTTTGGAACAAGTGCATTACTTAAGAATTACAGTATAGATAAGTTGTATGACTTAACAAAGATAGCTAAATGGTTCTTACACAAGTTTCGGAATATCAGAGACTTAGATGAACAGTTGGAGGCATTTAGAGGCAGGGTGAGTGACTTTATGTAGCAAAGATAGTTATTTATCAAGTCATTTAAATATATACTCAAACATTTTTAGTCTTAAATGAATAACTGATCAAGCCATTTAATGGTACAGCCGAACCTGTGTAAGTGGTCACCTCTATTAAACAACCTCTTGTCTTAAGCTGCCACATTTGTTATTTCTTTTGATTTCAGAATAAATAAACCTGCATTAATCAACAACCTGTCTTAAAAGTGCACTTTTGCTCCTTCCTTTGAATGGCTTCAAACATGTGATATTCACATAGCTACTTAAACAGATGATAAAGATGATAATTGCCTGTAATTACCCTTTGTCTAGGATATTCTCTCATGTATTCATATTGATGTGCTCTGAACGAAAGTCAATGTTTTAGGAAATTGTTCAGCATCTTTATAATTTACAAGATAGATAACAAAAATAAATAATATGACCCTCACAAGTAACTCGCTGTGCAGTAATCCGTAAATGTTTGTGTGTGACTGTTTTACAAATGCTGCTATATAAAATTATTATCCATTATTACATCAGATGTTGCATAGCAAACTTCAGTTTATTAATATCATCTAGAAATTAAAGTTAAATTATTCATGGAAGTCATTTTTATGAAGCAATTAGAATACGTGTATATTTTATTATCGTATTGTGCTTATTATGGGGTTTATAACAAAGTTTTAGCATTTGAAAGTTTCTTATATATATATAAACTCTGTGATACACGTACAGAGATACACAAAACAGTATTGCTGGCTCTGAAACAACCGAAAATGATCTGGTAAATGTGTGTACGGTAATAGTGTACCGTATATCGTCGGCCATAAGGCGAGTCGGGCCATAAGTCGAGGGGACTTTTTGACCTTCAGATCTCAGTTTTTTGCATTGACCCTTCCTTAAGTCGACCCAGAATTTTCGAAAAGGAAGTGGATGAGATTTGGGTCACCTAAATATTAAAATTCCTACAGTAGCGATTGCCTGCACTCACAACTGACCTTACGCCAGTATACGTTCATGTACCGTTATCGAATCAACGGCAAATATGATGCCGACAAACAAATGCAGTCTTCTGTTGAATATTTGGTATATTCTGTAATCCGTGGATAAGTGTCACCACATATGTGGGAATGCAAATTGCAATAATCGGTTACTTCTGACCCAAATATCCCAAGGCAATTTTCGGCATATATGTTTACACCCCGTGCCAACATCGTATAGGTTGCTAGGCAACGCAATCGTTCGGCTGACCAAGATCAAGGTTTCCCTTGCATAGAGTTAAAACATCAAGCGTCTAATTGAAACCGATCATTTTTTTCAACTGTCAATCAGAGTTTTCCATGAACAAAGTAACTTTCCACGTATGACGTAATCATCCTTTGTGTTTGCGAGATGCATAGTTGATTGACAAGAGTGTAATTCAATTCTGCACTTTGGTGTCATTGTTCATATAGACTGTTGCTGAAACTGAAATTCGACGTTCAAAACTTCAGTAGGAGCTGACCGTTGGTAAAAAAAATCATCACTCGGGACTAGGACGGGGCCATAAGTCGAGTAGGGATTCAGAGAGTGATTTTGGAGTCTGAAAAATTCGACTTATGGCCGACGATATACGGTAGTTTAAATAGGCCTTTATTAATTCTGATATCTAATATTAGATTACACCAAGGAATTAGAAATAGATAGTTCTAAACAAATATTAACATTGAACAAATCAATTAGTAGGTTATCCATAACATACGAGATATTCTAAAAATGACAGTCATAGAAGCAGACACTAGCCGATGTAATAATGATAAATATTGTATTGGTTAAAATAATATCTATATCACTATTGCATTTAGAACAGAAAAAAATGCATGTTGTTTTACTACTTTCCCGAGAGGGAGAGTGCATTATGAATCCTAGTGAATTATTCAAATCACACTTTGGTTTGTATGTATATCTTTGTTTCAAAGCTTGTGTATTAGTCCAAGTAATAATTATAAATGTCATTAGCTGAATATTTTTTGAAAAATAAATAAAATCCAGAGACTTTTAGTAAATATACCTGTCCCAGTTACAATAATAACACCTTATCAATAATGGAATGTTCCAACTGGTGTCTACACATGAGGTTTTGTTAAAATCGTGTTGGATATCCTTACATAAATTGAACTGTGTCAATATTTTGGGATATGTTTCACGTTCGCTACTTAAGAAATATACAGAATTAAATATAAGCATAAGCCCAGCTTCAATGTTTCATAATTTGTTTATAGTCAAAGTTTGACATTATACTTGTAGATCTTAGATTTTACTAAAATCAGGTGGGCACGCATAATGCATGTATGTCAGTGGCGTAGCTTGATAAATCTAAAAGGGCAGGCCTAAGCCCTTACTTTTCTATGGAAAGGGTCCTTCCCCAGATTATTTTTAACATGTAAGCACATTCTCTTATAATATGTGTAATTTATTATGTAAAACATATCAATCAATTACAGGAATTTGAATTTTAACAGATTTTGTTTTAATTGTCTGGGGGAAAATTCCAAGCCTAGGCCAGCAGTGCTAACGCTGGTGCATATTAAATTTAAATCTAAATAAGTCTACAAACTAGTTGGAATACTAATGCACTTTACTTTTAAAACATCCTTATTTTTCACAATAGGTCACCATACTGTATTTCAATTTAATGATGATTGATTGATTGATTGAATATTTAGCATCATTTTTATGCCATCGAGGGTTAACAGACAATCAGTTAACCTAACTGCTGTTTCCTTGGATCCTAAAGGTTTACCAATACTGGAGCACATCCCACCTCTACAAGTAACTGATAACTTCCCCACTTAAATCAGCAGTGAGAGATGAATGCCAGTGAGACACAATATTGCATATCATTCATCATTGAGAATGTTGCCAGGTGGGGATTCAAACTCACAGCCCCTGGATTGATAGTCAGACGTGTAACCAACTGATCTAACTGGGCCCAGCAAATTAATGATAACGATACCCTGACAGGTAATTGTCTGCCGGTACTTGGCTTGTCTGAATTTCGATAGCACACACGTGTTTAAAATAAAGATACGTTCATCTCATTCGTTCTACATATTTTTTCTATTTCCATGATTTGTGGTTAAACATATTTTTTTTCACTATACATAACCATAGTGCTATATTGTTGAACAAATCTTTTTTGTTCATGAAAAATTGAAACTTGTTTTATTTTCAAATACACAATAAGCAATAATTGAAATTAAGAACAAAATTAAGAGATAACTGATAAAATAAATGCAAAATGATCAACAATTGTATCACAAATATCAGGTTACTGTAAAAGTACTTGTAAGACCGTATTTTGGGGGTATTATACTACCTTTGACACTCTTATAAGATGGACTTGTAATACCTGTGTCAGCGCATTTCAGTACCCCAGTCAGTACGTAGTCAGTACATAGTAAGACCATGTCAGTATGGAGAAAACGTATGTAAGGCAACTCCCTGTACTGTCACTTTCAGCGTTTTTCAGAGTTCCTAGTGTATTCAGAAATAAATCTGTCTGTCTGTCTGTCTGTCTGTCTGTCGTATAAGAGCACGATGAATAGAGTGTTTAACAGGAAAGTTAAAAATATGATTGTTTATGACAGGTGTGGTGTTAACTGTTCCGAGGAACTCAGGCAGGTGGGAGTTGACTGTAAATAGTATAAAGGGTCTCTGTAATATGAGTGGCTGGTTTGCTATAATATTGTATACAGGTCTGCTGTCACCCTGACATCATTAAAATCAGAACTCCACCAAAAGATCATGTTGGGAGAAAGATTACCAATTATTTGCAGAAGAACATTGCAATGGCTTGGCCCAAGACTGGTCCAAGTCGCTATTTTTCACAAAATCACTTTTTTACATATTTGAATAAAGCACATAGAAATACACATCTTGTGAAAATAATACTTTTATTCTTATTTTAATATTGTTGCTAAGTAACAAAAAAGTCTATCTAATAAAACAAGTTTTCATAGGCGCAAAACAGGTCCAAGTAGAGTTGGTCTTGTCTTGCATTTAAGTTCTGTAACATAAAACAGGTATAAGTACAGTTGGTCTTGTCTTGCATTTAAATTCTGTTACATAAAACAGGTCCAAGTAGAGTAGGTCTTGTCTTGCATTTAAATTCTGTTACATACAACAGGTACAAGTAGAGTTGGTCTTGTCTTGCATTTAAATTCTGTTACATAAAACAGGTACAAGTAGAGTTAGCTTGTCTTGCATTTAAATTTTGTTACATAAAACAGGTATAAGTAGAGTTGGTCTTGTCTTGTATTTAATTCTGTTACATAAAACAGGTCAAAGTAGAGTGTGTCTTGTCTTGCATTTAAATTCTTTGCATAAAACAGGTCCAAGTGGAGTTGGTTTTGTCTTGCATTTATATTTTTTACATAAAACAAGTCCAAGTAGAGTTGGTCTTGTCTTGCATTTAAATTCTGTTACATAAAACAGGTCCATTTAAATTCTGTTACATAAAACAGGTATAAGTAGAGTTGGTCTTGTCTTGCATTCAAATTCTGTTACATAAAACAGGTCCAAGTAGAGTTGGTCTTGTCTTTCATTTAAATTCTGTTGCATAAAACAGGTCCAAGTAAAGTTGGTTTTGTTTTGCATTTAAATTTTGTTACATAAAACAGGTCCCAGTAGAGTTATTATTTTTTTGCATTTAAATTCTTTACATAAAACAGGTCCAAGTAGAGTTGGTCTTGTCTTGCATTTAAATTCTGTTACATAAAACAGGTCCAAGTAGAGTTGGTCTTGTCTTGCATTTATATTCTGTTACATAAAACAAGTCCAAGTAGAGTTGGTCTTGTCTTGCATTTAAATTCTGTTACATAAAACAGGTCCATTCAAATTCTGTTACATAAAACAGGTCCAAGTAGAGTTGGTCTTGTCTTGCATTTAAATTGTATTACATAAAACAGGTCCAAGTAGAGTTGGTTTTGTCTTGCATATAAATTCTGTTACATAAAACAGGTCCAAGTAGAGTTGGTTTTGTCTTGCATGTAAATTATGTTACATAAAACAGGTCCAAGTAGAGTTTGTTTTGTCTTGCATTTAAATTCTGTTACATAAAACAGGTCCAAGTAGAGTTTGTTTTGTCTTGCATTTAAATTCTGTAACATAAAACAGGTATAAGTAGAGTTGATTTTGTCTTGCATTTAAATTCTGTTACATAAAACAGGTATTAGTAGAGTTGGTCTTGTCTTTCATTTAAATTCTGTTACATAAAACAGGTCCAAGTAGAGTTGATCTTGTCTTGCAGTGAAATATTTTACTAAACCAATATTTAAAGTGTCAGATAGACTTCTGTTGTTTTGAAAAGAGTTTGTTATTGCAGTGGTTTAATATATTAAAACGCTTTTAACAATTTAGAAATGGGTTTGGGCCACAAGTTATTCAAACATTTGATTCAGCTCTCCCCCTACAACAAAGAACATATTGAGTGTCTTAGTTGTCAAACAAATAAATTTGAAAGAGAAAAAAGATAGAAATGTAAGAGTAACAGGTGAAAGAAAAGATAAAAACAAACTTAAAATAATACTAAAATCATAATGAGTTTTTTTTATAAGTACTGGTATTAGACTGTGATTACATGATTAAACATATTATAACAGTATTTATTGATAGAAAGGACATTTTTTTGCACACATGTGTGGCATAAGATAGTTTGTTTGTGTGTGTGTGTGTAGGGGGGGGGGGGGGGGGGGGGGGGTAACTGCTAGGTGTTTTGTACATATTTAAACATGGCCAACTTTGTAGTTTCTTTAAATTAAAGTTACAATTCTCCTCCTAAATATACTATACTGAGTTCCAAATGTTTTGTCGGTATTTTCATGCGAGTTTAATTATAATACAAAAAAAGATTTCGATATTTTTTTTTTTAATTCAACTATATTTGTCAAAGTACTAAGAGCAACAGAATTTGGATTTATTTTATGGTCTGGTTGAAAGTTATTGCCCCTTTGTGTAAAACAGCATTTTGTCAAATAAAAGCATAGTGCTTGTCTAGTTAAACAACCGAAACTGTGTTAATGATGAGATAAAACACCACAAAATGTAAACTTGTGAATGCAAGAAAAATATTTTGCATTACAGGAACATTGACCTTCAAATGCCATTTACAGGAATTCATGAAAAAAAAAATTTTCTGTTTTTTTTCCATCTAATATGATTTGGTGAAATTTTAACCTCACAGGCATGGCTCATAGTTACTTTGAAGGTTGTCAAAATGTCAAAAGGAAGATTCGAGATTCACTCTACCTGTACAAAAACAACAAATTATCACACAGATGAAAAATATCACATCAATAAATGAATATGCAGAATGAACCTAGAACCTTCATACCGGCAGAAATGCAGAGATTCAGCAAATTCTGTCATATTACTTAAATTGTCGCTTCTTTTGACATGCACAAACCACATTGATCCTTTTCTTGCCATCACTGAAATGGCTCCCTAGAACCACACAGGGGTTGGTAATTTAACTACAATAATGAACATGACAAAAAACTATAAAATGAACATGACACCCATTCAGAGGATTCCTACCACTATGCAGAGATTGACAATGAGTCTATTATTACCAGGGACCACAAGGGTTGTCAGTAGTCAAATATTTCAGTCTACCATCAATTTTACCTCATTCTGAGCCACAAGTCTGAGTTGGGGGTGTGTAAAGGCATATCAATGTGCTTATCATACCCAGTATGATGTTCATAAATGAAATAGGTGTAGTTTATAGGTGTAGCTAGTACTTTCATGTATAGGTAAATGGATATAGACTGGGTGATTTTGAGCTGTGCTAGGGATAGTTATAAACATAACACTGTTAAAGAAAAAAAATAAAAGCAGTAGATTTATATTTAAAGATATTATTTCGGTTAAAAAAATATTACATGTATATTGTAATAGTCAATAAAATTTTGTTTCATATTTGAGATATTTGATTTGAAAACAAACCCTTCCTGTTTGCATGATGATATATCTTATTATTTATTTAGGTAAATTATCATTTTAATGGCAGAGGCCAATGAAGTCATTAATAGTTACCAAAACATACATAATGTACCATTTTGATTTGAAATGTTAAAATGAAATAAAAGACTTTGATTACTTTGAAAGTTATTATCTTCATAATTATTATCATAACTCTTAAAAAGTCAGAGTTCTGTACCAAACTGAAGCTATTTACATGATAACAATTCCCTGCAAGACTTAAAAGACTCTAGTTGGTCTAGAATGACTCTTTATGTATTGGTGCAAGACAAGCCCAGCTCAACTTGGTATTGTCTGCACTGAAATATTTCATGCAAAATAGGTCTAAGTTGAGTTGGACTTTTCTTGTGCCAAGATATTCAGTGCAAAATGAGTTCACTTCTCAGATACACTATTTTCAGTTATAAAAATTAAATTACATAGCATAAATTCCTGTATGATTCTGTAGCATTATGTGTTGTTATGTCCTTTCTTATCCAAATATAACAGAATATAATCAGTTCTTTGCTTTTCCTAAACAATTTTTAAAAAGTGACTTTGTCCAGTCTTACGCCAAGCCATCGAATTATTTGGTGCTACATAGATGCATGTACATTTACATCCTTTACCCAACCTTTTAAATACATGTATTATTTAACTGATAAAAACATTGCTGCCTTTTATTATAAGTCATGTTTTTAACTTTCAGGTTCGGCACCAATAAATCAAATAATCAAACAAAAATGTATTGACATTTATTGTGCTGAAATATTATATTAAATGAAAATAATTTTACGAAAATATGTTACAGATGGGGTACAAGACTAAAATGGTGTACTACAATCCAGAGAATACGACATGTAAGACAGACTCTGATTTGATAAGATTTCCTTTGAGGTGAGTGACCGACAGCACTTAAGGATTGATATTAATACAATAATAAAATGCGGGCCAATTTAGCTTAGTCTGTAGCTTGTCTGACTGTCAATCCAGTTGTGAGTTGTAATCCCTACTTGGCCGCAGTTTCCAAGATGATTGATATTCAAAATGGTGTCCAATTGGTATTCATCCTTCACTGCTGCTTCAAGTGGGAAATTTATCAGATGCTTGTGGAGATGGATGTGCTTGAGTACTAGTTAACCTTCCAGGATTTCAGGAAAGAGTGGTTAGGTAAATTGATCATCTGTTAGCCCTCAATGGCATAAAAAATGAAACTAAATATTCAAACAAATTACAATTATATCTGGAAACAGATTTATTACAAGAGCGATTTAAGAAAGCTCCCAAGTTTATCTTGCAGACAGCCTCCAATTAATATTGGAAATTTCAACTTAATTTTAAGTGGTTTTAAATATTCTTTTATAATTCTACATCTGCTCATGGGCTCACATATTTGCATGTGATTCATGTTTACAAGTTCATATCGTATGAAATTTCAACAAATAAAAAGTCATTCTTTAATTTAGGTTTACTTAAGAACAACTTGTTGAACGATTGATCATGAGAATTCATTTTGTCCAAAACATCCATTTACAGTCAAATCTGTTGAGCAGCCACTTGTCTAACAGCCACATTTTCTATTTCCCATGTGTGCTTTCAGAGCAAATTAAACTGTATTAAGCAACCACTTGTCTTAAAGGGCGACTTTTGCTCCTTCTCTTGACTGGCTGCCTAAGACAGGTTTAACTATATATTTCTGATAATAGAAAAATTGTTGCCCACCTTTTCAATGAAAAGTGGCGGGATATAGGTTGTAATCTCCTCCTGTTTGTCTGTCCGTCTGTAATAAGTTAATCCTACATTGTCTGAGTAACTCTGGCAGTTTTAATGACTTGGGGACAATCATCAACATGAGGTTGAAATTCACATAATCTTATGGGAGGTTGTTTTACAGGAAACTGAATGCAGTGGATTTGCTGGTCAGTTAAAACTGAAACTGCTTTATTTGATTAAACGCCTGTTTCTATACAAGTTCATATTCAAGGTATAAAACATAAGTATAAATCTGAATAATTACAACATATAAAAAATTTCAAATTACATAAAATCACTGCATAAATTTCAAATAAAGATTAAAATAAAACAGACTTGTGCCTTAAAACAATGCATAGAAATCTTGGAAATAAACTGTTTTCAGATTCTTTTTAAAACTTTCTACAAATTCAGACAACTTTATGCTCAACGGTAGACTGTTCCACAGGCTAGGACCTACTGTACCAAAACTTCTGTCACTAAAACACTTTCTTTTGTTAAATGGAATAACATAGCACCTATCTGTGGAGTCTGAAAACCTCAAACCTGGTCTTTTGAGAATAGATTTTGTTAACAACTCAGACAAATAGACAGGTGCATTGCTGATAGAGCAATTGTACATGAAAGAGAGTAATTTAAATTTAATTCTAGCTTTGATAGGTAACCAATGCATGTCATATAGAGCTTGCTTAGAACTGTCAAATTTTTTCCTGTTTAAAACAAGTTTTGCATACATATTCTGGATTCACTGAATTTTGCCTATTTCCATTTCTGCTTTACGTTATAAAATAACATTACAGTAGCCCAAGTGAGAAATAACCAATGACAGAACGAGAATTTCAGTGGCATCCTTAGTTAAATATTACGTATACTCTTAATTCTTAAGTAATTTAACATAGCTGTATGGCACTTCCTTTTAACATGCTCTTTGAAATTCAATAATTCATCTAGAAAAGCACTAAAATATCTTATACAACTCTCAGATCTAATTTTATCACCAGCAATGTTTATTTCCTTTGTACTACATTTATTCAACTGTGCTCTACTACCAAACATAATAAACTCAGTTTTTGAAGTGTTCACCTTTAGTTTGTTCTCATTCATCCAGTTGTTAATTGTCTCTGCACATTGTTCAAGTTCTTTTATCGCATGTATTTACTTGTTGACTGATGTTGGTTAGAAACATTTATTTGCAATATGATCATCTGCAAATCCATAAACTGAAATGCTTGGTGGAATATTATCAAATAGCATTCTCGTGTAAGTAAGATAGGGCCAAGGACCCAAACAACTTCCTTGGGGGACACTACATTGTAGCAAACGTGGGGTGATAAAGTTGAATTTACACTCACTCGGCAGCTACGTGGTCTGAGATACGAGTCAACCCAACATAGTGCTTCTTTCCCACAGACACCATACTGGCTTTGAAGAACATCAAGAACTATATCATGGTCAACAGTATCAAAAGCTTCACTTAGATCGATTGCAATCAATGCAGATATCTCTTGTTTCTCCATTTCACCTAAACCAAGGCTCAGCGTGAGCTTTTGTGATCACACTGTGTCAGTAGTCCATCTGCCTGTAACCTTTG
>JAPMAH010000025.1:2028141-2047220 GCA_029582155.1 Panopea generosa | reverse complement strand
CAAACAAAAATGAATTATGGCAAAATTAAAGAGGTTCTTCAAAATATGTTTTAAATGAAGGACGTTTTACAACACTGGTCCAGATCAAGAAACAATTACAACGTCAAAAACCGAATACTAACAATTTACAATATAGTCACTTAATGAAAAAAGTAAACTTAAAACATCGAGATTTCATACAGTTTAAAACCACAAATGCGATACTCTGAAGAAGATAACAGAATTTGTTTTGCAATCGTAACATAACTGACATCGAGGAATTTGATATCAGCGTAACCCGTATGCATGAGAAAATGGTCACTACCGGTCACTGCAGAGCAGAAACATTCTAGTGAGTGTCATGTGCATTTTATCATTCTAATTATACCGTGTTCATTATTGGGGATGGCAATAATATGACAATTGTGAGATATGCATGTCGAAAAGAAGAAACGCATTGCATGGACAATACTTATTCGTTTCCGTGAAATATAAGTTTTACTTCATCGAATGAGCACTATTCAAAGAGGCATGGTCACGTGATTTAGCCATGAGTGAGTATGTAAACATCAGTGTTCACGACTGAATATAATTGATATTGTACTTATATTAACCGTTTTTATTTTTATTTCATAAAAGAAAATATGTCCATACTTTTATCAGAGAAACTATCAAATATAATTTACTGGGAAACTTATGAGAAAAGCATGAGAAAGAATATAGTTTATATACAAATGAATTTTCGCATGTGCAGATATGACAATAAATCCGACTTTTGTATGTGTCATCATAATCATGGTTTACCTGTGATAATTTTAAACTATTACAATGAAATAAACAAAATAAAAAAAAAGTTTTATGTTTGTTTAAAACACAACAACATACTTTTCAACTTTGTTTATTTATTTATCATTCTTAATTAAATACCTGCAGTAAAATAACAAACAACAATAATGATAGTGTCTCTGCCTACTCACAGTATCGTGTATGATTAGATGTGTATTTATTTAAATTTGCAATTCTAAAAAATATATTATTGTATCGCTTATCCTAAAATACATCTTAGCCAACGTGTGTATAGTTCACAGACCAGCATATGATAAAAAGTGTTAAGAAGCAAATGTTACGAGACGATTTCATGTCCGAATGCTTATCAATAGTAGTTATATTGTCTTTATGCCAGTTTTCACTTCCATTGTAAACAGCTTCACTTATATGACTTGCCGCACAGCTGACACGCCTATTTTTTATAACAATGAGCGCATTCTGGTTGTTTTTCTTTGTAAATGCTTATTGACATTCAATACAATGTAGCAGTGTTTTTGTTTTTCATTTGACGAGTGTCATGGTTGACAGTAAAACTATATTTAAATACTAATATATATATTTGGCAGATCAATATTTACTCTGAGTTCCGTATGGTGTTTAGACAGGTGTGTGGTGTTAAATGTCGCACCGAACCAACGTTATAATTTCGCAAAACTGACGTTAAGGAGGAATATACCGTTTAAATGATTTTCGAAAGCAGTGGTATATTTGGTATATAATGAAACTATATATGAATATGATTTTTTACCCGCGGTGACTATAATAGAGCTATACACAGAGCGTAGTCTCAAGTAAGCTAGTTTATTACGAAAGGGGGATAACTACGATGAGTCACGAGCACCGGAGTTTTAAGAGTTACTTTTCTTGTGCAATCACATGGGTAAGATCGGGTTTTTAATTCTTAAACAATAATGAAATCAGTAATTAAAAATAAATGATATTGGAGTTATCTGATTATAACAGAGTTTAAAATATACCATTGATCGGTCTTTGACATGTATGCCGAAAATAGAAGGCCAATTTCTTTGTCATTTCAATGGATTGTCAGTTACATTTTATCAGTTTAATAGTGTTCTCAAACAGGTATTAACATTCCTAGGTATAGACACATTATATAACACTTCACATAGTATTAGAATTGGTGGCACAACACACGTGTATACTCATGGAAAATCAGAAGAAGAAATTAAAGAAAAACGTCGCTGGTAATCAGATGCATACAAGGGTTACATTCGATTACACATTCCAGATATGCACATAAATTAACTGTATAATTAAGATCACTTTTAGGACAATTCAAACTATTGATCATTGGCTCATCAATCATACGAGATGCCTTCCATATGTCTACACACAGGCCAGATGGTGTACATCTACACACAGGCCAGGTGGCGTACACATAAACACAGGCCAGATGGTGTACATCTACATACAGGCCAGGTCGTGTACATTTACACACAGGCCAGGTGGTGTACACCTACACACAGGCCAGATGGTGCACATCTACACACAGACCAGGTGGTGTACATCTACACACAGACCAGGTGGTGTACATCTACACCGGCCAGATGGTGTACCTCTACACACAGGCCAGATGGTGTACATTTGGGATTGAAGCAGTTATGGAGATATACTTCAAGCCAGATATGAGAATGAACCAAATTATTCATAGAAAGTGTTATCTACTTTCATATAATTTAGCCCCTCAAATACTGGTTATCCATTGTACTGGAAACGATATTGATCAACATACACTAGCATATATTATTAATTTTTAAAGTCAGTTACAAATCAGCTTCTTGCCAACGTTCCGGACACACTGCTTGTGTGGTCTGGAATTCTTCCACGTCTTATATACAGGAATGAAATAAATATAAACAACTTGAAAAAGTCCATATTTAAGGTCAATAGTTGCATTAGAAACTGAATATTTTTTAAAATACGGTTGTGCCTACATTCAATATCCTGAAATAACGGAAAGTTCTCAAGAGTTGTATTCTGACTCTGTACATTTGTCAGAAATAGGTTACAATATAAAGTTAAATGTCCTTCAGGGTGGACTTTATAAATTCTTACATACTGATGAGGCATATTTCCCTGACGCTGCAGAAATTGGTCAATAGCTGGGTGAGATAATTGCTGTTCCGCCACTTTAGAACTCAATATTTATTTTTATGGCGGGACACTTATACACACACGTCTGCTTACCTTAGCGTTGACAGCTAGTATCACGAATAACAGTTTTGATGAAAAGCAGACAGATTATAGGTTAAATTTAACATGTAACTTATGCTTTCGATATCCGGAGTATAATTTTTTGAAAAAATATTTTATAATTGAGATGCAGTCTGTAATAGAAATATCATACGTGTTGTTTTATTTCCGATTGTCCGGAATATCTATATTTATTTGACTGGTTATATTCCTGTTGTTATACAGGTCGGGGCTCAAAATATATGATTTATTTCCGATTTTTCGGATTATCTTTATAAGTGTCATTTCCTATTATCCGGAATAATGGTCATTCTCGTTATACGGAATGTATTTCATGGTTATTAAAGTATTTGCAAACTGTCCGGAATATACTCGGAATATATTACATGATCAAAGTATGTCAGTGTCCGCCAGGAATATAAATTATGACTGCTGTCAAAATTATCATATTACTTCCAATTTTATGCCAAACAAATTATGAAATATATTTATAAAAGTTTATTATTGCTGTTATATTTACCTCTTTTCATAATATCGTATATTTGTATGCAACGTAAACCATGTTCGGCCTTTTTGACATCTAAATTTATAACAGCAAGATCGCATATTTTTCGACCTCAGTCGAGTTTAACCTAATATACAGAATCGAAGTATATACATGTATCACCACGTACACATTTGGCGGATATATGGATTAACAGATGCAAAAGTTACGACGAACGCCATATTTTGAAAACACTAGCGAAAAACAGAAACTATTTTCTCTCTCGATTTTTTTCGATAAAAACGCCTTCAAATCAAAATTACATAAAACAAATCGAGCGATTTTTTAATAATTTTTATATGATTTTATATAATATATTGTACAATGATTGTGAGATCTGTAGAAAGATCGACGTACTAGATTGTTCACGGCAATATTCAATTATTTAACCATACTCTACGTAAAAGAACGCTTTAGAGCAAACGTCAACGTTGGTATTGTGCATTAATTATACAGTTCGTGCTTATACACCGTATGTCGTTCTATATGGTTTTGGTGTTATTTTCCCGATGTGTAGCCATAATGTCTAGCCATAATATAACACCGTAAAATCAAGTAACGTTAACGTCATTACGGGCATTTAAAGTGCAATTATTAGAGATCATTGTTTATTTCGTCGAAAGTAATACTTTCACCATGTCAATGTTTTAATATAGTCTGTCTTCTACAAACTATTATACTATACCATACAATGATTCAATCAATAAATAAAATCAATCAATCAATCAGTCAACCAATTAATCAATGTATTGAACATTCTTATGTGGCTGTATTTTAACGATATCATTTTCAAACGGGGTTAATTTTTCCTAGGGCGTTTGCTTCAGCCTCCGAAAAGGCTAAATTTTATAAAGAGAGGGACAAATGAAAGAGAAATAACGTAACCTTTTAAGTGTTACCATAAACGTGAGGACATGTCTTATATGTCAAAAAGAAAATCTAGAGAATATTTAGCAAGTTCTCCGCATAAATCCGATACAGCGGTACATGTCGGGGAAAATCGGACACAAGTAGGGAAAACCGGCCACAAGGACAGATTTATTAAACAACGGAAGGCATCCGCCTATGGGGTTGTGGTATGTTACATAAACACGGCGGTGAAACACGGCGATCAGAACACCGTTAAAATTTATTCACATAAACGGCCGTTTGAAACGAACAGTTGTTATGTGAAATAATTTTTACATTTTAATGTATGAAAAGGCATGAAATTAAATGATACAAATTGCAAGAACAAGAAACAGTCCCCCATTCAGTACAGGTTTCTTGTAATATAAAAAAAACTATTTTGTTATTTCTATATACGTTAATAAGCGAAAACAGTGACTGAGCCGTTAATTAAAGCCGAAAATCGACACGTAAAATAACGTTACCGTAAGCCAACAACTGACGTAACGGCATAATATACTCTTTTCCACATAAACATGTTCCACTGAATTTCTGCCTTTGTATGATAAGATCTTAGAATGTATATGTTCGCGGCTTTTCTAAAATAACTATATCAATCAAATACTTTTCAATAATTTCTTTCAGATAACGTTGCCAAACAACACCTTTTTTTCCTATGGAAAAATGTAATATCTCATAATCGCGAAAAGAAAAAAATTACGAAGTGCCATGTATAAACTCAATGAACATATACAAACATAGTTTTAATGCATTACTAACCATTATTCTTCATCTTCACTGTTCAGTATGATTTTATTGACGAGCCGTCTGTTTTTCAGAACATTCAGCATGGCGTGTTACGTAATGGCCGTTAAGTTTGCTTTAAAACAAAATTCTGCTGCCGGAAATTATGTCATTTTCTCCAGTGAATAGAAATATCGTCTGCCGTTTCGCGGCGATTTTAAACATAGCATTTTAGGCCTGGACCAATGTTAAATGTTACGCCGGGACATGGGGAACATGACGTTAAATGTAACTCACTTCCAAATTAGAATATATAGATCATGTCAACAGCATATGTTATACACGTCAACTGAAAATATCGTTTCACAACCTTTGATTTTATATATAATAAGCATAATTCCAAAAACGATCAAATATTCGGGGACAGTTTTATATATTTCTGGTATTAGTTTTATAACGTAAGTGCCATTACCATGCGTTGCGCTTTTACAAAAAATATTGATGGTAATATTTTCAACTAATTCAGTTTTGATTGACTGCGAAGAAAGCTTAAAGCTTTTATGAGCCGCTGTCGCGTCTGCATACTGATTAGAAACTGTGATGAGCGTTTTTAATAGTCATTGATTCGAGCTGGGGATCGAACCCACAACCTTTGGCTTGAGCAGCCTAACACTGTATTCACTAGAATATCATATTAAAATAAAACCAAAACAAAAACAAACAAAACAAACAAACAAAAAACAAAACAAAACAACAAAACTTCATGTTAAAAACGAAACTAAAATTACTTGTACTTGATCACCTGAAACCACATGTGGAATTTACACTGCAAGCATCATTCTCTTAACACATTCCACTCATTCCATTCACATATTCCGGACCCAATTTGCTCAATCCAGGGGTTGTGAGTTCGAATCCTCGCCTGGCCGCAATCTCCATGATGGTTGATATACGGCATTGCGTCTCATTAGCATTCGTCTCTCACCGCTGATTCAAGTGGGAAAGTTATCAATAACTTGCAGAGATAGGATGTGCTCAAGTACTGGTTAACCTTCCAGGATCCCAGGAAACGGCGGTTAGGTTAACTGATCGTCTGTTAGCCCTCGATAGCATAAAAATGACAAATTTTGAGGAATTGGTTAGTGAAAGATTTTATTTTCATTTTTATTTTTAAAAAATTGATGTTTCTATATATTACATACAAAACAATCTATATATTTTTTTATGAAAATAAAAGGTTCGGGGCGGCAAACATTAGGGGACGGGCGGGGATGATAATCGAGCAATTAATTTAGTATGGCCTATAAGCAACCCGGCCCAGCTATCTTGGTTAGCTGTTTTTATCAGGGTTGAGGTGAGGTATTGTACAATACTCTATAAACGTATTAACCACAACTTAGTAAATTGTATAAATAGATACAGAGATTTTCATAAAACGTCCAATTAAAACTATTTGATACCGGTATGTGTAAATGGTTGTTCTTTAAACCTGAATATTGAGAAATACACTCCATTTCAAGAAGAAAGATACATATAAACGTGACAGCGGTGACATGTACGTAATCAAGATACCTGCAACCAGCTACGGAGGACACTTAACCTTACCTGCGACCTCAGCGGTGACAGATACGTAATCAAGATAACAGCGACCAGCTACGGAGGACACTTAACCTAACCTGCGACCTCAGCGGTGACAGGTACGTAATCAAGATATTTGCGACCGACCACGGAGGACACTAAACCTAACCTGCAACCTCAGCAGTGACAGGTACGTAATCAAGATATAAGCGACCAGCTACGGAGGACACTTAACCTAACCTGCAACCTCAGCGGTGACAGGTACGTAATCAAGATATAAGCAACCGGCTACGGAGGACACTTAACCTAACCTGCGACCTCAGCGGTGACAGGTACGTTATCAAGATATTTGCGACTGTCCACGGAGGACACTAAAACTAATCTGCGACCTCAGCAGTGACAGGTACGTAATCAAAATATAAGCGACCAGCTACGGAGGACACTTAACCTAACCTGCGACCTCAGCGGTGACAGGTACGTATCAAGATATATGCGACCGGCCACGGAAGACGCTAAACCTAACCTGCGACCTCAGCGGTGACTGGTACGTTATCAAGATACCAGCGACCGGCTACGGAGGACACATAACCTAACCTGCGACATCAGCGATGACAGATACGTAATCAAGATATATGCGACCGGCCACGGAGGACACTAAACCTAACCTGCGACCTCAGCGGTGACAGGTACGTAAACAAAATATTAGCGACCGGCCACGGAGGACACTTTACCTTACCTGCGACCTCAGCGGTGACAGGTACGTAATCAAGATACCAGCGACTGGCTACGGAGGACACATAACCTAACCTGCGACCTCAGCGATGACAGATACGTAATCAATATATATGCGACCGGCCACGGAGGACACTTAACCTAACCTGCGACCTCAACGGTGACAGATACGTAATCAAGATATCAGCGACCGGCTACGGAGGACACTAAACCTAACCTGCGACCTCAGCGGTGACAGGTACGTAATCAAGATATCACCGACCGGCTACGTAGGACACTAATCCTAACCTGCGACCTCAGCAGTGACAGGTACGTTATAAAGATATCAGCGACTGGCCACGGGAGACACTAAACCTAACCTGCGACCTCAGCAGTGACAGGTACGTTATCAAGATATCAGCGACCGGCCACGGGATACACTAAACCTAACCTGCGACCTCAGCAGTGACAGGTACGTTATCAAGATATCAGCGACCGGCCACGGGAAACACTAAACCTTACCTGCGAGCTCAGCAGTGACAGGTGCGTAATCAAGATATCAGCGACCGGCCACGGAGGACACTAAACCTAACCTGCGACCTCAGCAGTGACAGGTACGTAATCAAGATGTCAGCGACCGACTTCGGAGAACACTAAACGTACATCGTAGTCATAACTCACTCTCGTGTCTACTTGACGTCAATGGTGAAATGATAATTATACAACTTGACAGAGAGAAATTCTGCAAAGCTAATATTATTGTACTGCTTTTTGTCTTGATATTTTTATAATAATCAAATAAAACGGAACACGTTTATGTTACTTTTGTTGTAGGTGTTTAGCGACACTTTAAAAAGGTCACTATTATCACGATTGTGCCTGCTGGAGACAGAATTAAAGCTCTGCCACACCGGAATATCGTGATTCAGACCCCACCCAGTCACCTTATACTGACACCGGGCCCATCAGACATATAACTATCCTCTAAATGTTGAGCGCCGAGCGAGGAAGCTTCTAGTTCCAGTGTTAAAGTCTTTGATATGATCCAGTCGGGGATCGAATTGACGACCTTCCGCATGTGAGGCGAACACTACCCAATGACCACAGCTGCAGTTCATGAAAAGTTAGACAAAGCGATATATGTATATATTGTTTAAGAAACATAATACTAGTATGTAAGTGTTTATTAATTTAAATCACAGTAGAATAAATACTTTTTGAAAATAATCCGGCACTAGTCCAGTTACAATGTAAATAATATTACGAGAATTCTTTATTAAAACTTATTTATTTTACATCGATGTAAAACAATTTATAACTTCCAGGAATAAGCATAATCGGATAAAATGTCTTGCTCAATGACACCAAACTTATTTATGGCGGAGTATCGAACCCACGACCCTCCTATCCTGGATATGATGTTATATGGAATCACGTTACTCGTTAATGGGTCATAAAATATGTTTCAATTGTATGTGGGAAATGTGTTTTAGTCTTGCATTGACACGTAAGGCAAGTTAAGGAAATAGAGTATTAGCCGCCCACGCCAGAGGTTGTGGGTTCAATCGTCAGCTCAACCCAATGCTCTAAATCACTTGGTACTGTACTGTTTCTACACAGGGTGCCGACTCGAGAGCAGTATATAACATTATAAGCTTTGAGCTTTGTTTGCTGATATCAAATAAATTAGTGTTAACTGATATATAATTTTTGTCATGTTTAAAAAGATATTGATATCGCAATACGCAATCAGCAGTTAGAAGTTAGTTTAATATTCGTTTGTCATCTTTTAATATTTAAAGGGCGTAACTCTTCAAATTGGAGGTTATGGTTAGGATTAGCGTAATATTCATGATGAATATCGAATATCAAAGACGAATACCAAATTAACTTCACGATACAAGCCTGTACTTTATAATCGATCATAATAACAATATAAACAATGCTGCACAAATTTTGAATTCCGACATCAACAAAATCACTGAATGGTCAAAACAATGGCTTGTCACTTTTAATCCATCGAAGACTGAATCGCTTCTTATATCTAGGAAACGTAATCAACCCGTCCATCCACCACTATATATGCATAACCAACAAATATCAGAAGTACAATCACACAAACACTTAGGTATACTTTTATCAAACAACTGTACCTGGCACTCTCATATTCAATACATTATGGATAAGGCATGGTCAAGAATAAAAGTCATGAGAAAACTGAAATATCAGCTTGACAGAAGATCCCTGGAGACAATATATACATCTTTTATCCGACCACTGTTAGAATATGGTAACACAATCTGGGATAACTGCACTAATTATGAAAAACACGAGTTAGAAAAAATTCAACACGAAGCAGCACGCATTGCAACTGGAACAACAAAACTTGTATCAATTAATAACTTAAACACAGAAGTTGGGTGGGAAAGTCTAGAAACTCGAAGGACGAAACACAAATTAATTATTTTCTATAAAATGGTAAACCATATGACTCCTCCCTACTTATCTACACTAGTACCATCCCAAATAGGTGAAAATTCCCCGTATAATCTCAGAAATAGTTATGACCTACAAATTCCAAGTTCGAGAACAGCGCTCTACTATAATTCTTTCATGCCATCTGTTGTCCGTGATTGGAACAATCTACCTATTGAAACAAGACAAGCTGTTTCTATCAATGCCTTTAAACACCAGCTAAATAAAAATCTTACCAAAACATCAAAACACTTTTACACAGGCACAAGAAAATGTCAGGTCTTGCATACTCGTCTTCGTACAAATTGTAGCACGCTGAAACAACACTTATTCCAAAAAAATATTGAAAATTCTCCACTATGTACATGTGGAGCAATTGAAAGTACAAATCATTACCTCCTCGTCTGTCCTATTTATCATGTCGAACGCGCTACACTTCTTGCATCAATCTCTCATATATGCACTGTTACCCTCAACACACTTCTCTTTGGAGAACCTCATCTCCCCCACAATACAAACGTCGAAATTTTTAAAGCTGTCCACAAATATATACTCTCGAGTAAGCGTTTTAATAACGAAAATTAAAAACTTATCTAACAACGCTGTAAAGCTGTTGACTTGTAAATAACAATAATAATAATAATAATAACAATAATAATTATAATAACAATTATTATAATTATAATAATAATAATTTATATGTTGCTGTCTGTTTCCCTTGGCTCGCTCGCCTTAGTCCTGAACTCGTCCACCTTTTTTTTCTGTTTATTTTGTTTTTAATTCTAATTTATATGATTAATTATAAAATTTTGTTTTCTTTCAAAACTTAACAAGACATACAACTATCGATGTAAAAATCATATATCTTTTATAGAACTCTATTTTGTTAATATATCAAAACTAATCTAATGAATCTTCGCCACCTTACACAAATGTTTGTATAAGTTACTGAGGAGAGAAACTATATAAGAAATATTTTCTTTCGTTTCAATCCTTTTACTAAATATGTTGTGGAATATGCTGTACATAATTTATGAATAAATATGTTTAAACCAAATTAACTTCAGTCTACCTACGCAATCAGCGATAATATATAACGATACGTAGACGTGATATATTGGTGAGATAATGTTTTTGTTGCATTTTAATTCTTAACATTTTTGATATATATGAACTTCCTTTAAATTAAACCAAACATGTTCATGAAGAAGATTAGACAAAGTAAAGATGGATATGCTGGAACATTATCTGTGAAGTTTTCTCTGACAAGGAAGATTCCGTATGTGAAGTGTGAAATATACATGAAGTATTACACAGCTGAGGTTTAATTTTAATCGAATATAGACCTGTACAAGTAATTGTATAAATACATCTATACATACACACAAAGATGTCTGATATTTATTTGGTTATATGGGTGTAGCTTGTGTCCTTTTTCAAGGACTTATATAACGCCTCATTAGAGCAATAAGGTACCAAGTGTATATGAAATAAAAAACCACGTGGTAAATTTTCGCGCCAGTGGGGCGATAAGTCCTCTAAAAATCATATTTGAGAAAGAATCCTTTTCTTTATTTTCAGATAAGACAGCCTCAAAGTGGTAAAAAACAACACAACATGTAGCTTCTGTTATACGTACTTATTACAAAATACCACATTGAATATTAACATAATGATACTTTGTAAAAGTTATATTAAAATCACAAAACATGAAGCCCTTCACTTACAGAAGGAAGGATTAATCCTTGCTGATGCGAACACTGAAAACAACAAAACATACATTTTCATTCAAAATATGAAACCCTTAACGGGACTAGTAACCCTAGTCGTATCAGCAACCTGTGCATGACCAGCAATCATAATCAGACAAACAACCTTAGCGAGACCAGCAACACGGCCGGATCAACAACCTGCGTATGACCAGCAACTATAATCAGACAAACAACCTTAGCGAGACCAGCAACCCGGCCGGATCAACAACCTGCGTATGACCAGCAACTATAATCAGACAAACAACCTTAGCGAGACCAGCAACCCGTGCCGGATCACAACCTGTGTATGACCAGCAACCATAATCAGACAAACAACCTTAGCGAGACCAGCAACCCGTGCCGGATCACAACCTGTGTATGACCAGCAACCATAATCAGACAAACAACCTTAGCGAGACCAGCAACTCGTGCCGGATCAAAAACCTGCGTATGACCAGCAACCATAATCAGACAAACAACCTTAGCGAGACCAGCAACCCGTGCCGGATCACAACCTGTGTATGACCAGCAACCATAATCAGACAAACAACCTTAGCGAGACCAGCAACCCATGCCGGATCAACAACCTGTGTATGACCAGCAAAATATTCAGACAAACAACGTTATCGAGATCAGCAACCCGTGCCGGACACCCAACTGGAAGTTTGAATCGTCTTCTAGTGTATTGCAGGAACAACGCGGAAGTGGTGTTTTTCATTGTTATATATTATATAGAGAATACCACGAGGCTCTGCCAAGTCCTTGTTTTTTTTTCGTGCCGAACCTGATGAAGTTGATAATATCAGACACCAACATGGTATTATCTTATGTCAATATTTCTAATTCGTCTTTTTCGTGAAAATGAAAATCAGCATCAAACTTTTGCTACGGCTTGTAGAGATTCCGTCCAGGTAAAAATGTATAATTATACAGTATGACGTCATGTGCCTGATAAACTTACATTGACATGATGAACCTATGTTTATCAGGCTTTATGAGGTTTATGAACAGAAGTGAATTAATTGTCTTGATAAAATGGTGTTCTATTAAATAAATATAAATAAGCGATTTAAAAAACAACCTTATCCCTAACTGTCAACTGGTTTGTAGTTGGCGAGTTGCGCCGAATACCCAACTGTGCGTTTCGAATCGCCTTCTGGTGTTTATATTCGGTATATTGAAGAACCAACCCGGTGTGTTCATTCGGACCACCTCGCCAATTATCCTATTAACCGGAAATTGTGGATGTTCTGGTGAATATACTCAATGTATTGAATCAACAAAGCGGGGCTGCAGTTTTTTTTTGTAAAATAAAATATCGATTTGAAAAAAATCCGAATCCCCAACTGGCAACTGGTTCGAGCCGAATCCCCAACTGGACGTTTTGAATACCCTTCTGGTGAGTATACTCGGTATATTGAAGAACCAACCCGGAATTTGTGTGTTATTATTATTATAAACTGTTTTCTATTGAATTGATTTGTTAAAAAAAAATAGCGATTTAAAAATCCAAATTTCCACTGGCAACTGGTTGGTCGTTCCGAAGCGCCTTCTAGTGAATATTCTTGATACATGTATATTGAAGAACCAACCTGGAACTTGTATGTTATTTTATCATTATAAACTGTTTTCTATTGAATTGATTTGTTAAAAAAAATAGCGATTTAACGATTCGAATTTCCACTGGCAACTGGTTGGTCGTTCCGAAGCGCCTTCTGGTGAATATACTCGATATATTGAAGAAACTACACGGCACTGGTGTGTTCTTTATTATTAAGCCCGTATGGTTCCGGCTAAGAATAAAATCTCTGCCGATCTTTGCAGAGGAGAAGGAATCCTCCGAATGGGTGTCATGTTCATTTGATAATTTTTGTCATGTTCACTTTTGTGGTTAAATTATCAAACCCTGTGTGGTTTCAGGGAGGCGTATGCGTGATGGCAAGAATAGGACCATTATGTATCATGCATGTCGTAGGAAGTGACAATTTGAGTAATACAATAGAATTTGATGAAACTCTGGAGTTCTGCAGGTATCAAAGTTCTAGGTTCATTCTGCATATTCATTTGTTGATGTATTATTTTAATCTTTATATTAATTTGTTGTTTTTTGTCCATGTAGAGTGAACCTAGATGCTTCGTTCCTGTTGGCGTCGACTAACCTTTAATGTGTTGGTACGCCTTAAAACCCTATTTATTAATTCATTCATTCTTTATTATTATGAAATGTTTTTATATTGAATTAATTTGTTAAAAATAAAACAGCCACTTAAAAACAATCCGAATCCCCAACTGGCAACTGGTTGAATCCGCAACTGGGCGTTTCGAATCGCCTTCTGGCGAGTATATCGAAGAACCTACCGTATGTGTGTTCATTCGGATCACCTCGCTAATTATCTCAATATCGAAGAATGAAGGATTTGGCCGAGTATGTACGATTGTGGTGTGTTATTTATTGTAATATACAGTTTTTCGATTGAATTCAATTCAACAGAAAAACGGTTTAAAATAATGATAAAGACACCCGTGCCGCGTTGTTTCTTCAATATACCGAGTATACTCACCAGAAGCCGATCCCAACTACCAACTAGTTGAATTGATTTAGAAAAAATAGTTTACAACAATAAAACACGCCATTGCCGCGTTGTTTCTTCAATACAATGAGTATATTGACCAGAAGGCGATTCAAAGCTGACTCCAACTACCAACCAACTGCCAGTCGGGGATTCGGATAATCAGTTTTTAATTGGTTATATTTTTAAACATAAACATGGATAACTTATGTAAATTAAATCTGAACTATAGTAACGAATGCGAATCCCCACCTGGCAACTGGCCGGTAGTTGTTTATTCGGATATCCAACTACCAACTGTCAACTACCTACTAACTTTACACTCATCGTATAAGTCGCTATCTCAGGGTCACTTGATTGTGATAAGTTTATTTATCGTCGCTTCCGGTTTCCTATATGGGCGGCGACTCAAGAAGAGTATTAGTAAATTTAGACTTTTGGAGGATAGTGCAGAGATACAGAAGACCCTTTTGTAGCGTTCCTGGTACTTTTACAGCCCGATGTTATGCACAGATACATGGGACCTCGATTTTTATTTAAATCTCATCCGAAAGACTGATAAGTATTTTTAACTTGAGGAGCGGAGGATCGAACATGCGACCCCTGGGTTCGAAGTGCAATGCCTTAATCACCGGACCACTAATTCGCTGTAAGGGTCGCTGAGATCGTTAGATCGAGTCAAGTTCGGTTCAAAACCTTTATGTGAGAAAGTTGACACGTTACTGGCGGAGGGACGGCGGTTCTACTCAAAGTCAGAGGTGCTCCGCAGAAGACTTTAGAGTAAAGGAAGACATGTCTTTTGATATTTTACAATACCGATTAAAGATATAAATTCAACTCGGTTGTTTTTTTGGTAATTCTAATTTGAAGCCGTTTTTTTTTTTTGCTAATATTTTCAGAATTTGTCGTTCGTCGTAATTTTTGCATTTGTAAATTGAATACATCCGACGAATGTACGTGGTGATATATGTTTCTATTATATTCATAAGGTAAAACTCAACTGAGGTAAAAAATACACGATTTTAATGCTATAAATCGGGACGTCAAAAAGACCGAACATGGCCATGTTTACGGCGTCACATATAAATATAGGTTATATTTACCGCAGAAAAAGTACATATTCACATTGGAAATGATTTCTAGTTTCAGTATGTACTAAATATACAACTGATTTCGAAAAAAGTTTAACAGGTATATTCCTCTTTAAATGAGACTGAATTTGTAAGTGACCTATGTACATTCACTTCACTGATGATGATAATTTTGATGGTGATGATAATAATGATGATACATATGGGTATTGTGTTGATACAGGGATAATATACAATGACGATGATCAGGATGATAATGATGGTGATATATACGAGTATTAGTTTTAACATATTTTATTTCAACACAAGTTCTTTCAACATTAGGTTCGGCCCGCCCCCTTTATACCAGTATTATGTCGATGTAGGTGACAATGTATAATGTTTGGAATTATGGGAAAAAGATACAAAACGAGCGAAATGGACCAGCAAAATGTTTTGAAGTTAACACCAAATTAGCTGCAGGTATAAAGCTGAGACTTCTGTTAATATATTCTATTGATAACATAATTATACAAGTAATATAAATATTAAAATGTAACATGTATCTATCATTATCCAGTCAGATGAAGGCTGTATAGGAAATATCGGAACTTCTAGCAATATGTATTAAAAACATATATACATATATACATTTACATGTATATATATAGTAAAATATTTTTTAGATATTTTATAAATTATGGAATTCTGTGATTGTATAAGAACGTGTTGTTGATTACAAATGCAAGTAAGACCCATTTTTTCTCAAGTTGTGTAATGCTCACTGTATAACACTTTGAATGAGTATGTTTTCTTCATTTTGTCTTAATAATATAGTTGTATTATTCCTGAAGCTATGGTAGATACCGGCATAGGTGAGATCAATTATGTTGTAGCTGTTTTGAACATCCCACCTCTATACCACATATCGTTTAAAGAAATAGAGAGGGAGATTGGTTCGTCCTTTGAACTGGTAGCAGAGAAGTCGTGCGATAAAGCATTTCGAGAAGAGATGGAAGCAGTCGACAGACGGTAACCAGTCACGTACTTTGTTAGTTTAATAAGTTGAAATATCACTATATGATTTATTTTCGCGGAATTTCAATGACGCGTATAAATGCAAAATAATTTTGACAGGGTTGCAAATTCGCAATACCTAATATCTAATAAAAAATCAACTGACTTAAGGGTTTATTCCGTTATCGGAATGACCTTAAAATGATAATGAATTACAATTCTCCCTAACAAATCACCAGTTCATAAAATGTACACAAACGTGTTCATAAGACAGGTAGAAATAATAAGAATCAAGCCGTTGTTTCTGTTTTATATGCGTACAAGATATTAATATGAATAATGAATCGGCGGGCGTGCCAATAGTTATATGTAGTTATAATCTTAAAATATGAAGATTTGTAACAGACGTGGATTTGGTTTATATGTTACAGGTTTGTATATTGTTTGACTTATACTTAGCTCACGTTTTGTATTATGGTTTAAGATATTGTACGATTCTTCTTACCAGGTCTATAGGGTGACTCTACATCTTTTCTGTTAAATAGAGAATTCCATGTAAGTGTCTGACATTACAACTTCAACAGATGAGTATTTAAAAAAAGCCGAGTCCTTGTTTTTTTTCATGCCGAAATTCATAAAGTTGATAATGTTAGACACTAAAATGGTATTCTGTTTGGCATCATGTCAATATTTTGTTTAATTAGTTTTTATTCATTTTCATTAGTGTTAAAATCAGTTCCATCCAGGTCAAAATGTATAATTTTACATAATGACTTCATGTGCCTAATAAACTTGCATTGACGTGATAAACTCATGTTTATCAGGAAGACACTTTAACAACAGAAATAAAATGAGGTGATTTATTTTCACCCCTCGCCGACAAAATATCCACACGCTGCTTATACATTGATGTAATTGATAAGCATATTATTTTAAACGTTTGTCATAGGAAAACGAAATCCACAAACTATCGCCGGGAAAATTCACGACTAAGAACAAGTAATATCAGAATAAAAAGCGGGAATCACTGGTTATTTTACAGAATACAGTCAACACATAAGAACGACGACTTCAGCTTGAGCAAGAGAGATGCTAAGAACAGACGACACATGAAACGTCGTATGAAGCCGGTGTCGATCATATGGGTGAAATAGATGAAGAGGATGTGAAGGAAATTGCACAACCAATTAAAATAAATTCGCAAATACTATTTGATTTGGAAATAACAGGGTTTGGTTTGTATTATTGAAAATGTTAATAAAGGAACTATCATTTCGTGAATTGATTAATACGATAATGAGTAAATGAGTGCAACCTTTTTATTTTTTTCATTTATTAGCATTATTGATAAGTTATAATGTAAATATCTATATATATACTTTATATCGCACTTATACATTAAGTTGCATTCCTTAGCGTATAGCCGGGCCCAAAAAGCTAAGTCGGTAGCATGTCTGATTTTCATTCCAGGGGTCGTGAGTTCGAATCCCTGTTGGCAACAGTCTCCGTGATGATTGGTGACATTGTGTCGCATTTTCATTTGTCTATCACCGCTGGTTCTAGTTTAGCTTAAGCATAGTTACAGATAAATAACGTCACATGAAACATACATATTTATATATAATACGCAAATGGATTGAACTACAAGTTATAACAACAGTAGCTACAGTTCTCTCCATATCATCAATGTATATCGGAATGAAATGTAATAACATTCATAATATAGGTTATAATTTCAAATGAATACTATAAACTTGAAAAGAAGAAACACACAGAAATGTAAAAAAAATGAAGGGGGGGGGGGGGGGGGGGGGGGGGGTTGCCCCGCTTGAGAAACTTACCCTGTTGTTCATCTCAATAGAAACCAGTGGGAAAGTTATCAGTTACTTGCGGAGATGGGGTGTGCTCGAGTACTGGTTAACCTTTCAGGATACGAGAAAACAGTGGTTAGGTGATAGCCCTCGATGGCATAAAATGACGTTTAATATTCAATAAATCAATCAATTAATCAGTCATTAAATTATTCAATCGATCCTTATTGTATCGTTACTCTATTATGATACTTTTTCAGGCATAGATCCTGATATTATACAGATCGCAAGCCATGGACTTGAGGACAGGGGAACGGTTTTGATAAATACGTGCTTCCTAAATATGGCTACATCCCGCGTTCTGTGTCAAAGGTTACGAGCATAGTGATATATTGGCATGAATATGTATCACAGAACGATCCCTGTTGAATCGGTACAACTAAAAAGCACTAGAAATGTTCAGAGATTGGCTACAGAAATCCATAGAACAATAATCGTCACTCATAACGCACAGTTTCATTCAAAGTTTTAATACGTTCGAGTAAGTCGTCAAAACATACAGTATAAAACCTAATAGGCTTTGCAGACACACTGAAACAGTTTCCGTTCGGATTATCCGAATAGGACCAGAAATGGCGGATATGGTCAGTCTGCACTGGTCAAAGATGATATGACGCTCATAATGCTATAGGAGAACGTAAAATCACTCGTGGAGTCAATAGGAACTACAGACAATATCACCGACAAACTAACAGTTATAACAGTGGTAGAAATTTAACTATAAAATTCAACGGATTCTAAATGAAAAAGAAATAGTTTGATACGACATTGATTGGATAAGCAAAAAGTTTGTACGAAAGGGGAAAGCGAAATCCCTCGGAGCAAGTGGGTTAAGTAAA